>OV179159.1:3000000-3559275 GCA_921972225.1 Euplexia lucipara | reverse complement strand
CTTTAATTTTAGGAATAGTGGTTTACAGGATTCCCATGGTGGAATGCCACAAATGGCTCGGATGCATTTTTTTGTACCCTAAAGGCTTTAAACACATCTGTTGAGTTACCCCATAGTATGAGGCCTTATTGTAAAGTCGATGCGCCGTGATACGCAGTCATCATAGTACTCAGCGACGAGGTCTTTCGCAGTGTGTAGAGAACGTAAACGAATTTGTTTAATTTGTTGCAAACTTTTTCTACGTGCGATTTCCAGGAGAAATAGCTATCCAGTGCTACGCCCAGAAAAATGGTTATTGTTTCTTGGATTTTAAAAAACCATTTTGACAATATGCTTCTATTCAATTCATGGCAAACTTGAGAGATTACGGCTTTCTGTCTCTTTTAAGATCGGGTAACATACATCATATCTGCCTAATCCCTTCCCAACTATGTTCGCGATGGCTTCCAGTTTTCTGAATGCAGCTGAATATCAGTGCTTTACATGAAGCGACTGCCTGCCAGACCCCCTAAAACTAGGTAATACGTACCCCTTGGTTAAACTGGTTGTCAGATTTTCGGGCTTTTGACTAAGTACTCGTAACGACTGTCAAAGATCCACATAATAATATGACAGCCGGGACTAACGACTTAAGGCGGGTCTTTATGTGGAACTAGCAGACGTCACGCGCTTCCACCCGCGTAGTTCCCGTTCCCGTGGGAATACAGGGATAAAAAAGTAGCCTATGTCACCCGGGGATGGTGTAGCTTCCCAACGGTGAAAGAATTTTACAAATCGGTCCAGTAGGTTTCGAGCCTATTCGATGCAAACAAACAAACAAACAATCAAACTTTTCCTCTTTATAATATTAGTATAGATAAATCCACGGACCAATCTCGTCAATTTACGGCATGGCAACTACCTATAATGGTACTTTTGTCTCTGCATCACCAAAGGTTGACTGGTAGAAAATGCCTATACCATTAAATTCCTCTGAGCATATTTTGTTTGCTAGAGTTTTAAATCATACTTACAACAAATAAATAATGCAATAAATTATTAAACATTCTAAATGTTAGAAACTGTGTAATAGTAACATACATAAATTTGAAACCTTGAGCATCATCTATAAATAGATCCCGGCGATCATATTTAATAAATATTTACGAATTAAATTAAAAAAGTGATTTAAGAAAAATGTCCTAACGCCTTTGAGTCCGCCTACCGTAAAAATCTCTCCGTGTTAAGTTTAGTAAAGTCAAGTCAAAGTCAGCACTCATTCCATGTCCATGTGTGTGTGTGTGTGTGTTTCTTGCCTGAGATTGACAGTTCACTTCACACTGACTTCACCTGATTTTTTTGCGGGGTAATTTCGCCAATGTTGTGTTCACTACGGATCACTAGTTACGGCTTCGGGTTTATAGTTAAACAACCAAATTATCAGTACGACTCAACGGGAACGTCTAGGACTCTCCTGCGGCGCTACCGTTCAGTCGTGTGGTAGATTTTTTAGTACCTCACATCACTTTCATACAGAAAAGACTGGCTGCTTCTTTCAAGCAGCTAGTCCTTTCAAGTTAGTAAATTACTGTGAAAAAAAACAAACATTTAATGATCAATGAGGAATTTGAAATGACTATTATTCGAATTTATCACGGTACCATAACTGTGGATGATGCAAGTGTCCCCAAAGATCATTAGTCTTTTTAAATATTATTTATTTTATTTATTAAAACTTTATGCACAAGTAAAAAAAACCGTACAAAGGCGGACTTAATGCCTTAGGCATTTTCTACCAGTCTACCTTAGGGTGGTGCAGAGATGGAACAAGGTAGGTGTAACTGGGTAAAAATTAAGGACAAATAAGTGACACAAAAAAAAATACACAGATACATACTTACATACTGAAACAAAATAAATACACAGATACATACATACTTAAACAAAATAAATACACAGTCAAGAGAGATAAAAGTACTATCTCGTTGGTTTTTAAGTATTATCTCGTTTCCATCTTATTCTTGGCACTTAGTTATCTTTTATTCATTACACATCGTTAACCATTAGATTGGTTACTATCCTACCGTACTACGTATAATTACTCATACGTTCTAACCTACTTTTGCAACTAAAAGGAATCTGCTATGTTCCGGCGTTGCAATTTTTTTTAGTAATATTTTCTGATTTTCATCGATACGAGATTTCGAACTCCGTATCGTGGAAAATGCTGTTTATTACATTTTCGTAACTGTTGGATGCAACGGCTGATTGCTTTACGCGTTTTGGACCCATAGCAGTAGTAGTTGGTTTCTTTATTGTTAGTAACTCTTTCTTTTTGTCCTTTAGTGGGCCTTTTGTTGTATGATTTTCTTTTTCTTTTGTTATTTCTCGGAACCCTTGGGTTCCGGACCTTTGGAGGGCGTACGAAGGGCCGAAGCCAACTCGCAGAGGCCCTTTGTCGTTTTTCACAATTGACAAAGGGCCTCTAATCGCAGATTTTCCCTGTATGCATTATGCAAATGCATCCAAGGAAAACCTACGACTAGTGCAGAGTAAAGCAAAAAATGTATTGGGCTATGGGTTAGGGGTGGATAAGGTGAACTGGTTACTTAGTTCTATGGCAGGACTATATATGGCCCCTGCCTCATCAATGCTTTATAAATACACGAATAAAATGGCAGGCGGTGACTTGCACACTCAGTAATGGGCCCTCTGAAACGGCCGCTACGGTCACATAGTGACGTACCGACTTGAGGGCAACATAACCTGAGGTGCTTGCGGAGTGGAGAGACATTCCACGGCTATCAGGACAATCCCGGAAGTACGGTCAAGATCCCTACCAGCCTACCTTACTGGAATGCTTCCTTCCTCCGAGCACGTTTGCTCTTGCGAATCTCCACTTTCTTTCTTATTATTGTTATAGTAAAAGTTGTTCATATTTATGGGTATTGTGAAAATTTTCCCCATTCGTCCCATGCTTAAATACACTCTCTATCTAATATTTAACATAAATGTTTCACGAAGTAAACCAATAACTTAGTTATTACCACACCAACACGCACTATAAAATATAGTTATTAACTCAATACCAACATTACACAAGTGATCATGTGATCTTTGACCTAACACGTTATTGACCGTTTCGAGAGCTTCCATGTCTTTAAAGCAGCTTATCAACCTGTTCGAATCTCGATAGGCTATGAAGAAAGAGATTTGGCAGTCTCCTATAATTGCAACAAGTTGAGGGCTACTTACGAAAGACTTCGTCCCTGCTACATTATGCTGAGATTATATACACCACTAATGTTTAATTAGTACAAATACTTAAAGGGCTTATCTTAGGCGGTCTTCTCATAATAATTGTAAAGTATCAATAAATAATATTCATAAAGAGCAAAGTTATTAGCGTTTGTTTATATCCCAAAAAATCACCCATTGTATGGCAATATTGTAGGTACTGGCTATTCATGACAGTAGTAGTATTCATTAATCGTCATCTCTCGCTCACCTTCGCGTGATCTCGCTCAAGCATTTAAAAATTGAATTGCGTTTTTTTTACTTTCGATTACTTGCCAAATGTTTTATTGTACTAATTAAAAATTATTATTATGAGCCTGTGGTGTCCCACTGCAGGGCAAAGGCCTCCCTTCCATTCTTCCACTCCTTCCTGTCTTCAGCCACTTTTGGCCAATCCTTCAGAAAGGAGTCTCAATTTTGCCGGCGACGCGGCAGGCCCAGAAGGAGATGGCGTGCCATCTCCTTCTGGGCCTGCCGCGTCGCCGGCAAAATTAAATTAAAAATAATGGTGTATATTCCTTTGATATATTATTATCCCCAAAACGTTGAGCAGAGGTGTACTGTAGTACGGGCGAGCCTATTGCCATCAATTAAACACAAATCCTGCCACTGAGAAACTCGTAAAATATCCCAAAATACAATGAAAATCACGACATGTAATATCCTTAAAATCATATCACTCGTGGGTCAACTGATGCAAAAGTAACTGCCTGTTGAAATATAGTGACTCGGGAATCCTGTGTGTCTTCAGCAAATAACAAGTTTAGCCAGAATTTAAGATCCCTTTTATTCGTAATTCAGCGTGAAATTATCATGAATGTCCTCTGTTTCGAGAAGGACATCCATGAAAATTGGAAATGAAAAGGGAAGAGGTCTGCCAGACTCTTCCAAAGTAAATACCACCCTAGCTTTCCGTCTTAGGCCTGCGCCGGACGGGGGTCACGGGAACAGAAGATACTTCCACAACCCCCGAGAAGTTTAGATCCCTAGCCAAGGTACCTAGAAGAAAACTACTAGAAACAATATCGCTGTAGGTACGACAGGAAGCATTAGATTTATTACAAGGACACGACCGCTCGCTTTCACCGCACTCAACCTTTCTATTCGGCGCGCGTCGCTCTATGCGGATTTGTGAGCACATTGCGGTGTACGGTTGATGAGGTTGACGAGCAGACAATTCTTTGCCAAATAACGAAAGAGTGCAGATTCGCAGCTTATTTTGAATTTAAAATGATTTTCGATGTTGAATGAGAATAGAGTAGGAGAAGACCAAAAAACAATAAATGAGTTTTTTTTTTATACCACGACGGTGGCAAACAAGCTTACGGCCCGCCTGATGGTAAGCGGATACCGTAGCCTATGGACACTTGCAACACCAGAGGCGCCACACGCGCGTTGCCGACCCTTTAAAAACCTATTTACTTCCCTTTTGAAGAACTCCATACTGTAGCCCTCTGAGAAAACCTAGAAGAGTTGAACGAAAGATTGCAATACATGACTCCCGGACACGGTTAGACTGGAAACCTAGGATAGGTTTCCAGTCTAACCGTGTCCGGGAGTCATGTAATCCATAAAACAACAACAATTTAGGTAGTCCATAAAACAAACATAATAATAATAACTAGAAGAGGTAGAATAGCAAAAAAAAATACAAGGAACAAAACAAATAGTGTGTGGTCACCGTGGTCAGAGTAGGTCTACTCTGACCACGTAATCGGAGTCGTGTAATCCATAAAACAACAACAATTTAGGTAGTCCATAAAACAAACATAATAATAATAACTAGAAGAGGTAGAATAGCAAAAAAAAATACAAGGAACAAAACAAATAGTGTGTGGTCACCGTGGTCAGAGTAGGTCTACTCTGACCACGGTGACCACACACTATTTGTTTGTTGTTTTGTTCCTTGTATTTTTTTTTGCTATTCTACCTCTTCTAGTTATTATTATTATGTTTGTTTTATGGACTACCTAAATTGTTGTTGTTTTATGGATTACACGACTCCCGGACACGGTTAGACTGGAAACCTATCCTAGGTTTCCAGTCTAACCGTGTCCGGGAGTCATGTATTGCAATCTTTCGTTCAACTCTTCTAGGTTTTCTCAGAGGGCTACAGTATGGAGTTCTTCAAAAGGGAAGTAAATAGGTTTTTAAAGGGTCGGCAACGCGCGTGTGGCGCCTCTGGTGTTGCAAGTGTCCATAGGCTACGGTATCCGCTTACCATCAGGCGGGCCGTAAGCTTGTTTGCCACCGTCGTGGTATAAAAAAAAAACTCATTTATTGTTTTTTGGTCTTCTCCTACTCTATTCTCATTCAACATCGAAAATCATTTTAAATTCAAAATAAGCTGCGAATCTGCACTCTTTCGTTATTTGGCAAAGAATTGTCTGCTCGTCAACCTCATCAACCGTACACCGCAATGTGCTCACAAATCCGCATAGAGCGACGCGCGCCGAATAGAAAGGTTGAGTGCGGTGAAAGCGAGCGGTCGTGTCCTTGTAATAAATCTAATGCTTCCTGTCGTACCTACAGCGATATTGTTTCTAGTAGTTTTCTTCTAGGTACCTTGGCTAGGGATCTAAACTTCTCGGGGGTTGTGGAAGTATCTTCTGTTCCCGTGACCCCCGTCCGGCGCAGGCCTAAGACGGAAAGCTAGGGTGGTATTTACTTTGGAAGAGTCTGGCAGACCTCTTCCCTTTTCATTTCCAATTTTCATGGATGTCCTTCTCGAAACAGAGGACATTCATGATAATTTCACCCTGAATTACGAATAAAAGGGATCTTAAATTCTGGCTAAACTTGGTATTTGCTGAAGACACACAGGATTCCCGAGTCACTATATTTCAACAGGCAGTTACTTTTGCATCAGTTGACCCACGAGTGATATGATTTTAAGGATATTACATGTCGTGATTTTCATTGTATTTTGGGATATTTTACGAGTTTCTCAGTGGCAGGATTTGTGTTTAATTGATGGCAATAGGCTCGCCCGTACTGTAGTACCTACACCTCTGCCCAACTCTTTGGGGATAATAATATATCAAAGGCATATACACCACTATTTTTTAATTAGTACAATAAAACATGTGGCAAGTAATCAAAAGTAAAAAAACGCAATTAAATATTTAAATATTTAGTTAAAACTTAAATAACGAAAACAGCTGTTGGAGGCGGGGTATGCTTGAGCTAGATCACGCAAACGTGAGCGAGAGATGACGATTAATAAATACTACTACTGCCATGAATAGCCAGTACAATATTGCTATAAATTGGGTGAATTTTTGGGATATAAACAAACGCTAATAACTTTGCTGTTTGTGAATATTATTTATTGATACTTTACACATATAATGAGAAGACCGCCTAAGAATAAGCCCTTTAAGTATTTGTACTAATTAAACATTAGTGGTGTATATAATCTCAGCATAATGTAGCAGGGACGAAGTCTTTCGCAAGTAGCCCTCAACTTGTTGCAATTATAGGAGACTGCCAAATCTCTTTCTTCATAGTCTATCGAGATTCGAACAGGTTGATAAGCTGCTCTAAAGACTTGGAAGCTCTCGAAACGGTCAATAGCGTGTTATGTCAAAGATCACATGATCACTTGTGTAATGTTGGTATTGAGTTAATAACTATATTTTATAGTGCGTGTTGGTGTGGTTATAACTAAGTTATTGGTTTACTTCGTGAAACATTTATGTTAAATATTAAATAGAGTGTTTTTAAGCATGGGACGAATGGGGAAAATTTTCACAATACCCATAAATATGAACAACTTTTACTATAACAATAATAAGAAAGAAAGTGGAGATTCGCAAGAGCAAACGTGCTCGGAGGAAGGAAGCATTCCAGTAAGGTAGGCTGGCAGGGATCTTGACCGTACTTCCGGGATTGTCCTGATAGCCGTGGAATGTCTCTCCACTCCTCAAGCACCTCAGGTTGTGTTGCCCTCAAGTAGCTACGTCACTATGTGACCGTAGCGGCCGTTTCAGAGGGCCTATTACTGAGTGTGCAAGTCACCGCCTCCCATTTTATTCGTGTATTTATAAAGCATTGATGAGGCAGGGGCCAATGGGCCATAGTCCTGCCATAGAACTAGGTAACCAGTTTACCTTATCCACCCCTAACCCATAGCCCCATACATTTTTTGCTTTAGTCTGCACTAGTCGTAGGTTTTCGTTGAATTTGTAAGAATCGTAGCATATGGCGCTCTTTAGTTTCTGCCTACCCCCATGGGAAAAAGGCGTGAGTTTATGTATGTATGTATGTATACAGGGAAAATCTGCGATTGGAGGTTTTTCACAAACGACAAAGGGCCTCTGCGAGTTGGCTTCGGCCCTTCGTACGCCCTCCAAAGGTCCGGAACCCAAGGGTTCCGAGAAAAAAAAAAGAAAAAAAAAACATACTCCAAAAGGTCCACCAAAGGACAAAAAGAAAGAGTTACTAACAATAAAGAAACCAACTACTACTGATATGGGTCCAAATCGTGTAAAGCAATCAGCTGTTGCATCCAATAGTTACGAAAATGTAATAAACAGCATTTTCCACGATACGGAGTTCGAAATCTCGTATCGATGATAATCAGAAAATATTACTAAAAAAAATTGCAACTCCGGAACAAAGCAGATTCCTTTTAGTTGCAAAAGTAGGTTAGAACGTATGAGTAATTAAACGTAGTACGGTAGGATAGTAACCAATCTAATGGTTAACGATGTGTAATGAATAAAAGATAACTAAGTGCTAAGAATAAGATGGAAACGAGATAATACTTAAAAACCAACGAGATAGTACTTTTATCTCTCTTGGCTGTGTATTTATTTTGTTTAAGTATGTATGTATCTGTGTATTTATTTTATTTAAGTATGTATGTATCTGTGTATTTATTTTGTTTCAGTATGTAAGTATGTATCTGTGTATTTTTTTTTGTGTCACTTATTTGTCCTTAATTTTTACCCAGTTACACCTACCTTGTTCCATCTCTGCACCACCCTAAGGTAGACTGGTAGAAAATGCCTAAGGCATTAAGTCCGCCTTTGTACAGTTTTTTTTACTTGTGCATAAAGTTTTAATAAATAAAATATTATTATTATTATTATTATTATTTAGCCCAAATTGTCCCACTGCTGGGCAAATAAAATAAATAATATTTAAAAAGACTAATGATCTTTGGGGACACTTGCATCATCCACAGTCATGGTACCGTGATGAATTCGAATAATAGTCATTTCAAATTCCTCATTGATCATTCGATGTTTGTTGTTTTCACAGTAATTTACTAACTTTAAAGGACTAGCTGCTTGAAAGAAGCAGCCAGTCTTTTCTGTATGAAGGTGATGTGATGTAAAGACGCCAGCACATCAAGTTACCCCAATGTGTCAAAGTTTCCCAATTGAATATAAACCTTATTCTGTTTCACATAAAGTTGAAAAATGATCAAAGAAATTTGACACATTGGGGTAACTTGATGAGCTGGCGTCTGTACCAAAAAATCTATTACACGACTGAACGGTAGCGCCGCAGGAGAGTCCTGATCTAGCCCTGGTGGCGACCAGACGTTCCCGTTGAGTCGTACTGATAATTTGGTTGTTTAACTATTAACCCGAAGCCGTAACTAGTGATCCGTAGTGAACACAACATTGGCGAAATTACCCCCCAAAAAAATCAGGCTAAGTCAGTGTAAACTGTCAATCTCAGGCAAGAAACACACACACACACACACATGGACATGGAATGAGTGCTGACTTTGACTTGACTTTACTAAACTTAACACGGAGAGATTTTTACGGTAGGCGGACTCAAAGGCGTTAGGACATTTTTCTTAAATCACTTTTTTAATTAAATTCGTAAATATTTATTAAATATGATCGCCGGGATCTATTTATAGATGATGCTCAAGGTTTCAAATTTATGTATGTTACTATTACACAGTTTCTAACATTTAGAATGTTTAATAATTTAATGTATTATTTATTTGTTGTATGATTTAAAACTCTAGCACACAAAATATGCTCAGAGGAACTTAATGGTATAGGCATTTTCTACCAGTCAACCTTTGGTGATGCAGAGACAAAAGTACCATTATAGGTAGTTGCCATTCCGTAAATTGACGAGATTGTTCCGTGGATTTATCTATACTAATATTATAAAGAGGAATAGTTTGATTGTTTGTTTGTTTGCATCGAATAGGCTCGAAACCTACTGGACCGATTTGTAAAATTCTTTCACCGTTGGGAAGCTACACCATCCCCGGGTGACATAGGCTACTTTTTTATCCCTGTATTCCCACGGGAACGGGAACTACGCGGGTGAAAGCGCGTGACGTCTGCTAGTTTATATATTATTATGTGGATCTTTGACAGTCGTTACGAATACTTAGTCAAAAGCCCGAAAATCTGACAACCAGTTTAACCAAGGGGTACGTATTACCTAGTTTTAGGGGGTCAGACAGGTAGTAGCGCCATGTAAAGCACTGGTATTCAGCTGCATTCAGAAAACTGGAAGCCGTCCCGAACATAGTTGGGAAGGGATTAGGCAGAGATGATGTATGTTACCCGTTCTTAAAACAGACAGAAAGCCGTTATCTCTCAAGTTTGCCATGAATTGAATAGAAGCATATTGTCAAAATGGTTTTTTGAAACCCAAGAAACAATAACCATTTTTCTGGGCGTAGCACTGGATAGCTATTTCTCCTGGAAATCGCACGTAGAAAAAGTTTGCAACAAATTAAACAAATTCGTTTACGTTCTCTACACACTGCGAAAGACCTCGTCGCTGAGTACTATGTTGACTGCGTATCACGGCTGTGTTGCATCGACTTTACAATAAGGCCTCTTAATATGGGGTAACTCAACAGATGTGTTTAAAGCCTTCAGGTTACAAAAAAATGCATCCGAGCCATTTGTGGCATTCCACCATGGGAATCCTGTAAACCACTATTCCTAAAATTAAAGCTTCTTACATTACCCATTACCTATGTACATTTTAGAATGCGCTAAATTTGTCTGACTTGTTTAAAAAACAATAAATGAGTTTTTTTTTTATACCACGACGGTGGCAAACAAGCTTACGGCCCGCCTGATGGTAAGCGGATACCGTAGCCTATGGACACTTGCAACACCAGAGGCGCCACACGCGCGTTGCCGACCCTTCAAAAACCTATTTACTTCCCTTTTGAAGAACTCCATACTGTAGCCCTCTGAGAAAACCTAGAAGAGTTGAACGAAAGATTGCAATACATGACTCCCGGACACGGTTAGACTGGAAACCTAGGATAGGTTTCCAGTCTAACCGTGTCCGGGAGTCATGTAATCCATAAAACAACAACAATTTAGGTAGTCCATAAAACAAACATAATAATAATAACTAGAAGAGGTAGAATAGCAAAAAAAAATACAAGGAACAAAACAAATAGTGTGTGGTCACCGTGGTCAGAGTAGGTCTACTCTGACCACGGTGACCACACACTATTTGTGATAAGACGAAGATAGTAATATTTTCTAGTTGTGTTTTGAGTCAAAACGGCTTGCACCAACGTATTTATCAAAATTAAATAGCCCAACATAACCTTCATGCGTTACATTTCTTGTAAGAAATAAACTGTGCAATACGAACTAACACTGAGTCGATGCTACATAATTATAATTGTCTGCAAAAATCCAAGAATTAATTTCCCAAAGCTCGCCATTCTTGACTTCTGTATGTCACATTTGGCCAACGTTCTTCCATTATAATGTCCTGTTGGAAGGTTAAACATAACATTTATACAATAATATACATTCTAAACTAAGTATATATAGGTATTTTGCATAATTTTTGCGTTTGGACGAGCAGGCATGCCGGAGAAATTCGCGAGAAGTTAGTGTACTGTGAATGTACTTAAATGTGGTGTGTTGTAATTTCTGGGTATTGCGAGACATTTTGGCGCGTAAGACATCTGATAAAATCAGTCGCGGATGTCGAATATGTTGTAATGGCAAAGGCAGAAGTGTAATGGCCGACCGCCGCTTGACCGTCTTCTTACTAACTGCATTCGATTTGTTTTCAACCTGCGTTAATAAGATCATATCTCCGAACAGCGTTCGCTGCTAAAGTGGTTACCCATTCGCCTTCGTAGAGAACAACATGAGTAAAAAAAAACAAGATTTTAGTATAAAAAAATGATTGTTGTGCCTTACTGGTAGGCAGCGTACGCCAAATAAGTAACATTCCTAAATATCTTACGGAACCCTATTTTTTTTTAAATAAAATTTAGCCTATGTTATTCGTGGATAATGTAGCTTTTGAATGGTGAAAGAATTTTTAAAAACGGTCCAGTAGTTGTTGAGCCTATTCATTACAACCAAACAAACAAAGTTTTCCCCTTTATAATATTAGTGTAGGAGTGTAGATAAGTTTGTAAATTGTGCAACCTACTAATTAGCATCCCTACTTTCGTTCTACGATCGTTGTGCATGCTTGTAAGTGACTTACTTACACAGGACCTTTTTGTTAACGCTTATTTAACGTTTCATTTGTAATTAAGTTGTTGGTGTGCCTATCTATAAATAAATAAAACCAAACATCCTGAAAAAGGGACAAGGTAGGCAAAGTGGTCCTAATATATTATTAAAATAAATGTGATATTATATTACGTCAAAAATCACCATCAATATTACTTCATCCACAAGATTTCGTATAGGTAATCGTAGGATCCATTACCACGGATTACTATCTACAATATTAATATACGAACGCATTCCTTAAATTATTACATAAAATAAAATAAGTTAAGCACGCAAGATTGGCTCACGCATATTATCTAGAAATAACTCAAACAAAATCTACTTTTTCTCATTTATATAAATGATTTACCTAATGCTATTCACCACCCTATGGTTTTATTTGCAGATGACAGTACGGCTCTTTTCACAAATAACAAAAATGATAATCATGAACAAAAAATAATTGATTCCCTGTCTAAATTGATAAACTGGCTTACAATAAATAATCTAAAAATAAATCTTACAAAAACCCATTACATGACTTTTAAGAATAAAAACGCAAAATCAAATCCCTTATCTATTGAATACAATACTACAACTGTTTCTGAGGTCACTAGCACAAAATTTTTAGGCATCCATATAGATTCTAATATGTCATGGAAAACACATGTAAGTAGTGTTATGTAGCAAATTGAATAAATTCTCCTATGCCCTCTACATGCTCAGAAAGGTATCTAACCAAACCACACTACTTAGTGCTTATCATGCCGATGTGGGTGCCACTCTATCTTATGGCATACTTTATTGGGGATACTCAACTGATAGAGAAGTTGCGTTCAAGGCGCAAAAAAAGTGTATAAGGTCAATATGTGGGATACACCAAACAGATTCGTGTAAACCTCATTTCATAAACCTCAAAATACTAACCCTCCCTAGTTTATATATCTATGCGGCCTCAAATTTAGTTAAATCAAATATTAGTAGCTATGAGACACTAAAAAGCAGTAGACTAAAAAATTTATTGCGCAATAAATCATCCCACACAGCAGTATGTAGCAATAGTATTTTTTGTATGAGCATAAAAATATATAATAAGTTACCGCTAGATATAAAGAACCTACATGCAAATGGTGTATTTAAAAGGAAGCTAAAAGACTTCCTGATAAAAAAGGCATATTACTCGGTAAAAGAATTCCTTGATGAAAAATAATTTAAAATTACAGCAAATAATGATGATATTGATAAATTAATGTAACAATTTTATTGAATCCAGACATGTGACATTGAATATATACATTTTTAACTTTAAAACTTTTGATTTTTTTTTATGTTTAATACTAGTAACATTGTAATAAGTGCCATTGTAGACAATTTAAGACAAGTGACACTGCATGTTTAATTTTATTTTATTTTCTAAGCTATTTAAATTGCAATGCCTTAACAGGCAACTAAGTTATAAGACCTACCTAAATTTAACATTTAGAAATCCATGTTTCTGTACACTTAGTTCGCAATAAAGAATTTGAATTTGAATTTGAAAAAAAAGTTGTATACTGTTATGTATTTGTACAGTAGGAGTAGAAAACATGTTTTGCTTACGTAAACTATCAAATATTTCTCACGTGTATTTATCGTGGTATCAATCTCATCTTTTTTAGGATTAGTTAGAAAACACAACAACAAATGTGAAAAATAAGAAGCCAAGATACCTACATGTCGAAATGGCCCCAGAGGTTTAGGCGCCTAACTTCTCGAGGTTGTGGTTCAAATCCACGAAAATGCTTTTTTATTGCTGACATGTAAAACACTGACAAGCATGAAATTTCATGACACAGTATTAAAACATGTACAGACGCCAGCACATCAAGTTACCCCAATGTGTCAAATTTCTTTGATCGTTTTTCAACTTAATGTCAAACAGAATACGGTTCATAGGTATTCAATTGGGAAAATTTTACACATTGGGGTAACTTGATGTGCTGGCGTCTGTACACTATAAGGACACTGCAAATTTCTTGCATGTGACTTTTTCAATTAAAATGTACAGACGCCAGCACATCAAGTTACCCCAATGTGTCAATTTTTTTTTATCGTTTTTCAATTTTATGTCAAAGAGAATAAGGTTCGTATTCATTTGGGAAAATTTGACAAATTGGGGTAACTTGACGTGCTGGCGTCTGTACTTTCAAAGTTTATCTTAGACATCATTGACATAGGTGTAGAAAAATATCGGGAGAAAACCTGGACTTATAGTCAATATATAAGTTTCGAATCGCCAATCCGCCTTGAGCAAGACTGGTGATCAATGCTCGTGCCTTCTTTGTATGAGAAGAGACCTTTGCCCCGCAGTGGGACAGTAAGCAGGCTGGTATTATTGTTGTTGTTCGATACAAAAGAAACTTTCACCGGGTCGTAACGTGGTGAAAACAAGACTTAGAAGAAGATATTTACTCACACCCTTAGTCCGACTTCACCCAATAGTGGGTTTAAGCCTCTCTTTGCTGATACTGTCACAGGATCGGAGCGCTTAATAAGGAGCATCACAGACCCATTTTGGTCAGGTTCGTCAGTGTGGACATCAAGGCGACAGTTTGGAAGGCAAAGAAAGGTTTGAAAGGCTCCAAACTATCAGTTAAAGAGTTTTTAACTAGAACCAGGCAATCTGTGTTCGGCCTGGCGCGCGAGCACTTCAGCATGCGCTCATGCTGGACTCAGGACGGCGTCATCTTTATAAAGGCCTCTGACGGAAGTAGGTACAAAGTTACTTCTATGGATGAACTGAAGCCCTTGATAGTTAAGTACCCCAAGGCACCAAGCGCGACTTCATCGACCACTAGTAGAACTGTGGACGCTGCTGGGACCGCCGGGAGTCTGAAAAACACAGCACGTAAATAACTATTACCTAGTATTTAATGTCAAGTCATCTCAGTGCTAGTTTATACCATTAAGTTGACTTACCGTACTGCAATTTTCCCGCATCTTAGCATTTTATTTTGTGTCCCTTATAGTAACCATTGCGGTTAGTGAGGTGTATAATTTATAATTTTGTTTGTTTTGATACCCGTACCTCCAATATTTTATTTCAACTTCTTAAGTTATGTCACGTCATGTCATTGTCAAAATGACATCAATAATATTTGTTGTAATCATACGTTCAGAAACGCAGTACGTTTTGTTTTACATAACTTTGACGTAATTCAACGGTTCATGGTATGCACCTTTTTTAACTGTTGTTTTCATTTTTGTCATTACTGTGATTGAATAACGTTTGTTTGTATTGTCATACAAATTTTTTATGTTATTTTTTTTTTTTGTGTGTGTTAGTACCTATTTAACTACTAAATTTTGTATTATGCTTTTGTTTATGTTTCTGGTCTGGTGTTAGCTGGCGGGTGGTACAGAATTGCAGAGTTGCAAGTTTTGTACTGTTTAGTAATTTTATTTTTGTTTTACTCATTATTTATTATTATTATTTTATATATATTTTTGTTTCTAGTGTTAAACACTGCTTTAGTTTATGTCTGACAATGAGTCGTTTTTTTCCGCATTTGAATCTACTGCCTCCTCTAACAGCGCGAGCTTTTGCTCTTACACTGACACTCTAGGTGACTTCTTGCGGCATACCTTTATTAATCAGCCTAGTCGGTTAATAAATGTGTGTCACATCAATGCTCAGAGTATTGCCAGTCACTACAGCGAGCTGTATGATGCGTTCAATGATTGCAACGTTCACGCCATCCTGATTTCCGAAAGTTGGCTGAAACCGCACTTGCTGTCCACCACTTACCCCCTGACTGATTTCGTCCTTATACGGAATGATCGCACTGGTAAAGGGGGCGGTGGTGTGGCCATATATCTTCGCAATGATTTTCCCTACAAAGTACTTGCTTCTTCTTCTTCACAATATTCTGCCACTGCTGAATTCATTTTCCTTGAAGTGTGTGTAAAAGGTATCAAAACCATTATCGGTGTTGTCTATTGTCCTCCCACTGTTGATTACTTCACTGAATTCGAATCAGTTTTAGAATCTTTGGGTTCTGAGTATGCACACCACATCATTATGGGTGATTTCAACACAAACCTCCTTGCCCTGAACTCCCCTCGATCCCGTAAGCTCCTCCACCTCATTGAGTCAGCTGGTTTGCATGTTTTGCCGCTCCAACCTACTCATCATAGCACGGTCGGTGATGACACCTGGCTTGATCTGATCCTCACCTCAAATCCTTCCCTTGCTTCTTCCCATGGTCAACATGACGCTCCTGGCTTCTCTCATCACGACTTGATTTTCCTTTCGTACATCCTTAAACCTCCCAAACCTAAACCCAAGGTTCTGTACAGGCGTTGTTTTGCTAGGATGGACGTTCAAAAACTTGAGAAGGATGCTTCCGTGGTTGATTGGGAGACTTTGGTGGATGCTACGTCGGTTGACGAAAAGGTTGCAATATTTAACCGTGTTATTGTTGAACTCTATGACATTCATGCTCCCGTCAAAAAGGTAAAGTTAAAGCGACCTCCTGCACCATGGATGTCGAAAGGCATACAGATGGCCATGCGACGCAGGGACCGTGCGTTCCGTAAATTTAAGAGGGATCGTACTGATGAGAACTGGGCATTTTTCAAGGTTTCAAGAAACAGGTGTAACCAGATGATACGCAACGCTAAACGCCGTCATATTCTGGATAATATTTCTTCTTCATCTTCTGCCGATATTTGGAAATTCCTTGGAACTCTGGGTATCGGCAAACCGCGGCATTTAGACCTTCCATCTTCAATTAACTTAGATGATCTTAACCATCATTTCTCCTCTGTGCCTACCATAGATCATCTAACCAAGCAACAAACTCTGGCGCTAATTTGTGGTCTAACGCGTTCTCACATTGATAATTTTCGTTTCGTTTCAGTTGAATCGGGAGAGATCAGAAAAATCATTGTCTCCATTAAATCCAAAGCGGTAGGTTGTGACAATATCACTCGTGGCATGATAATCACTATCCTGGATCACCTACTGCCTGCGATTACCCATATTGTAAATTTTTCCTTATTTTCCGGAGTATTCCCTTCCTTATGGCGTAAAGCTTATGTCCGCCCACTACCTAAAGTCCCAAATCCCACTCTCCCTTCTCACTTTCGTCCAATTTCTATACTTCCTTTTCTATCCAAAGTGCTGGAAGCCTGCGTCCACAAACAGTTCTCTAGTTTTGTACATCGGAATTCACTCATTAGTCCTCTTCAATCTGGGTTTAGGCCGGGTCACAGTACTATATCCGCCCTTCTTAAAGTGACTGGCGATATGAGGGCAGGGATGGAAAATACCAAGGTCACAGTGCTAGTGTTGGTCGATTTTTCAAATGCCTTTAATACCGTCAGTCACGATATCCTATTAGCCATTCTGTCCTATGTCATGGTCTCTCCCGAAGCACTGAAATGGTTCAGCTCTTATCTTCAGGAACGTCAGCAGTCGGTTCGTTTAGAAGATTCTGCCTCGCGTTGGTGTGGCTTGGAAACTGGCGTTCCTCAAGGCGGCATTCTCTCTCCTCTTCTTTTCTCAATTTTTATTAACCTTATTACTTCCGAACTTCAGTGTGCGTATCATCTGTATGCAGATGACCTGCAGTTATACAGTCAAGGCAGGGTTGATGAAATAACCGACACCATCAGCAAATTAAATAGTGATTTGATAGCCATTAAAACCTGGTCCGATAGATTTGGTGTAGCAGTGAACCCGAATAAGTGTCAGGCTATCATCACTGGGAGTCCTCGTATCGTCAGTCGGGTGGACGTCACAACGTTGCCGCCGATTCTTTTCGACGGTGCGACTGTTCCTTTCAGCACTGCTGTAAAGGATCTGGGCCTGCACATCGATACGACCCTAAACTGGCGTACGCAAGTTACTAGTGTCAGCCGGAAGGTTACTGGAACGCTGCGGGCTCTGTATCGGCTGAAAAACATTTTACCATCGAAGACGAAAGCAATGCTTGTGCAGACCTTAATTTTCCCTATCATCGATTATGGTGATGTGTGCTACTATGACCTGAATGCAGATCTCCTCAATAAACTTGACCGTCTTCTTAATAACTGCATTCGATTTGTTTTCAACCTGCGTAAATATGATCATATCTCTGAACAGCGTTCGCTGCTAAAGTGGTTACCCATTCGCCTTCGTAGAGAACAAAGAGCACTAACCACTCTGTTTTCATTTCTTTACTGTCCTAATTCCCCTAGTTATCTATCTCCTTACTTTCAATACATCTGTGCCAACCACAATAAAAACCTTCGCTCATCGCATAACCGTCTTCTCCTATGTCCCACTCACCGTACTGACTTTGTTCATAGTTCTTTTTTTGTGCAGTCTGTTTCTCTGTGGAACGCTCTCCCCCAGGAAATCAGGATGGCAACCAACCGTTTATCTTTTAAGGTTAAGGTTCGCGAGCATATTCGTAAGAAGTTGGCAGTAGTATCTTCACAGCGCTAATGTTTTCTCTTCTTTCTATCTCTTCGTAATTTAATTTATTATATGTATGTAAATGAAGGTTGTACTTCATTTAAGAAGATATTGATTATGACAGCGAGCTGACATAACAAACGTCTGCTCGTGTCAATAAAATAAATTAATAATGATTTTTGTAAAATATTAGGATTAGGAAATATTAACTTTAAATGTTGTTTTTCTTTACAGGTGAGTTACCTATAATTATGTTTGAGTTCAATTTCTTATTTTATGTTATTTAATATTGAAATTTATAAAAATATATTCTTTACAGAACAACACATTGGTTTATGTTAAAATCCTAATTATAAAACAACATTTTTTGTACTGCAACTGCAGTTTTACTTATCTGAAATGGATAAGTTGAGGTTTGAATTCGTAATAAAAGCAAGTGAGGACTCAAAAACCAATGTCATGTGCATAAACACAATTATGAATGCCGACAAAAGTACGTTTTTAATACCGGATTCACTTCAACCAATTAAATTACATGATGTAATAATGAAAACAAAAACGTTTCAACAAGTAAAAATGGTACTCCATAAAAGACATGAAAGAAGATATGTATGGATATCAGTAACCCAAGAAATAAATGATACCTATAGAGATGAAGATGGAAATATGCAGTTTAAGGGATATTTGTTGGAGGAAATCGTACCAGAAACGTATCAACAGGCCACTACTGGTATTTCGCAAGAAACATTGATGAAGATAATAGAAAACTTTGCTGAAATGAAGAAAGATGAAAAACAATATAGTATCAGTAAATTATCGGAGAAATTTACCATCCAAAAATTTAGTGGAAGAACATCAAATGTGTTACAATGGATCACAACTTTTGAGGCGGAATGTGTACGCCTGGAAATAAATGAAGACTCTAAGAAAATTGAAGTTCTGCGGTTAGTTTTAGATACTACGTGCATCGATTGGTATAGTTCTATGCTCATAAAGTACACAATTGATTCTGATTGGTCAATTTGGAAAAAAAACCTTTGTGAGACTTATGCAGACAAAAGCTGGACACCAATCAGGTATGCAATGTTTTTCAAATATAGGCAGGGATCGTTACTAGAATATGCATTAAAAAAGGAAAGACTTTTATTAGAAATAAATAGGTTAATGGATAAATCTACAATGATTGATTTAATAGCTACTGGACTACCGAATTTTATAATGGACAAAATTGATAGAAATAACCTAAAGGAAACTGAGGATTTGTTTAATATCATCAGAAGCTTAGAATATTTAATTAATAAAAGTAATAGAGAGAAACCAATTGTTGAAAGTAATGTAAAATACAAAATAGAGCATCCTTGTAGAATATGTGACAGAGAAAATAAACCAAATCGGTACCATCCTGAGTCTTCCTGTTGGTTCAGAAATAAAAATAATGATAGACCAAAAGGTGATCAAATTAGGAATGTTAATAACACCGAATTAGAAATTGAGTTAAATAAAATAGATCCAAAAAACTAAATATTCCACCATTAATCAAAATTCAATTATTAGTAAATGATAGCTTAAACATTTTGGGAATTTATGATTCAGGGTCAAATGTATCTTTAATAAATTCACGATTATTGTCCTTGAAAAATAACCCAATTAATAATGATACTAAAAAAGCTACTTTAAGAACGATTAATGGTGTAAAACAAGCAATAGGAATAATAACCTTAAAAATAAAAATTTTTGATATTGAAGAAAATGTTGAGGTGTTTGTGATAGATGGAGATAATTTTGAATATGATTTCTTAATTGGATTAGATTGTATAAGAAGATTTCAGCTAATTCAAAATGAAAAATTAGAAATAACACAAAATATCCAACATCAAAGAATAATAAATACAAAACTAGATGATTACAATAATCCCGAAAAAATTCCTGGCTTTACAGGTAACGAGGTTAACGTAAAAGAAAAGTTAATTGACGATAAAAAAGTAGAAATAACTGAAGAAAGGAAAGGTGAAACAAACAATACGTACAAAATAAACTTTAATGAAGACATAGAAGTAACAAACTTCAACATTACAGTAAATAATCTTGACCATCGGAAACAATCAAAAATTGATGAATTAATTTGCAAATATAAAACTCTCTTTGCTAAGGACAAATATGACATAGGCACAGTAAATGGTTATGAAGCACATATTGATTTATTAATAGATAAATATTGTAGCAAAAGACCATACAGGTGTTCAATTCAAGATAAAAAAGAAATAGAAGAACAGGTATCGAAATTACTAAAACAAAAATTAATTGAAGAGTCCTATAGTCCTTTTGCAGCACCAGTAACATTAGCTTATAAAAAAGAAGAAGGAACTAGATCTAGGTTATGTATCGATTTCCGTGATTTAAATAAAATTGTAGTGCCCCAGTCACAGCCATTTCCACTAATTGAAGATTTAATGGTAAGGACACGAAATTGTAAATTCTTCTCAACACTTGATATTAATTCAGCATTTTGGTCGATTCCATTAAAAATTGAGGATAGGAAAAAGACCGCATTTGCGACTCAAGAAGGTCATTTTCAGTGGACATGTTTACCGTTTGGGTTAAAAACTTCTCCAGCAATGTTTCAAAGAATTTTAAGTAATATAATTAGAAAACATGGACTATCAGATTTTACTGTTAATTACATTGATGATATTTTGGTATTTTCAGAAACATTTGAAAAACACATTAAACATTTATCATTGTTATTGGAAGCGATTTTAAAAGAAGGTTTCAGATTAAAATTCTCAAAATGTAATTTTGCACAGGATTCTGTGAAATATTTGGGTCATAGAATTCGGAATAATACAATTTCTCCACTAAAAGATAATTTAATTGCTATTAAAGATTTTCCTGTACCAAAAACACAAAAAAATATTCGTCAGTTTTTAGGTAAAATCAATTTTTATGGTAAATATGTACCCAATATATCAATTATTTTAGATCCTTTACATAATTTATTAAGGAAAGGACAAAAATTTATTTGGTCGGAAAAATGTCAAGAATCTTTTGAGATAATAAAAAACCTTCTTTGCTCTAAACCTATTTTAACTATTTTTGATCCTGACTTGCCAATATATATTTATACAGATGCAAGCATTCAGGGCATAGGTGCAGTCCTAAAACAACCACAACAAAATGGTGAAAAAAAACCATGTGCGTATTTTTCAAGAAAATTAAATGACTCTCAAAAAAAGAAAAAAGCAGTCTATTTAGAGTGTTTAGCCATAAAAGAGGCAGTCAAATACTGGCAACATTGGCTCATGGGAAAAAAATTCACCGTTTTCTCAGACCACAAACCTCTAGAAAAAATGAATATTAAAGTTCGAACAGATGAAGAACTGGGAGATCTCACATATTACCTATCTCAATTTAATTTTGAAGTGATATATTCTCCTGGAAAATACAATTTAGAAGCGGATAGTTTGAGTAGAAATCCAGTGTTAGAACCTGATGAAAATCAAGATGACAATCTAAAAGTTGTAAACTCTATAAAATTAGAAGAAATTCAAAATGACCAAGAAAAAAATATGGATATAAACCAAAATAGAAATAAATTAAAACTAAAACAAAATATATACTACAAGAAGATAGGAACAAGAGAAAAAATTGTACTATCCGAAGAATTTTGTAAAAAGATGATTAAAAATATACATTACCTTTATTGTCATATTGGAGTCCAACAAATGGAACGTAAAATTAAACCATTCTTTGTAGCAAAAAACTTAACGTATAATATAAAAAATATCTGCGACAGTTGTGAAATATGTTTAAAAAACAAATCTAGAGCTAAATCTAAATTTGGACTAATGTCGCATTTAGGTCCGGCTACTAAACCATTTGATATAATATCTATAGATACCATTGGTGGATTTGGTGGTTCCCGTTCTACTAAAACGTTTTTACACCTTTTAGTGGATCACTTTACTAGATACGCTTATATTTTAACTTCGAAAACACAAAATTCAACTGATTTTATAAAGCTTATTAAAAATATTCCAAAGGAAAATAAAATTGGTATGATTTTATCTGATCAATATCCAGGCATAAACTCGAAAGACTTTAAATGTTTTCTAAATGAAAATAATATACCCATTATTTTCACGGCTGTAAATGCACCTTTTTCTAATGGTTTGAATGAACGATTAAATCAAACATTAGTTAATAAAATTAGATGCAAAATAAATGAACGAACTGAAAAATTAGCCTGGACAACTATTGCCCATGAATGTACGGAAAAATATAATGAGACAGAGCATACTGTGACAGGATTTTCTCCAAAATATTTATTGGAAGGAAAAACTGTAAATATTTTACCGGATGAATTGAAACAAGATGTAACACATAGTAATTTATTGCAGGACAGGAAAATTGCGTTAGAAAAAACTATTAAATCTCACAATTATAACAAGCAGCAATTTGATAAAAATAGAAAAAAATGGGAGTTTAAAGTAGGAGACTATGTATATGTTGAAAATGGAAATCGTTTAAATAGAAAAAAATTAGATGAATTAAAAATTGGACCGTATAAAGTTTTAGAAAAGATTTCAAACTCAATTTATAGAATTAACACAGGACATAAAAAAATTGAGTCAAATTTATTTCATATAACGAAAATGGTACCAGTTTTGGACCTTAAATAATGCGAAAAAAGGGGGGGGGGAGATGTAAATGAAGGTTGTACTTCATTTAAGAAGATATTGATTATGACAGCGAGCTGACATAACAAACGTCTGCTCGTGTCAATAAAATAAATTAATAATGATTTTTGTAAAATATTAGGATTAGGAAATATTAACTTTAAATGTTGTTTTTCTTTACAGGTGAGTTACCTATAATTATGTTTGAGTTCAATTTCTTATTTTATGTTATTTAATATTGAAATTTATAAAAATATATTCTTTACAGAACAACACATTGGTTTATGTTAAAATCCTAATTATATGTATTATATTTATAGTGTAAATATTTATGTATTTATACTGATATTATGTATTAGTATTCTTTGATTCCTTTTATTTTTTCATTTTTAATTGCACCTACCACTGTTTTTCTCTGCATCACCTAAAGGTTGACTGGTAGAAAATGCCTATGGCATTAAGTCCGCCTCTGTACATTAGTGTGCTTGAAGTATTAAATAATAATAATAATAATAATAATACCAAGCTCTACGTACTTATACCAGCCTCATCCAGGAAATTCCTGCAATGGCAACAATGTCGTCTGCCCATCTTGATGCCGGGCCACCAACACTTCTCTTTCCGTTTCTGAGACACCACTCAGACACAGCTTTACTCCACCTGCTATCACCGCGCCTGTCTAGGTGTGATTGTTCCCAACGAGTCACACTGTAATGTGTAAAAGTATAACTCGGTAGGAACAAACAATAAATAGTTGTCCTATCAAGTAACAGTGTGACTGGTCGAATTCTTTTTTCCAACAAGTTACACGTGTCAGTGTGAATCGTTGAGAATTATGGGCCAGGTGTCCTGCCCAAATCCGTTTGAGTTCCAGAACGAGATTTATGCGACATTAATGTGTGTTTAAATTGGTGCTTGACCATTGATTGCTTGTTCATTTTGTGGTACGGATCATAAACGTTTAATTGAAGTAAATAAATAGTTCTTTTATTCGTTTTTTACTTACACATTATAAACGCAAATACATTTATAGATACGGTCACCAAGAGAACCGTCAACGTTTTTTTTTACAATATTTTTTTATTATAAAATCAACGTAATGTAGGACGAAACTCTTCGCTATCAAACCGTTAACTGCTATGACTATCGGCAATTGAATTATTGTTGTGTGGCTTAACAAACTTAGACACACATTAGAAGAATGATGTCGAAAGCAAAGATTCACAGAACATTTATAATATTGTTTTTAACTAATTGGAAGTTAACTGCCTGAATAGGATACTTATCTGATTTGCTGAATGTACATTGTACATACATACGTAAACTCGCGCTTTTTTCCCACGTAATGAAGATCTACAATCAAAATTATGCGGCATAAATTACCACCGAAATTTTAATTAAGTACATTACACAACAACAATCTAATCGACAAATGGCCGACATCTCTTTTAATACCAGTCTGTTATTGTCTCACAGATGATCAAATACCTCTTCTTATACAGAGAAGAACTCGACACGATGGTTGTGTAACACATAATTATGTTAATGGTTGACATTATTTTTATTATTTCGATGTGAAAAGATATTTTATAGATAGAAAACCCTTTCTTTTTTATTTGGAATGCCGCATGCCGGTCACCTGTTCGTTAAGGCGAAGACTCGTCCGTTAAATAAAGTGATAATCATAAGGGACTAGAATGTATATATTTTACCTTTTTATTACAAACTAGCAGACGTCACGCGATTTCACCCGCGTAGTTCCCGTTCCCGTGAGAATACAGGAATACAAAGTAGCCTATGTTACTCAGGGTGAATGTAGCTTTCCAATGGTGAATTTCTGAAATCGGCTCTGTAGTTTTTGAGTTTATTCATTACATACACACATAATTTTTTCTTCTTGTTAAGTGTAGAAGACTGGAAGAAGACTAGCGGACCCGACACACGTTGTCCCGCCCGAACGTTGGTTTCGAACCGGCATCCAGACCACCTACCAGGTCCAATTGTAAACCTAAACCATCCAGGGACCAACACATACCTAGTTATACAATCAATAAAAAGAGAATTAAGTATCCAATTTGGTGCAGTCTTTCGTAAGTTATACATTTCGGCGATTTTTTTTTTGTTGTTAATAGTTTGTGTTAAAGATAAAGATACCGGGCTGGTATCCGCCACTCCACGTCAAAGCGCGTATTTTGCGTATCGGACTAGTTTGAATTGTATAATTACTAACATTAGTTTGTATTTCGTGTGTATACTAACCAAATGTACAGACACCAGCACATCAAGTTACCCCAATGTGTCAAATTTCTTTGATCGTTTTTCAACTTTATGTCAAACAGAATAAGGTTAATATTCAATTGGGAAAATTTGACCCATTGGGGTAACTTGATGTGCTGGCGTCTGTACTAGGCTTGTTTTCGAAATAAATTATTGACTTGAACCCACTCCAGACACAAGCATATTTAGCTTAGTTGGAGATGTTAAAAAGACTACTCGAAATGTGTGACCCAAATTACTAGTAAGCTTAATAAAAAAACCTATAATACTAATATGACTAATGATTAATTTGACTGGCCTGTTGGTCTAGTAGTTAGTGACCCTGACTGCTATGCCGGAGGTTGTGGGTTCGATTCCCACCCAGGACAAATGTTTGTGTGATGAGCACGACCATTTGTTCTGTGTCTGGGTGTAATTTATCTATAATATGTATTGTATGTATTAAGAAATATATAAGTATGTTTATCAGCTGTTTAGTACCCATTACACAAGCTCTCAAGCTTAACTGGGGACTAAAAAGCGTTTTGTAAAAAGTGTGGAAAAAAATAATTAAATATAATACTTAGCAATGCACACAATTTGTATTCACCCAGAAGTCAAAAATATATTTGCTGGGCACATAGCAAGTCTAATCCTTGTAACGAATCTCAGGTCTTCGTATTTGCCTTTCTATAAACATCAAATAACATAAAAAGTTTTTCCTTATTAATTCTTGCTTTTAATGATCTTGTAATAAGGATAACTTTCCCTTAAACACTTGGTATGTTCAGATTTTGTCGTGGTACGTGTGAATCTGCTTCAACTATCATCACCTCTCTATTACATTACGTAACGGCAATCTGGTATACCTCTAGTGCACTTATACTTTTAAATGTTACATCATTATTACTAATTTTGTACACTACTACTACCTGTAGTTTGGATAAATTATCAGGTTTAGTAGTTACTTTATTTTAGTCCAGAAACACCTAGTAATTAGGACTTGCCTTATCCAGGGTCAGACTTTAATTCTGGGTCGAACATGTTCTTTTGAAGCCCGCGGCTTCGCCTGCGTGAATGTCGGTTTTCGCTCCCAGCTCCCAGACAGCGTATTTTTTTTCGACACCTTCAACAAATATTATTACATTTTAGCCACATTGTGTACATGCTCCAACCTTCCTCAACCTAACCAACCTTCCTCAACCTTCCTTCCTTCCTAATCATTGGTATAAACAGCATGAAAATCGGTGCAGTAGTTTTTGAGTTTATCGCGAAGTGACAGACAGACAGACGTGGAGGAGACTTTTGTTTGATTATAATATGTAGTGATTAAAAACCTTCTTCCTATAAATAAGTAAAAAGTAAATAAATCAATTCTTTCATTAAAAATCTCAATGGGTTAAACAATCAGGCACCAGTCTCTCACTACTGTATTCAACATTTCAAGTAAATGAAAATAGCGAATGTTTACTGACCCGTAAACAATTATTAAGTGAATTTTAAGTATATCCCATAAATTATTTTAATTATAAGATGAAAGCCTATTGTGAAGAGATATCTAATAAATGTATTATTATAATAAATTGTGTATTTGAATTTACAGTTTCGAGTTAAAACATTATAGAAGAAAAAACACAAACCTTAGATAAGAATTAAATGATGCATTGGGAATAATTCACACCCTTACACAAAGTACAGACGCCAGCACATTAAGTTACCCCAATGTGTCAAATTTTCCCAATTGAATATAAACCTTATTCTGTTTGACTTAAAGTTGAAAAATGATCAAATAAATTTGATACATTGGGGTAACTTGATGTGCTGGCGTCTGTACATCAGCCTGATATATGATCACTAATATGGTAAGGCAAAACATGGACCCACAGAATGTATGAAATCGCCAAACCGCTTTGACAATGGTGATTACCGTTCGTGCCGTCTCTGCGTTAGAAGAGGCAAAGGCCGCTTTATTCAAAACCTTCTTTTTTATTAATGTCGTTCTATAGGGTAAAGACCCTACAGAACGACATTAATAGACTATAGTATTATTAGTGTTGACAACAATTAAGATAGCGACCCTACGAACTGGGGCTCGAGTCTGCTATTGCAATCGTGTCTCAATGACCGGTCATTGAACGAATATTTGACAACTTTGACAGTTTTTGTATGGGAAATGTGTCATAAGTTTGACGTTATACGTCAAAAATCGATCATTGACCGGTCATTGAGACACGATTGCAATAGCAGACTCGAACCCCTGGTTAATCACATAATTTAGAGATTGTCTACGTTTATACAAAATCATAACATCACGCCTGTATTTCCTAAAGGGTTAGACAGAGTACCTACAAGTATATCCAATAACAACATTATCAGCCGATCGGCGCCAAGACCATCAATTATGTTCCATGATATTGGAATGTGCGAAGAAGCGACTTATTGTTTTATAAATGACATAAAGAAAGAATACTTTCTCTTCCATGAATTAATATCTATGATTTAGTATCATGATACGTGATCGGTACTTCGTAGCTTTTCCAATCCTATTGACAAATGACTCTGTGATAACTAAATTGCGTGTCAAGTTAAATGAGTGTTTCCCAGCCTCCCATTGATTCTGATTTGCATTGTCTACGGTTTTGATTGTAAGGGTTTAATTCAACTCAAGCATATTTACATCTACAGATACAAATTGCCATAATTGAAGCATCACGTTGTTATTTAAATATAAAGCTTTTTATTAAAATTTAAATGCATGTTGAAACTTACTCAGTCTTTTAGATCAACAATTAACCTATGTTATGGAAATGTTATGGTTAAACATGATTGAACTCTAACGGATTAAAATCTTGCATGGTCGTGTAAACCAATGTAACTTGCACAAATTCTGTTTAAAGATTGGGGTACCTATATAACTATACAGGCCATGTTTGAGAATGAAACAGATTGTCAAAGTCAGTGACGAAATTCAATAATCATATATTATTATTCTTAAAATCACACGTGTATTCATAAGTAAGTATATTAGGTACCTACATCCACATTCAGAAAATTATGTTTTTATATCATATAAAATGGGGATATACCTACCTATTAAGACCTATCACCTATTGTTAATGTCCGTAACAATTTACCAACAATACCATAACCAGGACCCAGGATCTGGCCTGTTGGTCTAGTAGTTAGTGACCCTGACTGCTATGCCGGAGGTCGTGGGTTCGATTCCCACCCAGGACAAATGTTTATGTGATAAGCACGATCATTTCTTGTGTCTGGGTGTAATTTGTCTATAATGTGTATGTATTTAGAAATATATAAGTATGTTTATCAGCTGTTTAGTACCCATAACACAAGCTTTCAAGCTCAACATGGGACTACATGGCTTTGTGTGAAAAGTTGTGGAATATTTATTTTATTTAATTATCTAAAGCTCAACAGAGTAGTGCTTACGAACATACAGAACATAGCTCACCAAAACATTCGCAGAAATTCGAAATGAAGTGAAATGGTGATCATTTTACTTTGTTAAAGGACTTATAATATAACTGGTTCTCTACAATGGAACTCTTATCTAAGTTATATCTAAGCACTATACATTCTACGGCACAGTGGTTAAGTTACGAAATACTCTTGTCGTTCAAGTGGCTATTTATTGGAGGAGGTGGCTGTGTACTGTCGACTGTAGGCTAGTGAAAGGATGCCCGCTAGGCTAATAACTGTGCTAGCTTTAGTTCTACAATTGTCTGTGGATGTATTTTTTACTAATTTTGGTTAGGTAAGTAGAATAGAATAGGCTTTTATTTCTAATACATAGGTGGGTCAAGGATCTTCAGTACAATTACAGTGCTCTATCCTCAGCCATACAAAGGCATTCAAAACAATTGAAGTTAAAAAAGTACATAGGTTTAGTTATGTGATGAGAAAATAATTAGGTAATCATAATTGAAATTTACAAAACATCCAAATAAAAAATTAAAACAGTCATTAAGCTAAAACAGTTAAAATCATTAAAAATCAAATGCTGATAAAAAAAAATATTGTAAAAAATAAATTAATAAAAAATATAATAGTCAAGATCAATTACATTATGTAACCAAGTTAATAAATAGAAATTAATATTAAATAATAATAATATTTATATAAATAATATTAATATTAATTTATATTATTATTATTACGACGCTATGTAAAATCCTGGTAATCCATAGACTGGAAGCCGGCCCAAACATAAATTCAAAAACAAAGTTCTCTTATTTAGTCAGAAACACGAGTTTGCACACCTAAGCCATGCAAGACGTATAATATTAAGAGTATACATTGCAAAAAAGATTAGTCACGTTTTATCTTTACAAAAATCATAGTCATATTTGGTCAATATGTAGACTTAAACCAACAAAAATACAACAAAAAAATAATTAGTCAAATATAATAATTTCCATGTAACGTTCCACCGTTCTCACCGATAACTATGCGGTATCACAGGTTCCGACTCACTGGAACAACTCCAAATTTATTTATTTAAAATAAATAAATAAATTAACCTATCTCGGCACATACGAACTATCCTACATCGCGGTATTAGAGTTGTCCGTGCACTTTGAACGTATACCTACAAGTTCCCGACAACAACCGTCGGGCAGTAGGTAGCCCACCAGACACAACACCCGTCTGGTCGGAGGATCCTCCCTTTTCAATGGTGGATGAGGAACTTTACACCCTGTTCCTTATACCTCCAAATAGAACGACTGTCTGACTTCCACAACCCAGCATTTGGGCAACACAAAATCTCTTAGATTGGTTGTTAGATCTTCAGGCTTTGGGCTCCTTTTATGTAACGACTGAGATTAACAAAAGACAGCTGTGACTAACAGCTTGGCGATACTTCACGAAGTTGGGAGTATTCAAAGACCCTTTTAAGATAAGGCGAGCCTATTGTCCTCAATCGGGCACACCACCAGACGTTTGCCGATCCGGAGAACGAACATCTCACGATAACAAAACACTTAACAAGACCTTTTACTCATAGACAGGTTACAAAACTAGAAGCAGGCCATTATTATATCATTGCCATCACGTCATGTCATTGTTAACTGGATATAACTGATAAATAAAACATTTCATATTATTATGCTTACCATGCATGACGTAATGCTTACGTGTCGTCAGGAAGTGCAAGGCACTGTGGGTCAACTTTCCCTGCGTCCTTGGACGTACTAGTACCTAGTAGCCGAGTGTCTGCGTTACACTGTTTAGATAAAAGATATAATCACACAAAAACATCTAGATACAACCAAAGACACCCTAACCAAATACAGACATATTCATTGTGTGTGTTAAGGAGTGGAAGGAGTGAAATAACTACCTCTCTCCTAACCTAACACGTACTGATATTACAGTTCGTTACTTTGCATGATTAGTATTTATACATCGTAATTTTTCTTATTTATACTTGTTTTATTTATTTATTCAGATAGTAATGTAGATATGGTATATATTTATGTAAATATTACACCACAAACTACCTGCTCATCTTTTCTCCTTCACTATCAAGTCCATCCAAAGGTTGTCTGTAAGAGATCGCTTTTAGCGATAAGGCCGCCCATTGTATCACTTCATGTAGCCCCTAAAGTTATAGTTTGTAAGTTTTTATGGTACAGTACGTACAATAAAGAGCATTCTACTCCTCTCTTCAGTACTGCACTAACAATACAGAACGGTTAAATTAACGATTTAGTAAGCTAAAAAAAATAAAATTTTAAATCACTACTCGACTACCAGCGCGGACCCACCTTTGTGGGCACTGTTGCTCTCACTGATGTTCGCAACCCTAAATGTGGTCAGACAGAACAAAATGATCGTGCTCATCACACAAACATTTGTCTTGGGTGGGAATCGAACCTACCTTCCTACTACTGCTACTGCAAATACATACCTACTCTAGTATTGTATGTAACATAGAGACCCACAGCGCCGTAGTTCACTCTAAAATTATGTATTTTGTATCTTTCAAAATCAATGCATTTCAAGTTAGGTAGGTTAGGTAGTTAGGTTAGCTATAGGCTATGTATGGTAAGTTAGGTTAGGTTATATGTATATATACTTTAGGGGAGACACAGCGAAGCATTCGCATACAGAGTGCACGCTCTGTCTTCTTCTCTGGAGTAGGCAGTGACTTGTCGCTGCCGGCCGTAGTCGAGGCATAGGTCGGCAGCGATGAGTCTTGAGGACTCGGAGAAAATTGACGTGTAAACAATGAATCTGGTAAGATCTACTTATTTACAGAAATACATAATTTCAAGTCATTTAATTTCATGCACAGGTTTGTGCTGTTCAGCAGTTTGTAACCCTCTCATCCTGCGAAATGTGCTGACAGAAATAAAATGTTGGATTTTTGTCAAATTCTGTAAACCCATTACATAATCAGTAGCACTGATGTCTCATTTTGGAGAGCCCTTTAATTTGTTGGTCGAACAAAAAGCCAGGTGAAGGGACTTAGTGCAATATGTTACGGACGGACATGACAATAGACTCATATATATTATGGCGAAGCAAACATATTCATTATGGTAGCCATTCTCCGGCGATTTGTTAATTAGTTATGTAACGATTTGGGCGAGTACCTAATGATTCTAGTTCGATTGCCAATGTGTGGTGAAAAGTTCGTGGGGTCAATAGGTAACTTTGTGTGGTCATATTGTGTGAGTGAAGGTATTTTTAGAGCAGACTAATATGTTTAGTTTTTTTTATTTTGTTTTTGCTCTTGTATTATAGTTTAGTATGGAACGTGAAATAGAGAATCGACAACTTAGAAAGGTATCAAGTTGTGCGTTCTTGTATTAGTGTCTATGCAATGTGGAAGGGGCTTTGACTTAATAAAGATGTCTAGTTATGCGGTAATGTCTTTTCCATTGTTTTTTTTCCATTGTTTATTTTTGTTGTTGTTGTTTGAAACAACAACAAATTTCTTTGATCGTTTATCAACTTTATGTCAAACAGATTATTGACATAATAAAGATGTCTAGTTATGCGTTAATGTCCAATTTTCCATTGTTTTTTTTTCCATTGTTTATTTTTGTTGTTGTTGTTTGAAACAACAACAAATTTCTTTGATCGTTTATCAACTTTATGGCAAACAGATTATGGTTCATATTGAATTGGGAAAACTTGACACATTGGGGTAACTTGATGTGCTGTCTGTGCCTACTAAGATGGAAGGGACATCTTCATCATCATCATCCATAGATATGTTAGGCAGATGAAAATCACTGGTTGAAGTTGATTTCCTAACAAAAACTCCAATAATGTATTTCCATTAATTCATTCTACGAAAGCAGCGGTGGCCCAGTGGAGCGGCCCCGACTTAAGAACAGTAACTCGTGGGTTCGAACCCAGGCAGGCGCATTACTTTATGTAATTTATTTCATCACCACTGCTCTCAAAAACGGTGAAGGTAAACATCGTGAGGAAACCGGCATGTCCTAGAACCAAAAATTCGAAGACATGTGACATCTACCAAGCCGCACTGGGCCCGCGTGGTAGATTATGGCCTATATAGCCCATACGCAAAATACGCGCTTTGAAGTGGAGTTGCGGTTACCAGCCCGGTATCTTTATCTTTTAGTTCATTCTACAATAAACATAACATAACATCACGCCTGTTATCTCCGAAGGGTTAGGCAGATGTGTACCTGTATTAGTATTAAGTAGTATTAGAAATAAGTTATTTAGATTAAGATATTTTTTAACTATGTAGGTATAAGGTGTAGATTTAGGATTTAGTTAGTAGTAAGGCCACTCTGCCGCATTGGATCATATATCTGTTATGATAGTGTAGGTAGGGGGTGTGGGGGGGGTGGTGGTGTAGCAAGGAGTGGAATTCCCTGCCTGCATCAGTGTTCCCGAGTTCATATGACCCCAATCTGTTTAAGTCGCGAGTTGATAGGCTTCTTATGGGTAAACTCGTTCCATCGTCGACCTCATCTCTGACCGCAGGACAAGATTGAGGTCAAGAGTAGACCCAATAAAAAAAAATAAAAAGGTAAGATTGTTATAAATAAATACATAAATTAGGTACACCCACATTTCGCCAGATATGTTTAAGTCCCATGTAATAGGGGGCGAGCCTATTGCCATCAATCCAATCCATTCTACATCTTCTTTGTTTAAAGTCTTGCCGTATGTTACAATCCCATAATAGCATGGTAAACAACATTTACGTAACAGCACTTCGCAACTAATGATAGCGCTGTATGTATTTCATGTGTTTTGCTTCATTAGCGTGTCTTCGGAGTTATGGGATCATCCAATTTGGCACGGGTTTGTTTCCATTGAATAACCAAGAGTTGAAGGGCCGAACAGTCTCCAATTAAAGTAGTTAGTAGTTTAATTGGAGACTGTTCGGCCCTTCGATGATTGTTAGTTAGTAAGGTATGTACAGAGCGGGGTAACTAGATGAACTGGCCTCTGTACAAACACCACCTGCGTAGCATGAACACATTGAACACCGAAGAAACGGCCTTTGTCTACAGACGAATCGGCAAAGTGACAGATTATATAGACAGAAACCTCAATCTGTCAAATTTCTTTCAATACACCTGCCTGCGTAGCATGAACAGTTAATGTCTTTTCTTCCGAGACACGACAAAGACCGTTTCTTCGGTGTTCATGCTACGCAGGCAGCTAATACAATGTGTCAAAAATCTTTGATAGTTTTTCAATTTTATTGCAAACAAAATAAGGTTCTAATGAGAAAATTTGACAGTTTGGAGTAGCTTGATACGCTTGATACCTGAAGTTGCGGAAGTATCTTCTGTTCCCGTGACCCCCGGCGCAGGTGTGGGACGTAGCACCGGGGTGGTTTTTAGTCAGTAAGAGTCTGACACTCTCCTCGGAGCGTAGGACATCCATGAAGGTTTTCCACCCCTAACAAAAAAATAAGAACGGGATGTACAGACGCCAGCACATCAAGTTACCCCAATGTGTCAAATTTCTTTGATAGGTTTTCAACTTTATTTCATATTCAATAGGGAAAATTTGACACATTGGGGTAACTTGATGTGCTGGCGTCTGTACCTGATAGACAAACGGCCACATGCCTTTAATTAGTCCGTAATCGCTTGCACCCACCGCGCAGCGCCCTTTCTCAGAGCTAAACCGCTCATGCGCACGTTGCGTAGTAATTAGCTTACTGATTCAACGCGAGTAGAGCCGATTCCTGTTCTCAATGAAAGAATTAAATTGATGAAATTCATTCATTAAAATAAAAATCGCACATAATTAATTTATTGATTAATCTGTAGAAAGTTAATTGTTGTTTGTTTGGTATGAAAATTCTCAGCAGTCTGATGTGATGACTGTTGAAGAATCTACAAACTTCTTCTGTTTATTCTTGACATTATCGTGCTCAAAACAAAATAAATAATTCTAGAATCTGTCACCTTTTGATTCTTCTGTAGACAATCTGTTTGTACGCTGGTCATGATACGCGTGCTGGGGGTCGAGTCTGCTTTTGCAATCGTGTCTCAATGACCGGTCAAAGATCGATTTTTGACGTATAACGTCAAACTTATGACACATTTCCCATAAAAAACTGTCATAGTTATCAAATATTCGATCAATGACCGGTCATTGAGACACGATTGCAATAGCAGACTCGAGCCCCTGGTTAGGAATAGTGAAGGGTTTAAATATAAACAAAAAGATATTGTACAGACGCCAGCACATCAAGTTACCCCAATGTGTCAAATTTTCCCAATTGAATATGAACCTTATTCTGTTTATCATAAAGTTGAAAAACGACACATTGGGGTTACTTGATGTGCTGGCGTCTGTACAATAAAAGTAAAACATACATATCATAAAATGGAAACGCACATTACCTACCTACTATGCAATGATACAACAATTATAATACACACATGATAGATAACGCACATCACAGCAACTAACGCAGTTTCGTGTTAAAAACGTTAATTATTTTCTCGTTCGGAACATCTCACCTGTAGGTTAATGCGAGATTAATTAGACAGTGTGTGGTTATACGGGAGAGTATTTCGAGCGGTACCGGTTGGTACAACAAGACCTATACTCCTACATTGCAGAGTTATAAAGATGGTTGAAGTGACATATTCTTAATGCATACTTGAGTAAGCCTATTGAGAAGTCTGGCTTCCTCCCACTTCACCTTTTCGTGGGAAAAAATTTACAGTAGTGCCAATGACAAATGATATTTATTTCTGGAAATTGGTTTTCACACACACTTTTATATTATGTCATTTTTTAACTAGGTGAAGTCGGTGTTTCACTATCTGACAACTCTGAAAGGAAACACCGAAAGATACCAGAGGTCAGTTCAGTCTATTTTAAGGTCCAGACATTATCTTGGTCCAATCATGAAGAACCATGCAGATTAGTGTCTGTAGTGGTCTTTTGAGGAAAGATCCAACGTGAAGGCGACAGTTCACTTCACTCAAGACTGGCTGGTTGGGATTTCGTTCAACAAACGTTAATTGATCGATACAATATTAACTGTCAAATTTTCTCAATTGAACGAGAACTTTATTTGGTTTGTTATAAAGTTAAAACAACGATCAAACAAATTTGACACATTGGGGGTAGATTGATGTGCTGGACCCTGTACCTTACCTTTACAAAACGCAGCAGTTATAGAAGAAATGTAGTCCCGTGTGTTTATCTGTAACCTTCTTCTAGTTCATAGTTAGCAATCGTTAAACGTTATCGTTAAGTAATTTCACGTTGACCTTCGGTTACGTTATACCTACGTACTTATGTAACTGAAACTTTACTAATTGCTACGTTTTTATAAAATATTTCATTAGACATGGTAATTGGGTGCAAAATGTTGTTGAAATTAAAATATAAATGACGAAAATGTATGAATTTTAAACTTGACTATGAACAAAACAATACAACAATACAAGTTGAGTTTTTTTAACACCTTTAAGTGATTGTAAAGTTTACAATTTTTGCAAAAAACAACCGACTTCTTAAAAACACTAACAGATGAAAAATAACTCCAGTTTCGGAAGTCGGTGGCCAATAATGAACGAAACAAAACCACCAAAGTCACAGACTGGAGAAATTGGAGTTAATTTTCATCTGTTAGTGTTTTTTTAAGAAGTCGGTTGTGTTTTTTTGTTTGTTGTCGGTTTAAAATTACTTTAACCAACAGAGTCACAGGAAAGATAGTCTTAACTCTAATGATACAAGGTACTTATAGCTAATTTATGCTGAGAATCTGAGATGACATTGTGTAAGTCCAACATAATAATTACTTATTCGCTAGATTTGGAAGAAGCTACGCTGCTGACAAGGCTTATTGTAGCAGGGATACAACACTTACCTAAAAAAGATTAAAGATACCGGGCTGGTATCCGCAACTCCACGTCAAAGCGCGTATTTTGCGTATGGGCCATAATCTGCCACGCGGGCCCTGTGCGAATTGGTAGATGTCACATGTCTTCGAATTTTTGGTTCTAGGACATGCCGGTTTCCTCACGATGTTTTCCTTCATCGTTTTTGAGAGCAGTGGTGATGAAATAAAATACACAAAGTAAAGCGCCTGCCTGAGTTCGAACCCACGACTTACTGTTCGTAAGTCGGGGCCGCCACCACTGAACCACCGCTGCTCTTAACACTTACCTAACTCCTCTCTCCTTAAGAGAGACATTATCTAAAGGCACAAACTTCAAATAAGTCCCATGTATGTATCAATAATGCTAACTATCATAGCATAATACAATGATGCCTCTTATTTTCTTTTACATCACCTAATAACTGACAAGACATACGATACAATCAGTGTACCGTGACGTTACAAATATGTATATAATATGTTATTTACGTAATGGAACATGGATCTTATGTCGTAGGAAGATGGTGGTAAGATGAACCTATTGGGCAATGGGCTGCGTCAGCAACAGGTCTGAATACGAAGTTATTTCATCCGTGCAGTGGATTGAAGAACAATATACTTACCGTTTTGCTGAAAATCGCGAAAAACTCATTTTTTTGACCTTTGACCTTGAATATTTTTTTTTCCTTACAGGGGAATGATGGGGAACTTCTAGACATTGTTTATAATTATGTTTTGAACAACTTCACAGAAATTCAGCTTGTTGGGACTTTATGTAACTTCACTCTCATTTTTTGGTCTAAATTGACCGGACTATAATAGAAAAGATTCGTGTATTTCCCGAGGAGGATCATTAAATTTTATTTAACTTGTAAGTTTAACGTTCAAAAGTGCCTTTTAAATGGCCTAATTGAAATAAATGATTTGACTTTGACTTTGACTTTGATTTAAAACAGTTTTATTATTTATTTATTTGTTCTAACAACAATTTATTTAAGCAAACAGCTTGCACTTAAAAAGAATAACGTAAAAATTTAAGTAGTGTAACGATTACTGAAAAGGTAAAGGCATCGTTTTTGTTTTTATTTTTTTACATTTTAGTTATGTAGCAAAACTTAAAGAAAATTATGCTTTACAACAAATTACACAAATAAATAAATAGGTCAGCATTTTAGACTTTTGGTTTGGTTAGCTGCAACTTTTCTGGACTTACACAACCTTTCTTTAATTTTGATGCTGGGTGGAAAATCCTCATGGATGTCCGGGGTCTGTCAGACTCTTACTGCCTAAAAACCACCCCGGTGTTCCGTCTCATTCCGCTGGGGGCCACGGGAACAGAAGATACTTCCGCGACCCTCGACTGGTGCTGGCCCTTCGGGCCTTGCCAAGTCAGCGAGGGGAGTGATGAGGTGTTTATAAACTTGCCTCACGGCGTCTTAGAGGGGCGCGCGTGAAACACGACTCGCCGCCACCTCGAGTCCATTTTGGGGTGCTGGAAAAGGGCGTTGGCCGCCCTTCGCCTGCGCCCGGTGCATCTGCTGCGGGCGACGACCTTACAGAACCTGGCATATGGAGAATTAGATCCCACCATCGTTCTTCCCTGGGGAGGACAAAACGGTGTTATAGGTTTACGTGGAATTCTAGAAGGAGCGCCAAAGATCTGAGTGTCTGTGTGGGCGTGTAAACTGTATTTGACTGCCCTGTTGGTCTAGTAGTTAGTGACCCTGACTGCTATGCTGGAGGTCGTGGGTTCGATTCCCACCCAGGACAAATGTTTGTGTGATGAGCACGATCATTTGTTCTGTGTCTGGGTGTAATTTATCTATAATATGTATGTATTTAGAAATATATAAGTTTGTTTATCTGCTGTTTATTACCCATAACACAAGCTCTTAGCTTAGCTTGGGACTAAATGGCGTTGTGTGAATAGTTGTGGAATATTTATTTATATATTTATCTATCTAAGTGTCTATTCTTATTGTGCTCACCGACCCTTGGTACAACTCTGCCTAATCCTTCGGGGATTACAAGCAAGATGTTATGTCTTTAAATAATATGTGGTAAAGAAATTACAAGCTTTTTACGGCACATTGTACCCATTATTAAAACGTTTTGTTTTATTTACGACAAATTTCTTAATTGACAGTTATGAGAGCGCGAAGGAATATTGTTATGATTCTGTGCAAAAAGAGAATAAGTGGCAAAATTATGCATTCAAGTCGTTCTTATGTACATACGGTGTGTCATTGATGTAACACTTAGTAGACGTTAGTGAATGTTTTTGTTATTTCCGCGTTGGCTTCAGTTCAGGTTGTAAGTAATTACATATTCACGGTAATAAGCAACTTAAATTGTTCATGATAAAAATCTTTTGGCTCCTAATAATAGAATCACGGGTTGATCGAAGGTGCAGCTACGCTGTCTCTCTGGTAGTGACTTTTATCGGGCATTTAATATCATATTGTGTGAAGCTGTTGCATTCACAGACAAATAAAAACAGTAGCAAAAGCTAGTATGTAGTTCTATAGTACAAATAGGGACAATATTTTCTCAATTTGTTTTATTACGTACTGTTCCATAGAACAAATTGTATGGGGCGTATGACTTTGTAAAACACTAAAAAGTTCATTATTTGCCACAGACTTCCAAAACTACAGTTACTTAACACCTTGAAATGGTGTTTATTCGTTTAAATAGATGATTCATTTATTTCCGTTTCTTTGATATAAAGACCAGACTATACTTAATGGATTTTGATGAAATTAACCTTCTTTATTATAATATCTATGGAATTAACCTAAATCCAAATCGGACCATTAAGGACGATAAGTCTGAGTTAACACTAATATCTACAACAATCAGCTGAATTGAGAACCTCCTTCTTTTTGCAAGTCAGTGTGAAATGTTAAGTGTTAGACTCGTTACATTCCCTTTCATTCATCTCCAAAATCGTAGACGATAGAGCGACAAGCATCTTATTGCTTGTCGCTCTATCGTCTTAGACTTGAGACAAAAAGCTTTCGTAAATGCGTATTTTATTTACTATGTATCTTCTGATCTATAAATAGATCCTTAGTTACTATTGGATTTGAACCCATGCCCTAGCTAGGGAAATCGAAACCAAACCCGTCGATCAGGTTCAGAAGTGCTAACCTTGGACCTACAGATTGTCATTATACTAAAGCTGAATTTACACTAGGAAAGTTTTTAGTCAGTTGAGAGAATATTCAGGTCTCTTGACATTCAATGTGCTCTATTCATTATCTCATCACCACTATCATTTAAAAGCAGAAGACGACCAACTACAAATTCAAATTAAATTATTTCAGAAAAAAAATCTATATAATGTTAAGTAGTAGTGATATTCCTGCATTATTTTTCCCAAAGATTTTGTATTTTTTAACCGACTTCAAAAAAAGGAGGAGGTACTCAATTCGGTTGTATATTTTTTTTTAATTTTTTTTTTTTTAGAGTTTGTTACCTCAGTACTCCGTCATTTATGGACCGATTTTCAAAATTCTTTTTTTGTTTGATAGGGTATACACGCACCGATTGTAACACTTTTAGTAAGAGATCAAGCATTTTCATTTAGAAAGTATCATTTGGTGAAGAAAAACTGATGTAGAAGACAGGCAACGGAACTCTTCAACGCATTACAGCAAATTATTCGCGATTGCTATAGTCAGATGTCTATGCTGAGCTTTTGTATTCTCACAACATAACATTTCGCCATTCTATTTTAAAAGGGGCCGGCAGAGATGTATAGATTAATGTTTAGATAGAACTTCTTTAGCAATTGTTATCCAATTTCAATGATTCTTTCAAGTTTTGAAAGACTTTCTTTACACACAAAGAAACTAAAAATTACAAAATAAAAACTTTTTTACAAAAAAAACAACCGACTTCTTAAAAAAAAACTAACAGGTGAAAAATAACTCCAGTTTCGGAAGTCGGTGGCCAATAATGAACAAAACAAAACCACCAAAGCCACAGACTTCCGAAACTGGAGTTATTTTTCACCTGTTAGTTTTTTTTTTAAGAAGTCGGTTGTTTTTTTTTGTAAAAAAGTTTTTACATGTTTAAATCATAAATCATATTTATTTTCTATAAATAGGTTCATACAAACAGTTTTAAATGTCTTATTTTAACTAGAAGGGGAGGTCAGTGTTTCACTATCTGACTACTCTGAGAAGAAACACCGAAAGAAACTCAGAGGTCACAGTCTCTTTTCAAGTCTAGACATTATCTTGGTCATATAATGTAAAAATCTAACAGATGCTTATTATTCACGTGATGACGTGTGATACATATGACATGGGATTAATGCCTATCTGTCGTTATGCAACTCATTGTCTGGGCAAATTATTTCCCCCAGACTTCTGACCATCAGTAACTCCTTTGATAGATCTACGAATCAAGGACATCCTTGCCTTTTGACGAAAGGTCGAGTTACTGGATTCGTGTAAGCGAGGCTTAGGAGTATAAAGCACATTTTGGGAAGTGGGTAAATAACCGGATAGACATGACTGGTGTTATAGGAGTACATGAAATGATATGTGTCTATTATGTTGACATACAAATCGGTTTGCTGATGATCTTCGTAGAGTACCGGCCTTGATGCCTTTGTCCAGCAGTATGTAATTAAGTTCTAATTATTGTTTATTTATCAAAATATCCCTTGCAACTATCCTTAAATACTTACGGGTTTTCTAAATCCGATAGTGCGGTCTTTGTATCAAAGCAGAAAGAGCCAGCTAGTGCAAAATGTAGGTAACGGATTGTTGTGTTGCAAATTTGTATTTGTGTTAGAACTAACATAGTATTTTGTACTAATAGTGTGCACCGAAAGATGTCTTTTGAATAAGTTTATTAATATTATTCATTTATCGATCTACATGGAACCTACTAACTTATTACTTTTGTATGGGGGAAAAATAACACATTACTTAATTAATAAAAAACACTAAACGGTGTAAAATAACTCTAAATTCGGAAGTCGGTGGCCCATCATGAGTAAGACAAACCCACCAAAGCCACAGACTTCCGAATTTAGAGTTATTTTACACCGTTTAGTGTTTTTTTTGAAGTCGGTTTTATTTTTTGCAAAAAAGTTTTTTATTTTTCCATTTTTAGTTGTTGCCATAAAAATATTTGCCATGAATTTATTTTATATTCTTAATTGTTGACAATACATGTCATGATAGTAAGGTTTTCCACTAATACCTAATAAATTAAAATTAACACACCTAACTGACGAAATCTAGGTATATTGTACCCCCAAAGCATACAGGCGTGATGATACGTCATGATGTTGTAAAATTTAAAAAACCCCCACCGCAAAAAAGTAAAACATTTAAAAAGTTAAAAATAACACTTTAGCCATGAAATTTTACTTCACGTCGGGGTACCTAGTAAGGAATGTTCCTAGTACTTGTAGGTATGTAGGTACTTATTTTAACGGTACCCCGACGTTACGTAAAATTTCATGGCTAAAGTGTTATTTTTAACTTTTTAAATGTTTTACTTTTTTGCGGTGGGGGTTTTTTAAATTTTAAATTTTATTTTTATTTTTAAATTTTTAGCGCAATAATTTTGTTTTATAGAGTTTACAGATATGGGGTTTTTTCAGTGCATTGTATGTAGAGTCAAATGCTGGTTAAAACGAATCCAAACACGACATATCTGCTATTATTTTGTCAAAAGTCTACCTACTGGTGTGCTGGATAGCCTGGCTGCAGCATCAGCTCATCTTGTTGCCATCAGTGCATTGTGTTAAGAATCAAATGCTGGTTTAAATGAATCCAAACACGACATATCTGCTATTATTTTGTCAAGAGTCTACCTACTGGTGTGCTGGATAGCCTGGCTGCAGCATCAGCTCATCCTGTTGCCATTTAGTGCATTGTGTGCAGAATCAAATGCTGGTTAAAATGAATCCAAACACGACATATCTGCTGTTATTTATTTTCCCAAGAGTGTATTAGTCTGCTAGATATCCTGGCTGCATCAGACCAAATACACCATAATGTTGCTTATTAATATTACACACATGGGTGTTTGAAATTTAAAGACACACATAAGTTTTTAAGTAAAGTTAATACCCATAGACGTCTAAAATAGCAACGGTAGCTAACACAAAAGAGCTGATAACCTTGAAACGGCTGAACCGATTTTGATGAACTATGTCTAAGAACCATCGCAAGAAACCCTGCTTTCAAATAAAAAAAACCGCATCTAAATCGGTTCACCCGTTTGGGCGCTACGGTGCCACAGACAGACAGACAGACAGACAGACAGACAGACAGACAGACAGACAGACAGACAGACACACACACATAGCGGTGAAACTTATAACACCCCTCTTTTTGCGTCGGGGGTTAATAAAAAATAAACATCCAAGCGATTCCAGCAATTACGACAGATTTGCCGTCTATTTTTGAAGAGTTCCGTTGTATATCTCTGAAGATCAGCACCAGATCTTCACCAAATTAAAATGGGACCACCTCAGAAGTATACTCTTTCAAACAAAAAAATAATTTTGAGAATCGGTCCACAAATGCGGGAGAAATCAGGTAACATACATAAAAAAAAAAAAATAATACATACACACGAACATAGAACCTCCTCCTTTTTTGAAGTTTGAAGTCGGTTAAAAATTAAACTAAATGATGATGGTACTTGTAGAAGGGGCACGGTTGGCTCAGTGGCGAAGCAATTGGTTGTACGCTACGTGTCGCAAATTCGATACGCACAGAACGAATATTTTTTCTATGGCCTACAAATAGAGAGCAAAAAAGTCTTACAGAAACGTAATCGTAGTCAAATGAACCGGAACCAAAGTCTTTAAACACTTAACAAAACTATGAATAACTAAACATGTTTTCTAACTATCTTCAACAATATTAAGTACCTCTAATATCATATTAATGCGAGCAATTTAAATAAGTTATCAATGAGGAAGTGAAGCGAGGGCGTAAGGTTTCCATGCATTCCCTTAGTTACATCACCTGTTTCATACCTATGGTTTTACCAGCCATAGCAACAGGTAGAACGATTGGCTCACTGATGTTTCTTTTAGGTATTATAATACCTATATCAAGGCATAGAGTAAGTCAAAGTTGAAGATAGGTTCCTAAATTTTAAATTTTTACCTACATCGAGTTAGCGTTTTCATTTTTTTTTTTATAAACTAGTAAGTTGACTGCAATCTCACTGATGGTAAGAATTAGCAGTGATGCAATCAATGATGTTGAAGCGCACTAGTTTATTAAGAGCCTATTCACTCTAGCCTTGAAGACATCTAAATTATACTCGGACGGGAAGACTGCAGCAGGCAGGTTGTTCCAGTCCTTCGACGTACACGGTATAAACGACGAGGCGAAACGCTTTGTCCGGATCGTTGAGGTGCCAACGATGTTACGGTGGACACTTGCCGTACGCCAGGTTGTCCGATGGAAGAAGGGCCAATTGTCCTCATATCTACTGATTTGCTGTTTTAATCTCCTAGTGATGGGAAGATAAACTTTAACAAACGATAATAACCTATGGTTGTAATATTTGTGAACATGTGAGCACAATTATATATCAGCAAGAAAAAGCATTTAGAAGGTCCAAAACACACAAATAAAAACACGATGAGCCACAACAGGCAGCATCGCGTGGCTGGGACAGCTTTTACAATGCATAATATGAGATAGGTAAGCACTCTTGGCCAACTGCTCGCTCATGCACCAATGCACGTCATTCTCTGACTAACGAGTCTAGTAATCTAGTTCATCTTCTTGACATCCTAGCCTGGGGCAAGCACCTCACCGTTTTTCCAAAGTGTCATCATATAGATCCTCTCAACAATTCTCTTGACCTTTTTGAAGAGCAAATATTGTATAAGATTATGTAAATAAAAAGCTTTGAATTAATATTAAATAATCGATGTATTATGCATAATATTGAATGCAGTTTTCATAATAGTTATATGCTATTTTTGTGCATCTGTTTAAATTAGAATAATCTATTAGGTAAGTAAGATGAAACAAACGATATCTATTAGCTTAGATGTGTGAATGTGTGATGATGGAGTATATGCCGTCTGTCAGTACAGGTGATTTGCCCAGAATCGCACTGCTGCAGTGCGATTCTGGTCAAATCACCGCGTGAAAATGAAGGCGTAGTGAGGGCGAATTGAGCTGTCATTCCATACTAATGCTAAGCATTGACAGTTCACTTCACTCAAGCTTTCACGGGGTGACTTCTACTGAATTGACCGGCAGGTCAACTCAAAGCTGAATTGATTATTTTTTCAGAAGACTTTTTTATTGTCTTGCATCAAACTCGTAAAATATATTAATACAATCCTGGACTTGCCTGGACTTTAAAAAAGACCATGACCAGTTTCATTCTTGTCTTCTCGAGTATGGTGCCATTTATTGTAAAAATATTGACATGCAAAAAGTATCTGTAAAAATCTATTTACAGAAATAAATGCCATTTCATATCATTTTCGCACATTATTACGCTTTTAAAAAAACGTAGACTTAAATTATTACACCACTGCGTGATCCTTCGCGATAACCAAACGTGGTGTTATGGTTTTCTTTAAAACGTTGCACTACACTAGTATTATCAAACTTTTAAATTGTCATACACAGGCAACTAGATCGTAGAGCTAATTTACTGGGCCAGACAAATATTTTTTCCATGCGGGTATCGTTCTGGCGACTGCGCCAACCATGCCGTCAATTCGTGTAAATCTGTCTTTTTTTATAAGTATGAGAATTCATCATAGGCATCCTCCCGCTCTGGGTGAAGCAGAAGTTAGTGTCAGACTCTTACTGACTAAAACCCATCCGTGTTCCTCTTAATATCTATTGCGTTCCAGGGCCGGGGTGACTCTTTCTAAAAAAATCCGTATACAATCTGTCAAGTCTGTGTTCTAATCTATGCCTCAATAAATATGGTAAATATGGTTACTCTTTATGCGGTGCGGTGCGCGTCCCTTCTCTATGAACTAGTGAGCCCGATCGGGTTCATAGCACCGCGGTTTGTATGCCGCTGACATCAAATTGGCTGTCGTTAATGTATAAATGGCTTAGTACTACTGACTGAAAAGCAGTGTGCGAGGTACATAGAACAGTTTTTGATTACGTAGCAAAGTTTTTTTATTGATTGGTGCCCATAAATATAAATAACTTTTACTTACTTGTAAATCCCGGCAAAGTATCAGCTGTTTTATACATTTAAGTCTGCGCTTAATAAACCTTCGCATGACACAGGAGAGCTATGAAAACCACCCTGTGAAACTATTGGGTGAAGTGTCTTGTCAATCCCTAGCACACAAATGGTATGAGCAGCTCACATCGCCTTCACTTTACCTATATTTTCACAAGCAAGGATGATTTTACAGAATAGTGCTTCAGACAACTTTTTTTTCATGTTTTCCGAGTTTTAATTATTTTTGAGTAATGATGTACGTACATACGTACGTACATCACACGTAGGTACATGTTTGTACATACTGTGTCCATTTTAATAAGAAGCGTCGAACGTTTATTATTTTTTCGTTCAATAGGTATATTGATTTATGGATGTGAAGAAAAACTTTACAAAACATAGGTATTCATTTAATGTTGCCACATAAAATAAAAACATTACATTTTATTAAACCTAACTAAGCAAAGATTACTTACTTTAAAAAGACAAATAAGTTGGTAATTCTTACCGATGTGGATGTTATCGGGCACACGGTTTATTTTATTTTATTTTATTTACTTTATTTGCTTTTCTTTGGGTGGCTTACAGCTAACAATACAAAATTAATAGCGAGTTGTTCAACGACAAGCCATTTACAAGCCTCCACAGTTGGCAGTAAACTAATGTTACTTAAACTAATGAATAAGCATAAATACTCATACAAATGAAAACACAATATAAACCATTAACTAAGCCTAATATAAATGGCTAAACTTAGTATACCTACTTATAAATAATATAAACTTAGAATACAAAATTAGGTACAGAGACCAGCACATCAAGTTACCCCAATGTGTCAATTCTTCCCAATTGAATTGGAACCTTATTCTGTTTAACATAAAGTTGAAAAACGATCAAAGAAATTTGACACATTGGGGTAACTTGATGTGCTGGCGTCTGTACCTGCATAGGCAGGAAAGCAGGCGCACACGCTACTAATATTCAGCAGCAGTGATGCGTCCTGTGGTTTGTACAGACGCCAGCACATCAAGTTACCCCAATGTGTCAAATTTCTTTGATCGTTTTTTATGTCAAACAAAATAGGGTTCATATTCAATTGGGAAAATTTGACACATTGGGGTAACTTGATGTGCTGGCGTCTGTACATACATCAATAAATCAATCAATTCTGCCTAAACCGTAGTTAAATAAAACACACCTCTCTAATTGCGACACAACAGTAGCCTATTTTCTGATTTGTAGCTAAATTGTCCATAGACCTCATGGCTCCAAGAAGGGGTCAAAAGATTAAAAGGCCAAGTGTCACTTGCACCGTTTTGATCTTTGACCGTACGAGAAATAAAGTGTGACCAGTAGGTATCTATTGGCAGATCGTTGCAGCACCATTTGGCATTACGAATTTGGTTTACATACGCATACATACAAATACAAAATATGTGACTGAAGATTTTGTATAGTATCTATAGATAGACAACATAACATAACATAACGTCACGCCTGTAATCCCCGAAGGGCTAGGCAGAGGTGTACCTGGTAGTACAACCCACATTTCGCCAGTTATGTTTAAGTCCCATGTAATAGGGGGCGAGCCTATTGCCATCAATCGGGCACAAATCCAGACTCCGGGCTGTTACTAAGAAATCCCAGATGAAAAACTCAATAACACTTTGCCCGACCCGGGGATCGAACCCGGGACCTCATGCTCAGCAGTAGCGCATGCGACCACTAGACCAACAAGGCAGTCAGTCTATAGATAGAATATAATCTTAATTGAATATTTAAAGATGTAGTTACAAAAATCGCAAAAAGTAAGCTTAGATGGTTTAGTCAGAAAGGATGAATGAAAGGTGACTAATGAAAGGTATTTTACTAGGCAGATAAAAGTGGGATCGCCGGGACATACAAGGACCTTATTGGTGAGGTTCTTCAGAAAGGTCAGGTGCGTAGTACTCGCAATCGGCGTGTGTGTGACAGCGTGTATGAGTGTAAACGAGGCGAGAGAAGTATGTAAGAAACGTAGCATATGGCGCTCTGTGGTTTCTGCCTTCCCCCATGGGAAAAATTGAGTTATGTATGTATGTATGTAGATATAATATAGGTTATCTTAATTGAATACAACTAAAACTTGCAAATAAGAACTTTATAAGCTACCTACATAAGGTGTTTCTACGGGCGACCTATGTTCCTGAAAGTTTACCATTTCGCTTTTTAATTAATTAAATAAACGTATATTTCATTAATTAGTAGTGTGTAGTTAAACAATAACAGCTTCACGGGACTATCAAAAAGGAAAGGATGGGTGACAATTAATTCCATACCAAGATTCCTCCGTGTATCCAAAACAAAGAGATTTAAAATACTATAGAGCGGGCATGTCAAGGAAATGTTATAGAAAAACTTTGATTCCATGTCTCAGTAACGCCATCTAGAATAACATATGAATATTGGAGCGGCAGCGGAGCGTACGACAAAAAACTCATAGACTTGTATCCAGCAGGACACACTTTTTCGGACGAAAATTTTGTTCGTGATGTCCGGTCTATAGGTATTGAATGTCTTTGCTCCAAAAGCATGTTAAGCCGTTGATCCCGGCTGTCATTTGTAGTAGATATTTTGGTAGTCGTTACGGTTGCCATGTTATGTTCTGTAGGCTTGTTAAATAAGACACCGTTGAGGTTGACTTAGTTTATTTCGACACACAGTATATTACAGCGTAGCAGTGAGTCGCTGCTGCAAGCTGTCCACATCTGTGATGAGCGTGTGGCAGTGAGTGACTCATATGTATTCATGGTTTTAGGTTAAGTAATTAGAATGGGAATACTAACATAGGAATAAGAAAAATTGTTACTAACACAATGAGTCAATGTTACTTGTAATAAAGATAAATAATAATAATTACACTTGAGTAGGTACAATAGTAGCCGCTTCACAAACGGGGACAGACAATCCTCATAGAAACCGGATACATTTATAATATCTAGTGAGGTGCATACTATTAATCGACTAAGTAGTGATGTCACAACAACAGGCAGTCATAAGCTCGAAAGTCTGACAACCAGTTAAACCAACTCGTACCTATCGTGTCACCCAGCAACTGGGTTGTTGAGGTCCATCAGGCAGTCGTTCCATGTAAAACACTTCGGTTGCATCTGGTTAAACTGGAAGCCAACTCCATAGTTGGGAAAAAGGCAGGGAGATAATGAATATTTAATTATTTACACATTTTAATCCTTGTTTTTATTAATAGCTTATTTTGTTTTTGTTTTTGTTTTTTTTTGTTTTTGAGAGCAGCGGTGGCCCACTGGTGGCGGCCCCGACTTACGAACAGTAAGTCGTGGGCTCAAACCCAGGCGGGCGCATTACTTTGTGTAATTTATTTCATCACCACTGCTCTCAATAACGGTGAAGGAAAACATCGTGAGGAAACCGGCATGTCCTAGAACCAAAAAGTTCGAAGACATGTGACATCTACCAATTCGCACTGGGCCCGCGTGGTAGATTATAGCCCATACGCAAAATACGCGCTTTGACGTGGAGTTGCGGATACCAGCCCGGTATCTTTAATCTTTAATCTTTTAATAGCTTATTTTAAGAACCTAACTTAATACTATCTTATTAAAACATAAGTGATTCATCTCCTTGAAACTCAATGAAGTAGTCCGTTCACTTATTTCTTACAGCACAGACTCAAAGGACATTGCTTAGCAACAGGACACTGTCATCTTAAGATAATGATAGACATTAAGTTACTGCATTCTTAATTTTATTGCGACTATTTTTAACCCAACCTAAATCTAAGAAGAGTACATAATATACTTACCTTAAAGAAGTTACTTAAACATACTCTTATTTTTACCAGACTTCGATGAAGCAAATAGAAAAGTTATTATTTTAACCACGATGTAGGATGTATAATGTCCTCATATGAGGGTATTTCGTGGTTCATACTTTTTAGAGCGTGAATTTTTAGAAGTCCGGTCTTTTAGATCAATATTTTTCCTTAATGTTTTTAATACTGTCTATTACGCGATTAAATAGATGAATCATCTAATTGTAGTTCCTTTAGAAATCTGCAACACCAAAACGGAAAGTAATAAAAAAACCTTTAGACCGCTTTTTAAATTTTTTGTGATATTTTGAAGTGTTTTTTAAGAATAAAAATGTTACCCCGCATTAGGTGCACTTACAGACATATTTTCAACTCACATACACGAACAACTGGACCCGGAACAACTACTTACAGTCACACAAATAATTGTATCGTTCGGGAATCGAACCTGTGACACACAACAGTTAAACGCTTAGTCATTGCCCGAACTGTGTCGTTGTATGATTTGCTATCTAAAGTATTATTTAAAAACGAATATGTATAGATTTCTTAAAGGTTGCTCAGGGGGCGTTTTGTGCAATGTTCTTTCAATGCGATAAACTGCCGATATAATCTGTATTACCTTTTAATATTACAGCAAACTTACAAGATATTAATAACAATGTAAATGTAAGTGATCGCGCATTATGACGTTAAGCAAGATCTGACAATATCTTATTTTTAATTGGTTATAAAATTTATTTTAAGATTGTATTCTTTGGCAGGATTAGTTCCGGTAAACTTATCTTGCGGGTGAAATAGTACCAGTTTATTATTAGCCTACTACAGGGCAAAAACCTCTTCTCATGCAGAGAAGCTATGAGCATTGAACACCATTTTTGCACTCAGCAAGTTGTCGATATCCGAATTTTATTAATATGGAGTAATCCCGTTTGAGCACCTATGCATTAACCTATGGGAAATGGGAATACCTTTGGTGCTAAATGCATAGGTGCTCAAAAAATAGGTGCTCAAACGGGAATACTCCATTAATATGACAGTCCAGGATTCTTCCTAATGTTTTTTTTTCCCGGATGTACTTAAATGATAATAATAAATGTCCAAGATCAACTTATTAGATAGGTACTTATTAATTTCATAAAAAAATAATAAAGTGATCTATACAAATAAGATATTTTTAACACAAACAGAAAAGTAGCTGCATAAATGTGTAAACTAAGGTAATCAAGCAATTCGGCTCACTTTGGCGTAAATTGAACCAACTCAATCGTAATTAGGTACAGCAAGAGCAAACACATACAATAAAGTTAAACACACATAAAAAAAATCAAATTAAAAACTCCTTTCAGTCTTTAAATAAACATGTCAAGGTGCCTTAATAAAAATTTGGTCGGAAGCAGTAATATTATTTTAATATAAGAGTGTAAGTACACGTATTCATAATAATAATAACATAATATCAAACAAATTAGTCTGGCGCGTCTGTCAGTCTGTCTGTTTGCGATAAACTCAAGAACTGCCGCACCGATGCTGTTCACCAATTGATAGAGTGGTTCTTGAGAAAAGTTCTAGTACATAAATTGTCTAGTTTTGTATACATTGGCTAAAATATAAGGATATTTCTTGGAGGTGTCAGAAAAAAATAAGCGTCTGGGAGAGCTGGGCGCCATAAACGACATCCACACTGGCGAAGCCGCGGTCGTCAGCTAGTTTCTAATAATACATATTCGTATAAATCGCACTCCAGTTGCATTAAGATGTTCTGCAAGGTTATTTTTCAATACGTGAAACGAATTACTTAAATTGAAAAATTAGATAGTGCTGTGTCCTTGTTTCAAATTGAATATTAATTTTGTGTCTATCTTTAAGAGCGTTCGCAGGCCATTACTGGGTTCGTTGCGGGTAGTTAGAAGCCCAAAGTCTAACAACCAGTGCCTACCTAACTAGTAGGTAACCAATGGGTATCGTAATCATCATTATCATTATTTCATCCGAAATACGTCCACTGTTGGGAATAGGCCTCCCTAAATTCTTTAAGATAAAAGAAATAAATAAACGGAAAATGTGTTTTACTGTTCACGACATTTATTGTAAGTCTGAAGTCAACAACGGTTGCTAGGTAACAATATATAAACCACAGAGAATGATACACTAAGTGTGTAGCCTTCTTAACATCCCGTCTCCTTTTGAAGCAACTAATGTTTACTTGGAGGCTCCAGCTAGCTTGCAAAGTTCTTGAAGCCTAGGCTTAAATAGAGGTCCACCGAACCATCCGGGTTAGGTTTAATCTTAAAAAGCCACTTGCTGGATATAGCTTTTCTTCCCTCGGGTAAATTCACCATTTCCCAGGTTTCATTTTCTTTCAGAGAGTTGATTTCGTTGTCCATTGCTTTTCGCCATTGATCAGCGTCCTCAGATGTTGTCGCTTCTTTAAACGTTCCTGGTTCTGTATAAGTTTTATCGGTCGAATTAATGTTGAAACAAACATTGCAGATGTAGTCTTTATATCTAGCTGGTGGCTTGAGATTTGACCGCTCTCGTAGCGTCATCCTGCCTTCAGCATTAATCTCGGATGCAGACAACGGCGGATCATTTTGACCTTCTGCCTCTGTTTCACTTGCATCAATAATTTGACGGTCTGCTTCGATCGGATTATCAACTTCTTCGTCAGATACTGGTCCATCAAAGAATTGTTCCACCTCTGGAAGTGATTCAGCATCTAGCATTTCAGCTTCAGACGCAGGATCTATTTCTGTACTTAACGGCTTAGCAACATTTTGACCTTGCTGGTAAGGCAATGCAATATCCATACTATCATCGTGACTAGTCAATGGCTGCTGCTTATCACTTATGTTGGACGAGTTGTGACATTGATATCGAGGTAAGACGAAGTCAAATAGGGTCTCAGGGCTTTTATTAACTGTCTTGCTCTGTGTGGTAACTGGTTCTTCAATCTCTTCAAAATGTTCTAGTAAAGGGTTTTCATCGAAGGTGACGTCTCTTGAACGAATCAGTTTGAATGAGTTACTATCCCATATACGGTAGCCATCATCAGAGTCATAACCAATCAGTATTCCCTTTTGAGCCTTTTTATCTAACTTCTTTCGCCGTTGCTTCGGAACATGAGGATAACAATGTGATCCGATAATTCTCAAATGACTAAGTCTGGGCTTCTTGTGGTGCCATAGCTCATACGGTGATTTCTCATTTTCACAGGTAGGGCCTGTTCTATTAAGGATATACACCGATGCTGATACCATTTCAGCCCACAGTGCAGGAGGAATATTGGCATGTGCATACATCAGACTTCGCGCCATTTCCACAACTGTCCTGTTGTCTCTCTCTGTAGGGTTCTGCTGTGGAGTGTAGGGCATTGTCAATCTTTGCTTAATGCCTTCCTTCTCGAGAGTAGCTTTTACTTTGGCGTTTACAAACTCTCCACCATTGTCACTAAGCAGTTCTTTAATGACAATTCCAGAAGCCTTTACTTCAGCGAGCATAAGTAGCAGCTTCGCATGTACTTCACTTTTCTCTCTCATAAAATATACATATCTGTACCTCGTATAATCGTCTTTGAAGAGGACAAAATATCGTAGCTTTGTGATAGAGTATGGAAAGGGTCCATAAACATCAGCATAAACCAATTCTCCTGGGCTTGTAGCTTTCTCTCTTGTCCCGAACTTAACTCTGTGGGATTTGCCGTAAATGCATCCTTCACAGAGTTCTTTGGTTGTCTGTACATTTATGTTAAACTCCTTTTTGATTAACTTCTTCACATGGCTCTTATTTTGATGTCCAAATCGTTCGTGATATAACTGCAACAGATTTGACGTTGTGGATATCTGGTTCACTCGCACATTTGGTGGGAGACATCTAATATTCAGTTTGAACAGTCCTCCAAACTTGCTGCGTGTGCCAGTCAGTTTCAACTGTCCATCCATTTTGAGAGTACAATTTGTTGTAGTAGACTCAAAGACACTCTTGTCCGATATGTCATGGGTAGCAAGCACTGAAAATAGATTCCTGCTGATGCTGGGCACGTACCAGACATCCTTAAGCAGTATCGGCACTAGGTTGCCATCTATGTCAGCCTCTGCGAGAATATTTCCAATACCTAATGCTTCTATACATTGGCCATTTGCACCTGTTACTGTATGCTGGCTTTTAAAGTATTTAAAGGTCTGGAACAGGTCGCTTCTATTGGTCACATGACTGGTTGCACCATTATCGACGAACCAATTTTCTGAATCCTTCATTACTTTAAAATCTGCCAAATGTGTGGTCATCACTGTCAGATTCATGTTTACAGCCTTGGATTCCTTAGGCGGTCTTCCGTCTTTGATCCACTGCTTACAATTTCTGACTCTGTGCCCCTTTTTTTTACAGTAGTTGCATGTAAGCTCCTTGGAATTCTTCTTTTTACCCTTGCTCGTACTTGTATGAAAAGCTTCTGCGTTAGTTACGTCTTCTGTGACGCGTGTCTCATTCTGACGTAGAACTCTCTCGTGTGCACACAACTGACTTGTTAGGTTCTCTACAGAGCGCTCCTTCTTTGAAATTAACATCCAGCTAGACTTAAATCCTAAATATTCCGGAGGTAGAGTGTCGAGTATTTTGCATATTAACAGAATTTCCGGTAATTTCACCTCGCTCTGTAGTTCAGTGCACATTTCGCTCCAGATATTCTTTAAAATCGACACATGAGTTATGATGTCGTGATTCGAGTCCTTTTTATAACTGAAGAATTTCAGGCAAAGGTCGTATGTTTTGTCTACACACGTACCTCCGTATATGCGCTCTAGCTCGTCCCACATGTCTTTAGCGTTATCGAATCGCACAACTTTTTGCAGAATCTCATCGGACATGTTAGTCGTAAACAAAATTAAAATCGCGCTGTTCAAATTTTCAAAACTTTGAAGGTCTTTTTCATAACATAGCTTTTCATCACTATTTGCCTTAAGCGCCAAGGATGGTCTTTTGTTTTTCCCGTCAAGAATTTCTGAACCTCCCGGCATTGCCTTTAGCACAATTTGAATTTTGAACCTCCATGTTTTATAATTCTTGGAATCCAAATTTCCAATTCGAACCTTGCTAGCGTTTAATACTACATTTTCCATTTTACTTTATTTATCAGTAACCACGCTCTGCTACCACTTTAAGATAAAAGAAATAAATAAACGGAAAATGTGTTTTACTGTTCACGACATTTATTGTAAGTCTGAAGTCAACAACGGTTGCTAGGTAACAATATATAAACCACAGAGAATGATACACTAAGTGTGTAGCCTTCTTAACAAAATTGTCACCTCAACGACCGTGCCTATGCGTCTCGCATCCATCGGATTCCCGCGACCCTCACCAAGTCGTCGGTCGACCTCGTGGGAGGCCTCCCAACGCTGTGTCATCGTAACGACATTTTTTATCTTACCAGCCTGCGTAGCATGAACACCGAAGAAACGGCCTTTGTTTACAGACGAATCGGCAAAGTGACAGATTATATAGACATTTCTTTCGTCTCGAGCATGACAATGTCAAGAAAGTTGAGAAGTTATATGTCGATTCGTCAGTAGACAAGAATCAACAATGCCGAGCATGAAGTGCGTACCTATTTTCTCCACTTTTGACAGTTCTTTTCGAAACATTTCCTGTCAACAAGTGTCGAACAGTCTACATCAAATGAGACCTAGACAAGCAATCTACACCTCTAGCAACTTGACAGTTGCTATAGACAGAATGTAAATTTCTTTCTCTACGTACAAATGATTGTCGACAAGTCGCCTCATGCTCGGGTAAAAGAAATGACAAGTTGGACAGAAAGAAAATTGTCGTGTCTCGGAAGAAAAGAAATTAAGTGTTCATGCTACGCGGGCAGGAGTGAGCAGGATATTGATATAGATTTTATAATATCCTTGGTAAAAGAAATACCATATTGGATTAATCACGTGGCGTAATCAAAGCAACAAAAGAACACGTTTGCTACATCCATGGTGAAGGCTGAACTGAGACGCAGCTGCGGACGTGCATACCCTCTTGCGTTGCATTGTCGCAACGTCAACGCAACGCAGCAGGTGTGGCATACAATGCGTTGTTCCGTTGCGACGACGCGACGCAACGCACTAATAAATAAATAAATATTCCACAACTTTTCACACAACGCCATTTAGTCCCAAGCTAAGCTAAACGCTTGTGTTATGGGTACTAAACAGCTGATAAACATACTTATATATTTCTAAATACATACATATTATAGATAAATAACACCCAGACACAGAACAAACCATCGTGCTCATCACACAAACATTTGTCCTGGGTGGGAATCGAACCCACGACCTCCGGCATAGCAGTCAGGGTCACTTACTACTAGACCAACAGGCCAGTCAAATAGTAGTAATGAGGCCTCGCTCTAAGTTCGGCGATTCTTCGGCCTATATCGGCAACTTTAGTTGTTCTCTTGCGGATATTCACATTTTCATGTATCGTATTACCTAGTAACTGAGACGTAAAGGTCAGATTATCAGTCACTTCATGTAGGCAGATGACGTGTCTTGGTTACTGTTACCAAATTACCCAGATACTGAATTTGTGCACAGTCGAAGGCAACAGGCTCCTATTACATGGGTCTTAAACATAATGAATAATGATTTCGAAGTTGGTTCTTTAAAAAATCACCCTACTAGTAATGCGTTAAAGGCCAAAACTCAATTTACCTATATAAAAAATGTTAAGCCACTTCGGTTCTCATGGCATCATCTGGTGAAATGCGGTGTACTACATGTTGTGGTCGATCCAGTAAAAGTCGCCATGTGAAAAGTTGAGTGAAGTGAACTGTTAATGCTGCTTTGCATTAGTCGCCTGTTGGTCTAGTAGTTAGTGACCCTGACTGCTATGCCGGAGGTCGTGGGTTCGATTCCCGCCCAGGACAAATGTTTGTGTGATGAGCACGATCATTTGTTCTGTGTCTGGTTGTATTTTATCTATAATATGTATGTATTAAGTAGTATATAAGTATGTTTATCAGCTGTTTAGTACCCATAACACAAGCTCTTAGCTTAGCTTGGGACTAGATGGCGTTGTGTAAAGTGTGTGGAATATTTATTATTAGTATCGAATATCAGTTCAGTTCGCCTTCACTTCACCTACATATTGACGTGGTGATTTTACAGAACAGCACTGCAAGTACACCTCTGCCTCTCCCATCAAAGAATATTAGGCGTGATGTTATTATTTGATTACTTCAGAGCAGCTTCGTGCGCGAATAATTATTGTTCACCTCTACACCTGGGGTCAATATTGAACACCATTTATAATCATGTGATTATACAGACATCTGTAGTAGCTGAGAATATTACCAAACTATTAAAATTAAACATAATTACAACACATGAATGAGCTATAATTGTAACACAATTAAAACTGTTCAGATTTGTAATTCAAAACTACATATTATATATTAGTGTGTGACTCAGCACATTTTGAAGGCTATTTGATTAAAAATAAATATTGTAATGAGAAGCATAGATGAATTTAATAATTAATTTTAGTACTTTTGACGAAACTGTTGACGCTGTTCGATGCCCATACGAATCTGTAAATATTCCGAGGTGATCATTCTGCCTATTTTTTTTGTATGTGAGTTTATGTTTCCACGATATAGGAGGCAATTTATAGTATGCGACAAACTTTAATAAAAATTTATGAAATAAACGTGCTAGATTAAAAATCTAATAAGTTAACAGGCAAGGCAGGTCAGGCAGACATTTAGTATACCCACATTTCGCCTGTTCCAAAACAATTAAGTATCATTGATCTTCAAACAAAAACATTAGAATAGTATTTTACGTAATACCTACACAATTAGAAAGTATTGCGATATTATCGAACCTGTTTATCTATGCAAAACTGTTGACGATCGACTTTATAAAATCACGCCTGTATTACCCAAAGTGTAAGGCAGACTTCTATCTTACGTACACCTACATTTTACTTGTTATAATTTAAGTCCTATGTTAGTAGGGGGCTAGTATGTAACTCAGGCAAAAATCCAGACTCCAGCAGATTTCAATTTAGGACCTTATGGACAACAGAAGTGCTTGCAAACACTATTAAAACAAGGCAGTCGTAGTAGTCCAAATAAACAAAATGTTACATTTCAAACAAGCATTTAATCAAAGACTCTAATTTTATTAATTTCGTTAAAATCACGGCGTGAAAATTAAGGTGAACTTGAAGTCGAATGGAATGAATGGAAATTCCACTACTAACACTACTAGGCATTTACAGTAAGTTCACTTCACACAAGATGACAAGGGATGACTTACTGAAAAACATTAATAGTAAATTCACTTGGAAGGTGGGCAAACTGGACCTTTTTTAACACCCGAATCCTTTGTATCATCTTTTGTTTCCTTTTTACAACCACATCGATCTAACGCACTATCTTTCGCAGCTGATTTTGGGTAGCATTCCACTGGTGGACAGCAGCATGCTGAATCCTCTTTCTTCTCTTCTTTTACTTCTTTTTTACAACCACATCGATCTAACGAACTATCTTTCGCAGCTGATTTTGGGTAGCATTCCACCGGTGGACAGCAGCATGCTGAATCTTCTTTCTTCTTCTCTTCTTTTACTTCCTTTTTACATCCACATCGGTCTAACGCCCCATCTTTTTTCGCAGTAGATTTCGGAGAGCATTTCTTTGGTGTACAGTCTTTTGGTGGGCAGCAACATGCAGGATTGCACATTGGTTTAGGCCTCTCCTTTGCTTGTTTTGGGGGGCACGGTTTTGGTTTACACGGTGATGACTTCTTATTAGGAGACTTTGGCTGACAGGGACTGGCACAATAAAATCTACAGATGTTTAAAGATATAGTTTTCAAAGTTGTACACTTAGCACATGGGTCGGATTTCTTTGGCGTCTTGCAGGGGTAACATCTAGGTACGGCAGGGCATGGTACACATGGCTTTGGTGGAGGTGGTGGTTTTACAGGGCACTTGGGGTCGCAGTCAGATCGGGATTTAGGACCACACGGTGGGCATTGAGGGTCTTTTCGGTCGTAATAGAAATTGTATGGAGACTCCCAAGGTAGTCTACAACGTGAGGTGTAAATTAGAGCTGTTCGTACCTGAAAGTGAATAAAGAATGTGAATTTTGCGGCTCAATTGGCGCAGAAGTTGAGCAATTGGCTGCTTCATTTCGTTTTTTGTGTGTCTTCGCAGCGTGCCTATTGCCATCAACCAAACTCCGTTTTGCTCTAAAATTCCTGGTGATCAAACCGTTTGAGCGAACTGAGACTTGCACTTAGGACCTTCTGTTCATTAGTACCGCTAGCAACCTAATAGATTAAATGTACAGTCTAAACTAACTATTGTTTGTTATTAATAAAATGCGCATGTTCCCTGAACCTAGTTATGTATCAGTTATGTATCAGCTTAAGGCTTATACCCGTAGGAGTAGGCAGTAACTAAACTGTAGAATTCTACCTGTTACGATTGTGTGTAATTACATGGTTTATTTTTGTTGAATGTAAGAATGAAATGCGCCTCAAAAAAGGTTTCTATAAGGCAGATAACGCCAAAATTGGGCGCTTTAAAACGAAACACATGAAGGACCTGATAAGTGATGTTGTTCAGAAAGGTCAGGTGCAAAGTATCAACTCGCAACTGACTAGGGTGTGTAAAAAACGATACCGAAGTTCGATAAATCCAAAATGTATGGAATTCAGCATTTCGGAAACTATGCCTTTTCCGTACTTTTTGGATTCATCGAAATTCGTTATCGTTAACGAAAATGTGTCTTCTTCTAGACCCCCAAATGTATAAACGTAACCTTAGCAAATGCAGATGTAAATAACTCTAAATATATAAAGAGATAGGTATAAGCACTTCTGACATATTATAACAAAAGCTTACACGTATGATGGGTCGCACCGCAAGGGTAAAATCATCCTTTCTCACCTAGGTACTGAACTGGGTAAATTTCGTATGAACTATCGCAAACTATAGGGCAGCCTGTACCGAAATGCGATGTGCTCAACATGGTGCGACTGAATCTGATCTAATATATTATGCACTTAAAAGTTGTTTAATAACGTTGTTATTCTCACAAACTTGGGTTAAAATGTAAACGCAATAAATAAGATATTTATGACTAAACGTCACACATTATTTTAATCAATTCAAACATTTTTCTTTGAATACAAAACAATAACATGTGTAATAGGTGTTTCAACACAAATCTGTATTGTTTGCAGGTGGTTTTTTCCAGGTCTGACTATTTGTGTATGTCAGTTTTGAGGTTTTGTAACGACATAGAAGAGGTTCCTAGTGTGGGCCAACGTTGCCAGAAGGGAAGAAAGACTGGAAGACGATTCCAGCAAAGTTAGAAAAGGCAAGGCAGATGGTACCTTTCAACAGTTCGGTTTGGGTACATCTGGACACTTTATTTTGGGAGGCTGTGGCGTGTCTATTTTGCGACGTGGACATCTATCTTTCTTCTTTTTAACACGTGTATCTACCTTCTTTAAAGGTAAACCACATCTTTTTGGAAAACAAGGCTTTTGTTTCCTATCTTTCGAACAACGGAAAGGCTCCCGTATCGGCTTAGACCTGCAATCTGTATCTTTCAGTCTAGACGGTTTTGATTTGTATATTTTCGGCTTTCTTGGGTGATTTTTAGTTTGGCATCGACTAGCAGAATAAGATCTACTGAATTTTAAAGGATCATTTTTGACAGTACGCGAAATAAATGTAAATGGATTGAATAGTATTGGCTCTGTGCACGAGTCGTCTTTAGACTGTACGGTACATGGCGGTGAAGGGGGACCTATTCCCTTTACGGGGCACTTGGGGTCGCAATCTGATCGTGATTGAGGAGCCAAAGGCGAACACTGAGGGTCTTTTAGGTTATAATAGAAACTGTTTGATGACTCCCAAGAAAACCCACATTTTGGGCTGTAGATTGGACCAGTTGGTACCTGAAAAGAAACCGGAATTTGTAGGTCGGATGATAAGGGCAGTTACCGTAACCGTAATAATTAGTAATCAGATTCTAAGAAGACCATTATTTTAGTAGTTATTTACATCTGCATAATATTAAAATTTTCAGTAATATAGTGAAGTTCTTTATTTTTGTAATATTTACCTGGGCAGGTTAAAGGCATGTATAACTATATATAATAGAGCTGTATTCTCGTCACTTGGGACGTGGATTTAACTGCCGGAATCTGCGTGTACTGTGGCATTCTAAAGTTTCCAACCCCCATGCGCCGTAAAGCTTATGAATGGATGACTAAAAAGTTTTTAGTAAAAACACCTCCCAAAAGAAGGTTAAAACTGTGTGTTTGAGCTCGAAACTTAGTATCAATTTGAACACCTGTTTACTTATGTAAGTTTTTAGGTTTGTAAATGCAACCATGGTACAGGAAAAAATCGTAAAGTTGGAAAAAAAAATATTTCAAAATAAATCAAATAATTATAATTTCTTACCTCATCAAGCCATTTGCCGGTTGCTGGGATCTGTGTAGTAACCCGTTTCAAAGATATGTAGTGTAATTTTCGGGGAAGAAAAGCTTCTGAATGATATAATATACTTCCTTTTATATAAGCTTGTTTATAAAATTCACATTCGGGTGCAATCGGTACCTTCGGACCGACTAATGTCGAAAATTCTGATAGAATTCTAAAATCATTTTTTGTTAATATGCCACTGAAGTTACAACAACCTGATATTGCATTTTTCACATTAAATTTTAATCTTGTAGACATAATTTAAAAATGATAAAAATAAATTGTCACAGATTTTTTTTGAAATGTCACTGCATTTTCTTTGTGATTTATTTTCAACCTAAAATGTCAATCAAATAAGAAAAATATTATGTCATAAACAAAATGGACGCAAAAACGCGGTTGTATGCGTTCGAAAAGTGCCAGTAATTAGATTGCCTTAATTTTCATAAACCAACGTAATATTTCTTTTATAATTTATGGAGCTATTCTGAAGATGACCGTAGACTGCCGTAATAAAGTCGCCCAAACACTAGTCGTACTTCAAGTCTATTCTATACAACTCACCCAGTAAAAATATTGGCGAAGCGAGCAGTAAAAAAAACAATACTTATTTTGCGTTATATGAACGATAACACTTTTTAACCGACTTTCAAAAAAGGAGGAGGTTCTATGTTCGTGTGTATGTATTTTTTTTTTTTTTTTTTTTTATGTATGTTACCTGATTTCTCCGCCATTTGTGGATCGATTCTCAAAATTCTTTTTTTATTTGAAAGAGTAGACTCCTGAGGTGGTCCCATTTTAATTTGGTGAAGATCTGGTGCTGATCTTCGGAGATATACAACGGAACTCTTCAAAAATAGACGGCAAATCTGTCGTGATTGCTGGAATCGCTTGGATGTTTATTGTTTATACAACATCATGACGTATCATCACGCCTGTATGCTCTGAGGGGTACGCAGGTGGGTACAATATACCTAGATTTCGTCAGTTAGGTATGTTAATTTTAATTTATTAGGGATTAGTGGAAAACCCTATTATCATGACATGTATTGTTAACAATTAAGAATATAAAATAAATTCATGGCAAATATTTTTATGGCAACAACTAAAAATCGAAAAATAAAAAACTTTTTTGCAAAAAATAAAACCGACTTCAAAAAAAACACTAAACGGTGTAAAATAACTCTAAATTCGGAAGTCGGTGGCCCATCATGAGTAAGACAAACCCACCAAAGCCACAGAATTCCGAATTTAGAGTTATTTTACACCGTTTAGTGTTTTTCATTATCAGTAATACAAACTGTATGTTTATACAAACATAAACCAGAAAGAGTACCAGAGTTTAAAATACGCTGAATCTGTATGGATTAAAAGTAAGATCCAACTTGTGTTATGATTACCAGTGTTCCAATGGTAGTGATCAACTGATCACACAAAAATGAACATTAATTAATTACATAAATATACATTTTCCACAACTTTTACACAACGCCATCAAGTCCCAAGCTAAGCAGAGCTTGTGTTATGGATACTAAGCAGCTGATAAACATACTTATACATTTCTAAATACTTACATATTATAGATAAATTACACCCAGACACAGAACAAATGATCGCGCTCATCACACAAACATTTGTCCTGGATGGAAATCGAACCCACGACCTCCGGCATAGCAGTCAGGGTCACTAACTACTAGACCAACAGGCCCGTCAAATATGACATAGATGAATGTCAACCCCTAGCGTCAGTATAGCATGTCAGCTTCGCCAAAATTTTCGCTGATTGACATGACCATTGAAGAAAGGATTTTGTCCACAGACAAATTGACAAAGTAAGAGATTTTGGAAACAGTTCTTTTGTCATCTAAGAATTTCAATTTGTAATGTATATATTTTATGATTGTATGTTGTGCCTACTAACATAGTTTATAAGTTGCAATTGTTACTAACCATAATGGATATTTATATTTTATTATTGTTTTTTTTTTTTTTTTTGTGCCTACTAACATAGTTTATAAGTTCCAATTGTTACTAACCATAATGGATCATTGCTGTCTAAATTAAATAAATTATATTATAATACTGAAGAGAAGAGATGTGTAGATTCTTCAGTCCACAACAGTCTACAATATCGAGCATTATTTCTAGTATACTACAATCGGCAGAAATATTTCTACCAACTGTTACTTTGTAGCTTCTTTCGTCGACACATCTGTTTCTAGGTGATCATGAATTGTGAATGTAAGGCCTGTGTGGATCTTTATTTTTTGTATCTGGTTTCAAAATTTGTAAGTTCTCTTCTTACTTTTTGTCTGACAGTTTGAGTACTTTATGGGACCAACCCAAATGTTCTTTCTTTGGTATTGTTCGTCAGCACATGGAGCTCCTCAAGTTCCGAGTTGAGCTCACGATTACTGACAAATTCTTGCACTGACTGATCTGGTCTCCTCATATATGTGTGGTTCTTTCCTCAAAAGACCATCTCAGACACTTATCTGCATGGTTCTTACATGATTTGACCAAGATAATGTCTGGACTTTAAAAGAGACTGTGAACTCTGAGTTTCTTTCGGTGTTTCTTCTCAGAGTAGTCAGTTAGTGAAACTCCGATTTCATCTACTAGTTAAAAAATTATGTGTATGTGTGTGTGTGTGAGGTGTGTGTGTGTGTGTGTGAGGTGTGTGTGTGTGTGTGTGTGTGTATGTGTGTGTGTGTGTGTGTGTGTGTTTGTGTGTATTTGTAAAAACCTATTTACAGAATAAACATCATTTTATAAAAAAAAATATCATGCTAAATGTGCTGGGGGTGTAACGTGAATGAGTATTCTTTTAGGTACCTATTTTGACTGGTAGGGTTTAATGGAAATCCATATTGTCTTATTATGCTTACCAAGTTATTTTTGGACGGTATAGGTACAAGTGGTTTTGGCTATACTACTTACTAAAAAGTGGTTTATTACCTTTAATCAATGATATTATAAGTAAAAAGGTGTAGATAGATTATATATAAGCGCTCAGCAAACGACACGTTAAAATGTGGGTAATTTGCCACACTTTAGCTCAGTGTCGCGTCGCGCCGTCCAAGAACGCGTGCGTGCGTTAGTGTGCCATTTTTGAAGATTGAATGTTGTTTAGGTAACCCATATCTACACCTTTTTACTTATAATATCATTGCCTTTAATATAAAGAAAAAGATTTTTCAACAGATTTCAAAACAGGAGGACTTTTTCAATTCGGTCACGAAATATTTAAATTGATATACTTTGCAGGTAGTTATTACGAGTTTGGCTAGTTTAAATGTATGTAAACGCACTCACCATGCAAAAGTGATTCCAAGTTTTTAGCGAATGAAATGTTATTTATATTTCACGCTTACATAGCTGACGCCGGTTGCGATTTTTTGGTCATAACCATAAACAATACTATAAAAAAATCTTCTCTAAACCATAATGCACTTGCGCTTTTTCAAGTTTACATAATATATAATGTGAAGGTTGAAAACTTTCTTAGGCGGGGAGGCTTCGCCGGCGGACGGCACTGTCAGTCGCAGGAGACGCGCGCAACCTCGCGCATGTGTAGTGACGGTTACTCTACTTTTTAAACTTTTCTAATAGTGTTGTGTATGGATATAAAAAAAATGAGGCTAATATTTTGGGTAAGTTCAAAATCAGTGTCATTTTAAAACTTTAGGGACATTTTTTTAGCATTAAAGAAAATCGAGTGAAAGTTTTTCGGACATTCGGAGATTCTTAGGTATTTTCGTATCCAAGTGTTTTCGATAAAAAAAAAATTAAAAGTGGAAAATTATTGTGTCAAATTGTTGTAGGTATGTTTGGATTGAGAATGACCCATCGATGTTTTTATGATGGGTTATACGAAAAAAAACGATTATGTATTATTTTTCAATTAGTTTAGATTTTTTGTCTATTTTGTGCCTTGAAGTTGAGTTAAATAGCAGTAAAATATCTGATAAGGCAACTTAAAATATGTTTACGATAATTAACCACTCAAAGTTATTTAGTCCTACAAATATACTTTTTAAAAATTAAAGAAATTAGTTTGTTAGCGCGATTTTTGTTACTTTTCTCTGAATAAAACATGTTTAAACGTATTAGAAAACCTCAAGACTGCGGTATTTAAAAATAACGCTTGACCGTACAATTTCTCTCTATACAGAGACTTCTATTTATAAAGCAGTCGCCGCAACACAGATTTAAATTAAAATAATCCGTACTAAATTTAATAACTAAGATTACTATTAATAAAATAGACTACACGACAAAATTGATTATACAAAAAATACAAATTATACATTCAAATATGTAAAAAATAAAACATTAAAATATTACCATATAAAAATTTAATAACGCAACGAACATTCACACAAGAGAATGTGTGAGTTAATCATCAAAAACGAAAATTTCTCCTGCATAATGATGTACAAAATGTATTTATACATGTATGTATATTTCCTATACATAACATCCTCGTTGATGATTACGTAAAATGTACAGAAAATGTCTGTCAAAAGTAGGTCGAGTCGTCGCTATCGCCGGTCGCTATCGTCGGTCAGAGATTCGCGAACGGAACTCCTCGGTGTAAAAGACATCGACGCGCGCTCTCTTAAGGTGCACACTGTTTTCACCTATTTTCTTTAATTCCACTTTTATATTATACATTATACAACTCACCACTGACCACTCTCTATTATTTATCTGACTAGAGAATGTCTGGTTATGTCTGTCGATGTAAAACACGGATGGTTTTTTTTCGTAAAAATATTTATTTTTTGACTATTAGGGATGTGACGTTAGAAATTGTATAATTTGGAAACACTACTTATACAAATAAGTTTTTGCATTAAAACTGAAGGAAATTGTAATATGAATTTTATATTTGTACCAAGATTTTTAAACGTTACCAACATCATCTGCGTAGCCTTTTTAACCATGTTAAGGCTGGCTTCTGGTCAAACCGGATGAAGCTGAAGTAGACATTGAATCTCGCAGAGATTTAATCTCGAAGCCAAGTGGCTAATTACAGTCACGTGATCAATGTTCTAAAACCCCCATTTTCTACTAAAATCTAGGACAAACTCGGCCATCAACCTGTGGGCATCCCCTCATCTCGCGAGACACATCTATAATTACTAAGCGCCAGACTTCCGGCATCAGGTTTATGCAACAGAAACGCATAAAGCTACCGTTTGCATAAATGTAATTACGTTAATTAACGTTTATTATTTAATGGAACGAATTGCGAGTGCATTCTGAGATTCATTTTATTCATTGGAATGTTTTTCTATAAAAATAACAATCACGCCGGTGTAACGTTTTTTTTTTTTGTCAGCTTTTGTCTGACAACAAGTCTATGAAACGTGTATCGTGTTACCCAGTTACTGGGTAGTGGAAGTCAGATAGAAATTTGCTTTTTGTCAAATAAATCTGCATCAGTTTAGACTTATAGTCTAGTTGATTTATTATAAGCCTACCTCAAAATGATCGCAAATGTTGATGCTGACGTTAAAAATATAACAGAGGGGTCAAGCAGAAGTGTTACTATAGAACATTCAATTCAGACGTATAATTCATTTACTTTTCGGTGTGTACTTGATAGGTTTTCAACTTTACTCTAAACACAATAAGGTTCATGTTTAATTGGGAAAATTTCACAGTTTGGGGTAGGTTCAGGTGCTGGCGTCTGTACATAATAGTTGTAGGATCGTAAACTTGTATGTATATTGGCAAACCATACATCCATACATACATACATAAACTCACGCCTTTTTCCCATGAGGGTAGGCAGAAACTACAGAGCGCCATATGCTACGATTTTTACATACTTCTTTTGCTTCGTTTACATTCATACATGTTGTCATACACACACGCCGGTTGCGAGTACTACACACCTGACCTTTCTGAAGAACCTCATCAATAAGGTCTATGTACTTATGTACTTCTAGGGCGTCCCCTCCCGGCGTTCCCACTTACATCTGCCTTGTAAATACCTTTCGTTAGTCGCCTTTCATCCATCCTTTCAACGTGACCAAACCATTTAAGCATACTCTTTTCAATTTTTGTTACTACATCATCTTTGATTGGCAAACCATTGCCATTCAAAAGTCATTAATTCACATTAGGCTGATCAGCACATTTTGGACGTCTATCTTACATAAGACGGTCCCCCAAAATGCCAGCCCTTCGTTCACATTAACCGGACACAAGTCAAAATTTTGAATTGCTATTTTATGAAAAAATGGACCATTTTGGGCATCGTACCAGGAACTTGCTTAGCAGTAGTGTTTGCAACCACTTAATCAAAAAGGCAAAATAAGCATGAATGTGTTTTGGTATGTGGCAATATTGATTATTTTTATATTAATTATGTAAATATCATTGAGTGAAATTTCAAAGTTAGATTTATTAGGAAGTAAAATCGTAAGGAAAGTAAAATCAGCATTAGTTATAGGTATAACTTATTCTAGTGACCACTAAGTGTGTTTATCTTTACGTAATGTAATATATGAATCAATATAAAAAAACCTATACCATGCATTACTTAACATCACTTGCATTTAAAGAACGCAACGTTAAAAATGTTCCATTTAACTTTTGAGTTACACAAGAATATCGTTCAGCCAAAGAATTGAACTTAAGACCTTGAATATTTGACGTAAATAAGTAAAAGTGAGTCAAGCTATATATGCGAAAGTTGCTAAATTGTACCCAAAGTTTAGATTGTATGTATGTTTTTTATATAATTAATAAAATGCCAAGGTCGTTGGCAGATGTATGCAATGCTTCGGTAACCATCTCTTAGTTACGAAATTATGTTTTGTGGATCTTCAAGCGCAATGGAGCAGCAAGTGTTAATGACTCTTTAGGAGAAACTAACCCGACTCGATGCAACGCACATAAACAATATTTTTAAACTCAACCATCATCCAAATTTCCGATTTTCCTGGTTCACCGGTAAAATAAAAAAGTTCTTTGTTCTGACAATAACAAAAGCTGAGTCCAAAAAACTTTTTAGTCAAATAGGCCTTGAAATAATGCGCGTACAAAAATTTTGGCAATTGCCAATATTATTTGGGTTATTTATATAAATTTTGTAATTAAGACAAGGTCTTTTCTTAAAATTGGCATGGATATATTACGGCTAACTATTGAAATGATCGGGCCAACTCATTTCCACAACCTAGTCTAAAAGCAATGGGAATCAGTTGACATTAACCGTTAATAGCAATGATCACGTTTTTTAAATAAAACTTCATTGCACATGGAAACTTTATCCTCCTTTCAAGTCACATTCTAATAATAAAAAAAAAAGATAGTTGATTACAGAATCTCACACGTTTCATACAAAGTTCAAACTTTAAAAATGATGTAACGTAACAGCAGAGAAAGTGTTATTTTATATATTAACATCACTCATTTTTGCATTAAACAGACGTATGAGTATACAATTACAGCATAATTGCACAAAAAAGCCGTTAAAACCATTTTCAGATGTATTCTAAATTATACAAGTTATAATTAAATGTATACTAAAATATACATTTGAAAAAATGTGTAAGTTAAAATCGTATTATGAGTATGACGCTTAATGAAGTAATGTAATGTTTTATTGCGAATAATTTGCAGTTCTATTATATTTGCGGGATATTACGGTTTTGATGCAACGTTTATATATAACACATTTATTTATGGTTTTCATTGAAGTGTATTTATGACGGCACTTACTGAAGTTATTTTAATGTGGTCAAAGTTAAAGTCAAAGGCAAATCATTTATTTCAATTAGACCCTTAACAGGCACTTTTAAACGTCATATTAACAAATTAAATAATTTAAGAGAATGATTCTAGTTGCATATTCCAAAAGGTAGTTTTGTATGGAGAAGAATGTGCAAATTCAAATTCAAATTCAAATTCAAATTCAAATTCAAATTCATTTATTTATTTTGTGCACATAGGTTACAATTATTTAAGATCTTACAGAAAAATGGTTCATGCTATGTCCCGCCAAAAGGCATACAAAATTAAAAAGTTACCATAATCAAATAGTAATAAAAATTAGCAAGAAACTCCATACTTACTCTTTTAAAAGAGATTTTACAATATTTTGTATACATAATCAATTAATCATATTGTATGTGAAGACGATGAATCTTGAATAAAAATACTATACTGAGATAGGTACATATCAGGGGGTCGAGTCTGCTATTGCAATCGTGTCTCAATGACCGGTCAATGATCGATTTTTGATGTATAACGTCAAACTTATGTCACATTTCCCACATAAAAACTGTCAAAGTGGTCAAATATTCGATCAATGACCGGTCATTGAGACACGATTGCAATAGCAGACTCGAGCCCCAGGTGATATAATATAAGCAACGCAGCTGGTAATTAAATGAGTGTATTTAAAGATACAAGGTGCTCACATGGTGTAATTGAGATAATGAATAGATCTAGTTACTGCCTTTTTGGTCTAGTGGTCGCAAGCTCTACTAGAGGTCCCGGGTTCGGTGTCCGGGTTGGGTAAAGGGTTTCTGAGTTTTTCCATCTGGAATTTGTCAGTAGCAGCCCGGAGTCTTGTGCCAATTGATGGCAATTGGCGCGCCCCCTATTATATGGGACTTTTACATTACTGGCGTGATGCTATGTTATGTTATAATGAGTATAGTCTTAACTTTACATGCGAAAAAGTGATTAATATCAATCAGTTATTGCAATTGGTGCTACCGAACTTCAAAGGTCCCTCAAACTTATAAAATGCTAAAAACAATGTAATATTTTTTTAGATAATTACAATAAAGAACCCCATAGTTGCTTTGAGGCTCTTGTATTAAGCAATTAAAACAAATAATAAAAAAATATTAGCTAGAAACCTCAATCTCGATTTCTTTTCCATTGAACAGTGTCCAAAAATAGAAATAGATTTCTTTTGAACAAAACCGGTTAATCGCGCTGTTGTTTTGGGTAAAAAGTTGCGACAAGAAATGACATTATCATCCGTTTAAATGAGACTACCTGAGTGACATTGTGGTAGGAACTAGCAGGTGCCAGTCGTGGCCGGCGGTGACAGTCAAACAATATACAAGTAAAACAGAAGTACCATATCTTAATGTATTTAATTCTTCTGTAAAAGAAAGAAAGAAAAATAAAGACTCACAGTAAAATATACGAATGGGTGCAGTATAAAATAATGTCTTGTGTATGTTTGAGTTGGTTTCTGTATAGTTTAGATTCACAGTTGGACCTGGTTAGTGGCGGAGTTTTTTTTACAATGTACAAAGTGTTTTGCTGTCAGCAAATTCAATATTGTGCGCCTTAATATTTTCGGACTGGGACGCGGTCGACTTTTTTATTGTAGAACATGAGAAAGACAGAATAGATAATGATAGAATTGCTATTGTCAACCATAATCACTATTAAAATATATCTTCAACCAAAATCATTTTTGTATTTTCAGTTACCTAAATCTGACGTTCAAAAGTGCCTTTTTAATAGCTCTTTTTGAATAAATGGTTTGCTTTTGAACGAAAATTTGCAAAAATTGTAGTACTATTCCAGATCTATAGATTTTTTAAACGGGTTCTGAAATAGTTCGCCAAAACCAATTTTTAATCGTTCATTTGACCATGCAGGTATAATGTTATTTTATACTCTTTCGAATGGACTAAAACTTCTGAACTTTACTGTTGTAAGTTAAACCGTGAGTCGAAAGTTACGCACGATTGGCTGCAGTGAATGGGAAGCGTCATCCAACGTGAAGTTTGTTTTGTAAAGCGTTCAAGAAGATAGTGTTGTAGACTTTGACAGATAAGTGTTTTAGAAAAATATTTGTTTGGGTTCGGTATGGAAATGGGAATTATGAAAAGATAAGACAATAATGACGACGATGTTGATTAAAATAATTGCTCTTAAATAATACTAGCGTTGATAGAGATGGAGGAATGTGTTGGAAACTTATGGAATATGTTTTTTTTATATCATCATAAACGTGCTCGACGTTACTGTTCCACTGCAGGGCAAAGACCTCCTTTCATACAGTTAAATTTATCACCACGCTTCGTCAAGGTAGATTAGTGATTTCGGACTTCTACTTAATAATGTATCTAGGTTTCCTCACGATGTTTTTCTTCATAGATTTCAATAACGTCTAAGATAAATAAATTAAATATTCCACAACTTTCACACAACGCCATATAGTCCTAAACTAAGCTAATCTTGTGAAGAGTAATATACAACTCATAAACATACTTATATATTCCTAAATATATACATATTACACATAATTTATTATACAAAGATTTGTCTTGGGTGGAGATCGAACCCACGACCAGCAGGCAGGGCCACTAAATACTAGACCAACAGACAAGTCAAAATAATACTTTCGTATGAATAAAATACCCATTGAGTTAAATTACTACCTCCTACTACTACTACTTCAAATACTACTACCTACTCTAGTATTGTATGTAACATAGAGACACAAAGCGCAGTAGTTCAGTTTAAAATTACGTATTTTGTATCTTTGAAAATCAATGCATTTCAGTAAGGTAGTTAGGTTAGGTAGTTAGGTTAGCTATAGGATAGGTATAATAAGTTAGGTTCGGTTATATGTATATATGTTGTCATTCTAATTCTAATAAGGTACAAGATCAACCTGGTGGCTAATCTAATAATGTACCTACGTATTTTTTTCTATTTATTTTTTCACCTTTTTTAATTAATGTTATCACATTTGTACATAATAAATGTGAGCACAATGTACCTAGCTGTACCAACTTAATCATGCAATTATCAACTCCATTGCTTATTTTTTATTTTTATTTGCTTAAACCTAGATGCACCTAGAATAAAAAGTACTATACTAAGATTAGTATAGTACTTTTTATTCTAGGTGCATCGTCCTCACATATAAAATCTTATTAATGTATACAAAGTGTTGTAAAATCTATTTTAAAAGAGTAGGTAAGTATGGAGTTTCTTGCCCATTCTTCTCCATACAAATATACTTTTTGGAAGGGGCAACTAGAATCATTTTTAAAGTTAATTTTTGTTCGGCGTTCAAAAGTGCCTTATAGGGTTTGGCCTAATTGAAATAAATGGTTTGACTTTAACTTTGACTTTATAAAAACATTCCAATACGGTATGGTTTAAAGAGCACATGTGAGACTCGCTTAATAAAAAGTAGTAGGGACTTAAGTAATGGGCTATCACTAGTATATGTATAGAAAACTTGTGTACATATTTAAATACTCATTGTATAGATTTCTTCGTTATGTACATATTTAAATTATAAAGGCACGCGTTTCCGCATATGAATATAAAGCCAATAGGTAGTTTTAAATCGGGCAGTGTGCTAGTGAAATCTGGTTGTTTCCGTATTAAACCAATGAGGTTGAACATGTTCGCAATATTAACCAGTCTGCCTTAACCTAACACTGTACAAGGACTTGCACGTATGTATATAAATATATACGGATGTGTTATGTGTATAGTGTATATACAGGGTGTCAATTTTTTTATAACATCACGTCTGTAATAACATATTTCTATCCATGTACCACGATAATTAAATAAAAAAACCTATTAACGTTGTGATTATTTGTCTGTGAATGACCTAAAGGCTGACTGGTAGAAAATGCCTATGACATTAAGTCCGCCTCTGCACATTTGTGTGCTTGAAGTATTAAATAAATGATGTTTGAGACTTTTAAAGCTAATCAGATTTAAGACTAGATATGTTTAAAAGTAAACTGTACAGTTCGGAAAGTTCATGCCATAAGTAGTAAAGCTCTATTGTTTTAGATAAGTTTCGACTGGCCTGTTAGTCTACTAGTTAGTGACCCTGACTGCTATGCCGGAGGTCGTGGGTTCGATTCCCAGCCAGGACAAATGTTTGTGTGATGAGCACGATCATTTGTTCTGTGTCTGGGTGTAACTTATCTATACATATAATAAGACTGTAAAAAAACTGTGTCTGTACATTGAATATATTTAAAAAATAATAATTGAGGGGGGTTTAGAAACAGTAATAGAGCACGAATCCAAAAAAAAAAGTCTGTCTGTTTGTCTGTTTGTTTGCACACGCTAATCTTCGGAACTACTGGACGGATTTGAATGATTTTTTTTTTGTTGTATAGATATTAAGTCTGGTCAACACATAGGCTATAATTTATCTTGGAAACTGGAACACCTGATGCAGAACCGCAACAGACCAGCTAAACTATAGGCGATACAAAAATGGTCCCATAGCAAAAATTGTTCCACGTGATGAGCATTTTCTGCTGAGAGAATAAATTTGAAGATCCGGAACACCTGATGCAGAACCGCAACAGACCAGTTAAACTATAGACGATACAAAAATGGCCCCATAGCAAAAATTGTTCCACGTGATGAGCATTTTCTGCTGAGAGAATAAATTTGAAGATCCGGAACACCTGATGCAGAACCGCAACAGACCAGCTAAACTATAGGAGATACAAAAATGGTCCCATAGCAAAAATTGTTCCACGTGACGAGCATTTTCTGCTGAGAGAATAAATTTGAAGATCCGGAACACCTGATGCAGAACCGCAACAGACCATCTAAACTATAGGAGATACAAAAATGGTACCATAGCAAAAATTGTTCCACGTTATGAGCATTTTCTGCTGAGAGAATAAAATCGAAGATCTGGAACACCTGTTGTGGAACTCCAAGAGCCCAGCTACACCATAACTCACATAGGAATGACGTCTTAGCAAAAGTTGTTCAGTCTGATAGGCATTTCCTTTTGACTTATAAAAATCGAAGATCAGAAACATTTGATATAGAAATTAAAACTATCACTAATTTCATTGCATAATTATAAAATAACATAGGTAAGTAGGAGGTACTACGCGGTGAAGGCGGGAACAGTTCAGGACTGATTTTCGATGACGATGGTATATCGTTGAAAATTAGACTCTACTGGCTAAAACTCCCATTTTTTTATCGTATGCCTTCGGGCTTATGTTATTTGAGTGTTTAATTTCCTTTTCCATTTATCTTCGTTACACGGTAGCTTACCCGGTAACGCAGGGGAGCAGCCACTTAGATTTTAATTGATCAGGTATCATCACAATAAAACTATAACCATGCCTAGAAAGAGGTCAAATTTTTCCCAATGTTCCAAAGGTGCTAAATGATTAAAGGCCATAAGATCCCAACAATCTACCGAAGAGCGTTAGGAGAGACTTGATGCTGTTCGAGAACATGAGGCTGCAACTCGCTCCGTGGAAACTTCTTGGGATCGCGAAGCACGCCTGCATTCTCAGCGTATTTACGCATCTACCAGGTCTCTAGAGACCAGTGAAGAATATGTGCGCGACTGACCGCTGATCGTGAACATCATGCACTGTCTCGCGAGTTGGAGACGTTCACGGAAAAAGCATGACGCTTGAGTTTTCAGCGTATATACGCATCGACTCTAGAGATAAGTGTGGGAAGGAGATGCGCGACTGACCGCTGATCGTGAACGTCACGCAACATATTATGATGACCTAAAGTAAAAGAGATATAAAAATGGTGCCATTGCAAAAACTATTCCACGTGAAGAGTGTTTTCTGCTGTGAGACTAAATTTGAAGATCTGGAGCACCTGTAGGGGAACTCCAAAGCCCAGAGACAATATAACATATACATAATAGAAATGGCGTCTTAGCAAAAGTTGTTAAGTCTGATGGCATTTCCTGTTGACCAACAAAAATAAAAAATCTGGAACATCTTGAATCGTCTCGCGCATCCCATTGATTTCCCGTCCCCGGGCTTATAGAATTCGACATCAGATGTTTCAGATCTTCGATTTTGACGACCCCGTTGTCGCTGGCATAAGCAACAGGATCCGCGTACGAAGTCGCGGGCAGAAGCTAGTCTTTAATATGTATGTATTTAGAAATATATATAAGTATGTTTATCAGCTGCTTAGTACCCATTACACAAGCTCTGCTTAGCTTGGGACTAGATGGCGTTATGTGAAAGATGTGGAACTTTCATTATTATCATTGAAAAGAAAACTGAGCAAAAAGCTAAGGAGTCAAGGCATTTCCTTGACTTTACTTACTATTGTAGCCCTCTTACTACTGTTGTAGCTCTCTTACTACTGTTTAATATCATAATAACATCACGCCTGTTACGAAAGGATAGGCAGATGTGTACCCGTAGTACCCTCACATTTTGCCAGTTATGTTTAAGTCCCATGTAATAGGGGGCCAACCTATTGCCATCAATCGGGCACGAATTCAGACTCCGGGTTGCTACTAAGAAATTCAATATGGAAAAACTCAATAACACTTTGGGACCTACACCAACGAGGCAGTCAAGCTCGCTTACTAAGAACTTAATTACTATAAATGTAATTATGTTTGCTTCCTATAACCTTAAATGTTTATTGTAACATACTGTACGCGTATGTATGTCAATACCGTCCCTTTTACTTTGGAAATTGTAACTGGTTCAGTTGTCAAAAATCGCTCGAATTTAAGGTGACATTTTACAAACCAATGTTGAAATATTTTTAACATTTTGTAGGTCACAATATAAGCGTGGGTTGTTAATTGTCATTGAAGTTATAGTCATATACATTTGGGAGCAAATAAATCATATGACCCCAATCTGTTTAAGTCGCGAGTTAATAGGCTACTTATGGGTAAGCTCGTTCCATCGTCGACCTCATCTCTGACCGCAGGACAAGATTGAGGTCAAAAATAGACCCATTATAAAAAATTTAAAAAAAAAATCGAACCACTTCCTTTTTGACGTATAATTACTTAAGGCAAATTATGGCCCATTTATGGCCATGTTTTTCCTATCCTATCCATCTATGTAATAAATACTAAAAATATAATTTACCACAACTTTCACACAACTCCATCTAGCCCCAAGCTAAGCAGAGCTTGTATTATGGATACTAAACAGCTGCTAAATAAACTTATATATTTCTAAATACATACATATTATAGATAAATTACACCCAGACACAGAACAAATGATCGTGCTCATCACACAAACATTTTTCCTGGTGGGAATCGAGCCCACGAACTCCAGCATAGCAATTAGGGCCATTAACTACTAGACGAACAGGCCTGTCAAAAATTCAAAAAAGTCTAATTTAGTAACTTAAATATTGCTATTTCCAATTTGGGATGAGTACCAAGGTATCAAAATTCGATTTCCATATGACACTCAACTGTTTACTGCATTCTAATATTTTCTTTCGGTGGTCAGTATTTCAGTTCTGTGCCTTCGGCTTGACCTTTCGGAGATAACTATCCCTACATTAGTGTACACACATGCTTACTACTTACCTACTTTAGTCCTTGAGTGAGCGATATCTGCTTGGGGGGCGTGACCTCGCGGACCGCGCATGCGCGGAGCGCGACGGCGGCGGCGGCAGGCGCGTGAGATGCGAGCGGGCTTATGTTAGTACGCTATTTCCACACTTAGCGTGCGCACGTGCTACTATTTTACGTAATAAGATACGCGAAACGAGATAAGAATAACGTTGTTGTAACGTTTGTGAAGTGTTAAGTGACTTTCCAGTGGATTACAAGTAAATGTAATGAAATGGTAAGTTTCTTAGATATTTATTTTATTCTTTGTGTGAGTGATTTAAATTTTCTAAAGGAATCTGTTGTGTGTTTATATACCTAATTATACTTGCTGCGCACGGCCAAGTTGCATATTTGTTCGCATGTCGGTTCGCTTTCGCAACCAATGCGGTGAGCACCCTGTCGGACATCTCATCCACAAGGTGGGTAAGGTACCTGTACTATACGATACGTCATGCACTCATGCCGGTTCGCTATCGCAACCAATGCTAACCACCCTGTCGGACATCCCATCCACAAGGTGCGTAAGGTACCTATGCTATACGACACGTCAACTGCACGCACGCGGCGTTCGTTATCGCAACCAATGCTAACCACCCTGTCGGACATCCCATCCACAAGGTGCGTAAGGTACCTGTACCATACGAGTTACGACACGTCAGCTGCACTGCTACTGTCATAAAACTCAGGTACTCGCCTCGCAGCAAGCTCCTGACACGCCGCATGCCTCGTAGACTGACCGGTGCGGATCAAATATTGAGAGGCGGGGCTCGATATGGTGAGCGGCGCGGCTCGATTTGTTGAGCCGCGCGGCTCGATTTGGTGAGCGGCGCGGCTCGATTAGTTGAGCCGCGCGGCTCGATTTGTTGAGCCGCGCGGCTCGATTTGATGAGCCGCGCGGCTCGATTATAGAGCGGTGTGGCTCGGATGTAGGGTTACGCAGCTTGATTGTTGACCAGTGCAACTAACTTATAGACCATCCAATGATATGCCTGCGTCTACGGCTACTGTCGGTTATGGCTTCGACACGAACGCTGACTGGCTTGACGGCTTGGGAACGATCTCGTTGCTTGCTTAAAATGGCGCAGGGAGTTTATTTATTTATTTATTTTGGGAAAACAAACAGCTACACAAATATAGTAATATACAGGTAGTAAACACACGTACACAACGTGTACGGCTACCTTTAACTATGTGACGTAAGGCCGCAATACTGTAAGGGTACGGCAGTATATGTTAAATATATGATAAATTAAGGAACCTTCTAAGTCCTACAAGCCTAACAGCCCTATAAGCCCTACAGCCCTACCCTACCGTATACCACCACCACAGTGAGGGGTAATGAGACAAGAATATAAAATTCAAATCTGATTTATTTACAATAAGTTACAGCTTATATACTTACTACTTTTTCTTAACACACACTATTACATAAAATCGTTGTGTCCTATGCGTGTAAGATGCAACTTAATCATAATTTTAACTGGGCCGCGCCACAGCCGGGCAGAGTGCTGAGTCAATGTCCAAAGGTAACATTGAACACAACGTTTAGGGAGCTACTTAACGAGAGTGGAGAAACTCTACAAGGTGAGGTGATTTTGGACTACGTCAAGCTCTTGGCACAAGCGTCTCTACCTAAGGGTTGGACTCAGTGGGAGGTCATCAAATCCAGGTTTTCGGTGACAAACCTGAACAGACTGTTTTAAACGAACTTATGTTCACCCTCCTCATAGTAGGCTTAGTTCGAGCCTTTGACCCGGAAGCGGATCATCTGACAAGGGCTATCGGGAATAAGGTGCACGTTACTAGATTGGGCCTTTGCACGCGCTCTCATACTAGGGCCACCCTCGATTGCGAATCGCATTAGGGGGTCAGCAGCTCGCTCTGAGCTTTTCAAACTATCTGTATAAGATATACGACCCTTACTTCATACCGTTGTGAGGCAGATAAGACTCTGTCGGGAAACCTCTCGGAGTCAGCATGTTTTCTCAAAGTCAGCAACGGTTTGAGCCTGACTCAGACAAAGAGAATTATTTATTCAGATTCGGAGAATCAATCAGGTTCTGAGTCATCAAGTAGTTGCTCTTGGAATGCCCCTAAGATGGATAGTTTTTCGAACGTTCCAGAAAAGTGGTCATCCAATGAAATTGAATTTTGACCCAGGATAAAAGAGGTCTCTTTTACCGGAGCCTACTGAACCGATTAAGAAAGAGGACATCAAATGTCAAAGACTGGGTTCTCAAGGTTGGAATCGAATCCGATACAAGGGAGGAAGTCTTTGAGGCTGCCCCTATTTCAGTGCTTTCAAGATTAATATACAGCTTGAATGCCTTATAAATCATCCATCCCTTTTCCTGTCTAAACAAGAGGGTGTGCTCGGCACTATTAGCCATGGGTTTGCTACTACATAGGAAAGCACTGTCTGATAGGCTGTTTGTTATCGTGCTGGTGAGGAATTACGTAAGCTATTAGCTGATGCCTCCCAATTTAAGGTATTGTCGGATGTTTTGATGCAGTTCGTTGGTGCTCATCGGGCAGAAGCTATAGAGGCAAGACGAAGGGCGTATAAATCTTAGAATGAATCGCTTGGTGCTGTTTTACACAGCATCCCACCATCACTAACTCATCTTTTCGATGAAAGGCGATTAGGAACATTTTTGGGGGATAACGGTGGCTTAGCACAGATTTTTTCCTACCATAAACTGTTGTTTATGCTGTGGTTTTCGGAACCTTTTCGCAAACCAACTGTACCTTCCCACCTATCGAGAAGACGACAGCAATCCTGGCGCGGTCATCCTACAAGGTCATCACACAATGCATCAGCCCAGTCAGCAGCGTGCCGGTTGTCGGCAAGTATAAGGCCTTCTAATAAGCAACGGAACTGATCTGGAAGGGATCAAAATTTACCTAAGCGCAGGGATCGACAGTTTTTCATGGGGGCAATGGTGGAATCTCCTTGGCTATGAGAAAAGCTAGGAGTTCCAAAGAACATCCCTCCGGATACACAATACCGTTTGTAACCAAGCCGCCATCTGTTACACGAAAATTTAGAGAGATTTACGACAAGAACCTCAAATACGCTAATGCACGCTGTGACTATGTCTATGACTATTTCTCTGAAACCTGTGAAGTTTCGCTTAATAAACCAGAATAACGTCCCGAATTTTCTGCAGAACAACGATTATTCAGGAAAGCTGGATATCAGTCAGAAATATTTTCATATCGTCATAAACAAAAGCCATGGAAGATACCTTGCCTTCCCTTATGCAGACGAGCTCTTGCAAAATTAAATGACGGCCCTTCCATTCGGACTCTCCAGCGCTTCGTTAGCGTTCTCACTAGTCAGCAGGTGGTTAGCGAGCCTTCAGAGGGAGAGAGGATTTCGAGTGGTCGTACTTAGACGACTTTCCGTTCCAGGACCAGACGTGTAAAAGGTCTAATGAGATATGCAGTAAATCTTCTGCAAGATCTTGGGATGGTGCGTAAATTTACAGAAGTTAGTTCTAAATCCCAGAAGAGTTTTTAGAAAATGTTTGGGACGCCGACATAGATTGCCATGCGAAAAGATAGTTCGATCACAGGCACATATAGGTTTACTTCTAAGAACAAGGCGTTGGTCATGCACAGCTCTGACAGGAAGACATGGTTTTGCATCACTGGTAACCCCGCTTGGCCGATTACATACTCGACACCTTGAAAGGGCTTGTCGAAAATTGACACAGGATCGACCAAGTCTAAAGGTTCCAATAACGTCGCTGCCACTAGACGATTGTTCTTGGTGGATGAAGAACATCATAATTCCGAGCAAGATTTTTGTGCCAGAACCAACGATTTTCATAAGCACGGATGCAAATGCAATGCATGCATGCAATTTCCATGCATCGCATGTCAATTGCGTGCACGTTGTTTCTTTAATTGATTTTAGTTATAAGAATTCCAACACAATGTAAAAATTGTTATTGAATAAATAAATTGAATTGAATTGATGCCTTCAACAAAGGCTGGGGAGTACAGCTGAGCGATTACCACCGCTCAGGAACGTGGACAGACGAACAAAGGAAGTGGCACATAAACAGAAAGAAATATTCACTGTTTACATAGCCCTAGTCGAGTTTATTTATTTATTAAAGGTAAACCAACAGCTTCGGTATAGAGCATTACATAATAATAATAGTAAAAAGTATCAGACTTATACAGTCGCCAATAATAGGTCGACCAACATTTAATCAAGAGTTTCAGGATGTCCTCAAAGACCAATCTGTTATGATAAAATCCGACAATCGAACAGTAGTATCTTACCTGCGAAATCAGGGAAGTACAAGGTCGGTGCTGCTCATGGAAATGACAAGGAAAATACTATTCTTTGCCATCATAATGTAACTGTCCAGACATTCTATCTATCAGGACATTACAATTCAGTAACGACAGCCTGTCCAGAAAGAAGACTTTACCGATTTGACATCTCAAGGAGGCATTCACTCGCGAAATATTCTCGAATTGGGGCACCCCTCAAGTAGATATGCTGGCCACGAGTCAATCAAGAGTAGTTCCGACGTATGTCTCAGAAGAAGCAAGGGATCCCCAGGCTCTTTACATAGATGCATTCAGCCGAGTTTGGGATTACCATTTAGCTTGGGTGTTTCCCCCTCCTCCTCTCATACCCAGGGTGCTCCATCATCTCAACAGAGCATCTGGGACGTATCTAGTAGTGGTTCCTCGCTGGGAGAAAGTGTTCTGGAGAAACGACCTCAAACGCAGAGCATTAGAAGCTCCCAACCAGATATTCAACCTGAGCAGGAATCTAGTGGACTTGTCAACCAATCAACTGCCACCAATAGTAGCAGAGTTGTTCTTAGAGGTCTGGAAGATACGGAGTGGAGCAAACTGGCTTGGAACCTAAGAATATTGAATTAATTTAGTCTGTTTGGCGTGATTGCACATGGCGAACATACGGGGCAGCGTGGAAACAATGGGTCTCGTGGTGAGACAAAATGGGATAACACCTAGCGGTCCTCGACCCCAGGAAGTAACAACCTAAAAGGGTGCCTCTCACGCATCCGAAAGTTAGCCCTGCTACAATTCTAGTGCACAAATCAGTAGTAGTTACCTTAGCAGACCCCACTCAAAAGTATCGACTAGCTAATAATCCTATAGTGGGAACCATTCTAAAAGCAATTAACATTTAAAAAAATGCAAAGCGACGCTGTTAAAGTCACAGATTTTAAAGGTCCAGGATTTAATTCGGTGGTTAAAAAATAACGTACCTGATAAAAGCAGTATTTATCAAGTCTCTCGGCATTTAGCCTTACTTCTTTTGCTGGCATCAGGCCGTCGTATTCACGACCTTACTTTTCTGAGCATTGACGATGGACACTGTGAAGGATTCGGTTCAACAATAACCTTCTGGCCTAGATTTGGCTCAGAGACCGATAACGCGAAATTTTGCCAATCAGGTTGGCAGCTAACCTGTTCAGGAGATCCAAGATTAATTTTAATTAAATGGGTAAATTGGTTGATTGATTTATCAAGTAAGAGAAGAATGGCACAAACCGATTTGCAACGTTTGTTTATTACTATACATGAAGTAGTAATTTAAAAGCGGCCTCACGAGCCGCTGAGGCCGCTGAGGCCTGCGATAATGATCGCAGGTTGGTTAAAGGTGCCGTTAAAAGAACTATGATTAACCACTAGTCCAGGTTCGATTCGTTCAGCTGTGGCCTCAAATGATTTTAAAAATTAAATACCTTTGGATGACATTCTAAAAAGAGAGAACTGGAGGGGCTCTGATCATTTCTTGAAGCATTATTGCAAGCCGGTCGGCCAACCTAGAAATAGTAATTTTAACCCTCTTGGTGGTTCATTTACGATGTAGTTGTGCTTGTTACTATTTAGTTGATTTTATTGTATGTCATTCGAATTAAGACTGAATATTACTGTTTGATCTCATCATTAAACTTATATTAAGAATTTCAAGTTCAGCTGGAAGTCAAGTCAATTTAGAGAAGAATATTTTTTAAGTTTAGTTTGCTACATAATATAAAAGAATTGTCAGCTTCGCTTATGACAATAAGTTTCTTGCTTTTTCTTTTGTCAAGATTTTATTTTGACACACATTATCCTGTCACAGTACGCTTTAGGGCGCCGGCAGAAGATAAACACTTCTCCGAAAGGTCAAGCCGAAGGCACAGAACTGAAATATAACCGTTTTCCCCCCAGAGGGAAGAAAACGAGTATTTCAGGTCTTGCCGAGGCTTGACCTGAGCAAGTCCTTGCCGGCTTTCGGAGCTAGGTACTAACATAAGCCCGCTCGCATCTCACGCGCCTGCCGCCGCCGCCGTCGCGCTCCGCGCATGCGCGGTCCGCGAGGTCACGCCCCCCAAGCAGATATCGCTCACTCAAGGACTAAAGTAGGTAAGTAGTAAGCATGTGTGTACACTAATGTAGGGATAGTTATCTCCGAAAGGTCAAGCCTCGGCAAGACCTGAAATACTCGTTTTCTTCCCTCTGGGGGGAAAACGGTTATATTATCAAAGTAGGGATTGCAATTCTTAAAACAAAAAAAGTCCCACCGAGTTTTAAGTGAGAAAACAGTTGTTGTTTCTTTACCTGTGATATCAATCCTAATTTTCTATCATTTGTTTTTTCCACGTGCATCACAAGGCCAAAGTTTCCTCAGAAAATGAGCATAACCCTTTTTAACCGACTTCAGGAGGAGGTTCTCAATTCGATCGGTATTTGGCTATAAGTACGTATAAGTACGTATGTACACCGATTACTCCCGGATGTATGATCCGATTTACGAGATTATTTTTTAGTTTGATGCGAAATAGTTGCCATTTGGTCCCATAAAAAATTTACATAATTAAGTAGTTTGTCTCAGTAGTTTTCTTGTTATTTCATTTATCATACATAAAAAAATGGTAATGTTTATATATTATCATCTCCTTTCTTCCATCGGGAATCCAGACGTACTGCAGGTTTGTACCATTCCTACCCATTACCATTCCTTGTAGATGTTCCACACATTCGCACGAAGCGCTTTGCCTGTTCTTTCATTATGCGCACAGCCAAGGAGTGGAATTCCCTGCCTGCATCAGTGTTCCCGAGTTCATATGACCCCAATCTGTTTATGTCGCGAGTTAATATGCTTTTGGGTAAACTCGTTCCATCAAGAGTAGACCCATTATATATAAAAAAAAAAATATTACTATTTTTATTTCAGAGCCATATTAATTATGTTTCCTGCCACTCCAAAGTATTCCAAAGAAATTCTTCTATACTACCCAATCTACTACTCTTCTATTACGTAGGTACTTACTTAGTCATGACGTAAGCAAGGGTAAGCAGTATTGCCACGGTTGGTTGATCGCAGCCTTGACATTGCGTGAAATGGACCGTGACACCTGTAAACACGTGGTTTGTTAAGTGGGCTTGTTTCACAAAATACACGTGCATTTACCAGACCACGGTGGTGTAGCAAAGGTAGGGTTGTGTGTTTAACGGTGTATGTATAGATGTTCGATCGTAGCTCAAAAACTAGATACTATCTGTTGGTTCGTTGTAAGGTTGTGTTATAAGTTTTATAATAACCTTGCTTACTTAAGGTCTGTTTTAGTTATTCATAGTTTGAAGTAGAGGTTTAATTATTACTAGTAAACAATAAAGGTTGACCGATGAGTTTTGACCGCTTTACGTGAATATTTTTAATGTGTCAAATCCTGTGTTCCTCAATGGTTCAATACTAGTTTAATCATTTGAATAGCGGCTTAGCTTAATCATTATTTCCGTATCAGACGAAACATAGATGTACCTACTAACGGTAATTGTCTACCTCAGGAATTTAATCGTGATGTTATGTTATGTTATAAATAGGCAAAATTGTTTGTAGGAGGTAGTTTCTGGACGAACTAAGAAGACTACGAACATTATTACGCTATCAGTAAGCGACACTATTGCTGTAGATAATTTACTTGCTTGCATATTCTTATTATGACGAATAAAACTTATATTTTAATTTAAAAGTATAATATTTTTTTTCATTATTATTATTATATTTATTAATCAGACAACAACAAAGAGTCCATTTCGTTAGTAACAATATAACTTTGCCTATGTTAGTACTTAATAACTAAAACAGATCGGGTGCGATTCGTTAGCGCCCACACTAGCGGACTATCTGCCCGAACGGCTATCGATTGCAGGATACTGTTGGGACTACCACGCAGTCTGAGGAGTAGCGAGGCAGTTTTTTTACGCCACAACGCATCAAAACCGTCAGTGCGTGCGATGGTAAACATTGTTGACGCACTACAGAAGCGTGGCAGTCGCATCAATATCCTGAACGCATTAACTTAATTAATTTAATGATTCAAGTATGTCAATTAGCAAAACACAGCGCCCTACCTAATTTTTAAGATCTTGTATGTTATTTTTACGATAAATTATTCTGTTTAGATTAAAATACAGACTTTTAGGTAGGCCATGGGAGCAAAGGCTCGCGAGAAAAAACTAGTTTTAGGTATAAAATCGTATTTACAGGCGTGGAGACTTGAAGAGCATACCTATGAATGTGTACCTTTCGTTTTCTCCGCCAACTTTCACTTTAAATCTCATTTGGTCATCATCAAATTATTACTTACATTAGAACAAGTTGTTAACCAGATGTTTACGGCCATTTAGACATTAATTATTAACAAAATTGCTGTAGTCTTGTTTTATTATATAGTTTCAAACGTTCCCATACTTACAATCACTTACTCTTACTTACTTACAAACAATAAATTATAAGTTATTTCATAAAATTTGCGTATTGCAGTATTTGTCACCAAACTCCTCCGAAACGGCAGGACCAATTCTTATGAAACTTTGTGTGTATATTTAGTTGATCTGAAAATAGGTCGTTAAGCATTTTTTTGGGACTAGATGGCCTGTAAAAGTTGTGGAATGTTTATTAATTTGTTGTTTTTTTAACTATATATTACCCAGGACTATTTCTATGATAGGTTTTTCGATCGAGTCTTTATAAAATGGTGCTAAAAATAGTAAGATATTCCCCTAATAGCGACACTTTCACTATATCTAATGTTTTAGTATACTTATAATCATTTCCTTGTACAAAATAAAACGAGTTACATCACTGTTCACCTATTGCCTAACACTTCCGTTATTGGTAAAAGTTTTGTATAAATAACGCTAAATGTGACCGTAATCAATGATATGGTTGATTTTATGGTAAATAGTTAGGTAGCCGGCTACGTACGAGTGCCAACATTTTTTTATAGACATTTTTACACAAAACTGCCATACATATTTCCAAAATTTCGTGTTTAAAAAATGACATTATAATCTGCCTAGGCTTTCTGTCAACTACCTAACCAGAAGCTGCTGAATTACAACCAGTGTTTTACATGTAGGGACTGCCTGTCACCTCCACAACCCAGATACTGTGTGGTACGTTACCTCTTATTAAAGCTAGTTGTCAGACTATCAATCTTTTGACTGACCGTAAACGTAAAGAAGGTTAAAGATCTACATTTAACAGCCGAGACTAACAGCCTCACGTTTAGGTTTTTTTAAACCTTTTTCTGACAATTCATTAGCCAAATAGGTGCAGTCTCTTTGATGACATGTTTGGCAATTGATTTTTATTTGAATCTCAAATGTTTAGTGTTAGTGTTATAGTATAAATAACAACACATAGGTATGAGTACAACAAAATTTAAATTATGTACCAAGGCTAGCACATCAAGCTTCTTGAATGTGTCAAATTTCTTTTTTCAAGTTTAACACAAATAGAATAAGGTTCAAATTGGAAAAAAATGGGGTAGCTTTATGCGCTGGCGTCTGTACATAGATATTTGGTATGAGAAGAATTTGCTATGCTACTGAATGTATTGGTAAAAAGGAGGTCAGAGACGATGTGTCATCTCGACCGTGTCCTGTGTGGATTGTGTAAGACCTACTTAGTGACCGCTACTCCTTCCATGCTTTCTCCGCTCCTCATTCAAATAAATGTTATCAGCATATAATCTTACAACCTTCCGTGAATATAATTTGGCCAAAAGGTGAACAAACTTTTACTTCACGTGGAATGGACATCTATACATAGATACCCAGATTAATTAGAGATCAGTAGGTACTATGTTTTCATTAGTCTTTTGATGCTGTTGTAACTAAAAGGACTAAAAATCATGACAAAATGACCATTACCGTGTAATCCAAAGAGGTTTAAATTTAAAACATATTACTTTATTGTGATAGACAGAAATCATGTTTTGTATAATTACAGTCAGCCTCATAAGTTGATATACATATCCATATTTCCATTTTTTTTTATTTATATCCATATTTCAATTACAATACTAGTGAATTTTGAACCTTTAAGACGTTAATTAAATCCTGGCACTAGTCTTGTTTAGCAATTTGTGTAAGCTAAGGTGTTCATGAGTTTAGGAAATATGGATATGTATATTGACTTATGAGGCTGACTGTACTTACGAAAATGGAACTCACGGTATCAAAATCAAAAGACATTGTGTTCCAATTAGGCTGGTGATCAGCACTTTTTGAATGTCAAAATGACATTAGACAATTTCCCTAAAAGCCCGCTCTTTGCCACTTACTAGTGTTTCCACTGGGAAGAAGAACTGGCGGAGCAATCTTCCCAGCATCCTATACGAATGTGCTTCAGTGTATCTCACATTCTGTATTCGTCTTTTAGGATCACATGGTAAATCGTCCCTCTGCCACAAAGAGATCTTATCCTATATCCCATCTCCCTAAACCCTCCCAGCTTGCCTCTTCACCTCTCCTTACACCATGTGACTAAAACACCGTGAATATAATTAACTACCATCAGACACTCACTATAATAACAACCGTGTATAATCAATGGTACGGTATAATAAGAAGATTTGTTCAGCCAATTGGATAATAGCAGATATTACTGTAATACAATGCTATTGTTACTCGATAAGTGTGTGGAATAATCGCGTTAACTTCTTGTTGTGGGAAGTTTCGACTGATAAAGAAAGAAAGAAATAATGTTTTCTTTCTTTCTTTCTTGATAAACACTTGGTAAGGAAAGAAAAAAATAAGTGACATGCAAAAGAAGGGAGATAGTTTATTCATTCAGCCGGTTGATTCAGTAAAAGTTACTCCGTGTAAAGTACAAGACGTAAAAAAAATATTTAAAAAAATAAAAAATACTTTGACACAACACCATCTAGTCCCAAACTAAGCAGAGCTTGTGCTATATGTACTAGACAACCGATAAAGATACTTATATATTTCAAAATTCAAACTTTATATAGATTATACCCAGGCACGGAACAAGTGATCGTGCATCACACACACACATTTGTCTTGGGTGGGAATCGAACCCTCTACCTCCAGCATAGCAGTCAGGGCCACTAGGCCAACAGGCCAGTCAAGTAAAGTCGAATTGGGCTGTCATTTATACAGTCTAGGCATTGGCAAGGTGAATTTTGCTCCAGTACAATAATCAGACAGACAGAAAATAACTATAAAAAACATTAGATAACCCGAGTAATTTCTCCAATCATAAAATGAATCATAAAAGCGTCTAATAGCTACTAATAAATCGCAATTAAAAACGTCAAAAGTGCTAAAAGTATACCATTAACGCTAATTAAATTATACAGTATCCACCTACGACAGATTACGTAAAACAAACAATAAAATTTTAGTCGCAATGTCGTGTCTACGCATTTTCGTGTGACCTTCAGAGAAAGTTCGGTGAGGTGTCTACAATTGACACATACAACGTAACAGAAAACGGCCATTTCGGCACCCAACGGTCATTCAATTATGAACCGTATAACATAAGCATTAAGTCACATGGATGTTATAACTTTTACTTTTTCATAAATCGCTAAGTGCAGCGCAAATAGTTGGAGATTTTGAGATTCACTTTCGTTTATTTTTTGTCGGTTCGGTGTTACTTATGAATGGAGTTAGACGTCATATTAATATTATATCACTAGTATTTTTTTTTATTTTTAGAATTTTGAAAACATGCTTGTGCCTTGTGTTTAACTTTTGCACAGAACGCACAATCTTCTGAACAACCAGAGATTTATATCGCTAACCATCTTAAGGACTTAATTTCTGGTATTTCATTTCATAACAGTATCATAATTTTCTTACTTAACATCGACAAGTTTCGTCTTATCTCATATAACATACCAATCTCTTTTACATAATACATTTTTCCCGCCATTAAAAAAAGACGTTTAACTTTTTTATATTTGGCCAAAAGCCGCTTGAGGAGCTTGTGGCTAAATTATAACAGCCGCATGGGTCGATCGAAGGTTAAGCTACGCTTGACGAGGTCGGTCCGTGGATGGGTGACCATTTATTACATACCAAGACTCCTCCGTGCCTCGGAAAGCACGTTAAGCCGTTGGTCCCGGCTGTCATTTGTAGATCTTTGACAGTCGTTACTTGTAGTCAGAAGCCCGAAAGTCTGACAACCAGTTTAACCAAGGGGTATCATGTTACCCAGTTACTGGGTTGTGGAGGTCAGACAGGCAGTCGCTCCATGTAAAACACTGGTATTCAGCTGCATCCGGTTAAACTGGAAGCCGACCCCAACATAGTTGGGAAAAGGCTAGGCAGATGATGTTTAACTTTTTTATATCACTCGCATGGCGGCAGACGTTAGCCTTACTGATCCACAGATTCATTATAATAATTATTTGACGTAACTAAAGTCCACATGTTTCCCTGATTCATCTTAACGACTTTAAAAACGAAGGATAGCAGAGATATCAAGCGATAGTGATGTGATTTGTATTTGAGGGATTTTTAAGTATCGATAAAGTTGTTATGTTGATGTTTTCTGTTATCTAAGTTGGCATCACCATATTCTGGGTGGCAGCTATAATTAAGCTATTTCTCTTCTTAGTTTCTGAGATAAACAACTTAGTTTAAGTATGATAACTGTGTTGTTTACATCATTGACGCAGTAGTTATCACATTGACAATGTTTATTGGTCAGTAAAAACCGACAGCGAGAAAGCCCTTTCAGTATCTCATACCAAAGAATTTATTAACTTGTCATTTTTTTCCATTAACACGTCACCAAAAATAGAAGTTGTAGATAACACTCTAACCTCAACACAATCGAATATCGATATAATTAAGCAATTTATGTTCACACGACAATCCTATGATATGATAAATGCACTATGGTTTATGGTGTAAAATGACTATTTAAATTAGAAAGTTCTTAGAGAAGGCCACCACGAGTTGAAAATGGTGACAAAACTAGATGTTTACTTATTCATTGGTATGCGTAATGTAAATTGTTGAACGAGAATAGTTTTTGTAAGCGAAGTAAATGTTCTTGTCGATAAAATATTTAAATTAGACGCATCACTATTCTTAGTAGAAAGATTTAAGTGTAATCGCACAATAAATAAAATGTAAATATACCTTTCATTTATTTTAGTAGTCAAGATCAAGATTTATGGAGTCCCTATTTATCTTAACGTAAAGTCTTTTATTCGACGACTTGCAAGACTTGTGTGTGACAAAACTATACCGCAATCAATTTATTTCACACAAACCCTCATTGAAAATACTTGTCGTCAGTCAAAAGAAAAATTATGAAGTCTTTTGCCCAATCTTCTCCATACGAAACTACCTTTTGGAAAGGGAAACTAGAATCATCTTTGTTTTTAGTTTAACTTATACATTTCACGTTTAAAAGTGTCTTATCATGTTCTAATTTAAAGAAAAATTTACTTTAACTTTGAAAAATTAAATTCTGGAATTATCAGCCACATTTGAAAAAAAAACCGGGCTTTCGATAGCCTTATTCTTGAGTATTATAGGTATAGGCTATTTAACATCACACTTTGACCAGAAGCAGGTGGAACCGAGAGACATAGATAGGCTTAGTATAAAGCTAGATCCATATTCTTCTCATCAACTTGTTTGCAATGACAGATTAGTCTTCCAAAACAAAATTTAAAAAATAAAAACTTACCACATTCGTTTCGGCTATAAACCTTTACCATTACCATTTATAACAATTCTTATGGCATCGCTAAGCGCAACCATGAAATTCCCATTACATGTCTCATAATAACTCCATAGACAATCATAGAACATGGTAATTTGGACAATATTACAAAATATAATGGCTCTTTTTGAGCTATGCCCACATTGAATACTGATTGCTTTTTCCATGATGGTGATATGTAAATTCGAAGTAATCGTAGTTGATGTCTGTATTTATTTTTGGTTTATTTTAAGTAAACATATTATGTGTTTGTACTTAGGTATGGTTTTAAGCACACCTATATGTAGTCTTGTAGTGACAATAAGTAGTTGATTGGAAGCTTAATTAATATAAATAATTTAATTTTATCTTCATTTCATTCGGTATGTAAAGTATTCTTAAGGATTTTTTTTATATGTTTATTTCGTAAAACATTTGTTTTTAAGTCACTAATTTGAAGCTTTTTTTTTCCGAGTAACAGTTTTTTTTTAATTATACATACTTATATTAAAGTATTATGCGTGATGACGTCATTTCGTAGACTGAATAGCTTTAAGTCTTTGCCACGTTTTCAGTACATATACGTACATATAGAGATCAAATAGCATAGAGGTCAAATGAAAGTCAAATGGTTACAAGTATTATTGTGAAAATAATCACAATCTTGTGATATAGCGAGCTAAAAATAGAAAAATAAGACCCTAAAATCTCCAAATGGTTTTGGCAATCAGCGTAGGTTAATTTTTACTTGACATATCGAAATGTTACACATCCGTCATTTGTCGCCAAAGGAGCATTTGAAAATCAGCGTCAGGCAGCATCTCAGCATCTGTCTGGCATTACCGCTGAAATGGACCTTTTGGCGCAGCCGTGAGACATGCCATTTTTGCGTTTCTTTTTTTTATTTTGTTGCTATGTTTTTACTGTGCGTGTATCAAGCTGTTGGGAATAAATGTTTTTTTCTTTCTTTCTTTCATGCTCTATTGACATTGACAACAGCAAGTTGTCGCAGTGTGCCCAACTACCTACTAAAACATTCTTGAAACTGTGTGTCTGAAAACCTGATAGTCGTTTTGGAACTTCCCAGCAATTTATTTCCTGGTTGACGACTTTAGTCTCGCTCCCTATTACATGGTACTTCAACTTAACTGGCCCAATGTAGTAAATAACCATAAATAGATAAATCATCGTTGAATACACGTTATCACGTGTATTCAACGATGATTTATCTATTTATGGAAAAAAAAAAAAAAAAAAAAATGGATGAAAATTTTGTTCGTGATGTCTTTAAGGCACCTACATAATATCTTATGTAGGTGCCTTTTGTATCACGAACAAAATTTTCATCTGATATTTATGTCTGAGTGGACACAAGGCTAATAGTTTAGTTTGCTTCGCTGCCGCTCCGATATTGCTGTAATATACTAGATGGCGTAACTGAGACTTGGGATCGCAGAATTTTAATCACATTTCGTCACATGTCAGGACTCTATAATATCTTAAATCTCTTTGAGTAAAATATTGTGAGTTTCTTAAAAACTAAATCATTATTGTACAGACGCCAACACATCAACCTACCCCAATGTGTAAAATTTCTTTGATAGGTTTTCAACTTTATTCTAAACAGAATAAGGTTAATGTTCAATTGGTAAAATGTAGGTTGATGTGCTGGCGTCTGTACAGACACCAGCACATCAAGTTACCCCAAAGTTTCAATTTTTCTCAATTGAATATGAATGAACCTTATTCTTTTTGACATAAAGTAAAAACGATCAAAGAAATTTGACACATTGGTGTAACTTGACGTGCTGGCGTCTCGCGTCTGTACATAAATAATTAGTGTCTATTCTACCATCAAACTTGAAACGGTAGTTAAAGCCCAAAGGCTATCAATTAAATCGATTAGAAGTACAGAGATAATTATAAATAATGTGAGATAAGCCTGCCTGCTAATTACATGTGTACAGATTAACTGCATCTAGCAGCAAGGCCTATAGTTAACCATTAAATAGCAACTTAACCAGTAAATAGACGATTTCCTCTCGATACCCGATAATTGTCAGGTCGCAATGATCTCGTAAACCACTGAACCAATTTTGATAAACGAGCCGTCTTTCGATAGGCGTTGTAGAAAGTCAGCATATTGATGAAACTTTTCCTTTTACGAGGTTAAGACAAGGCCACATGGTATTATGTAAATATTCAGACATTTTTTATTCACCTAGCTATTGCCCAAACTTTTACAAATTATTGATTTTTGTCGGACTCTTATTATTGTCTTAAGATAAAAGCCCACTTAGCTTAAGTTACTCTTTATAACATCAGCTGTTATCTATACTAATATTATAAAGAGGAAAAGTTTGATTGTTTGTTTGTTTGCATCGAATGGGCTCCGAACCTCCAGTAGGTTCGGAGCCCATTCGATGCCAACAAACCGATTCGAAAAATTCTTTAACCGTTGGAAAGCTACAATGTCCCCAAGTAACATAGGCTTTTTATCCCTGTATTCCCACGGGAACGGGAATTACGCGGGTGAAACCGCGTGACATCTGCTAGTCACAGAATATATAGATTATCTAATATTACACTTTCAGGCTCTTCTACTTTAGATATTTGAACAGATAACATTACTTAGTTTTATCAGCTAACGAGCTATATCTAATGCACTATTTAGGTTTTAAACTATCACCTCATGTTCGAAACACCACAGTGCGCTCCAAAACTCAAATTGTTAACTATGCTCAAGAGGCTGCCCAATTTAAAAGGGACTGGGCATAACATGTTTGCTGTATACCGAACGAGCTGTAAGCGCGTAAAACACATAATTGTTGCCCAAAACTGCGACAGGAGGCCGCAGAAATCTCATTAGGTTATAGAAATGATGATTTTTTTGGTGGTATTATAGGGACAGCTAAGCTCTGCAGCTAACCCTTGATCCGAAACTGGCGTGCTGTTATAATAATAATAATAATCAATTTTATTTCTGGCGACGCAGGCCCAGAGATAAATACCTTAACCTAAAATACATATAATTATACATTATTACTTAGAAACTAACACTTCACTAACACGCACTAGCGCTGCTCTGTGGAACTTGTCCGCGGAAGCGTCGGAACACCACGTTCTGAGGCCAGAAGTTTTCATCCATGACGACGGGCAGATAACAATTCGGAAGGCGTACACAAACGCCTTGAAGTTGACGTTGCGGCGCGACTCCAGTAACTGCACCCTCGGCATGTATCCAATCTTCTGGCGCACATGCTCCACGATGCCCTTCGCCTTAGTGGTGTAGTGTAGGCGGGAGATATACACCGGAGTGTTCGGCGCTGCGGCGCGCAAGTCGATGTCGATGTCATGTTCATCATAATACGCCCATGGTCAAGACGACACGTCATGAACTTCAAAATTCGTGCCAAATATACATAACTTACCTAATAATTTTATATTAAGATGCTTTGATTATGGCATCTAATTAAGTACGCATTGTGCAATTAGTTATATCAATATGTTTCTAGGTTATACATTAACCTAAACAGATTACTAAGAGCGCATAGATTTTGTAACGTTCTAAGTGTTGTAATTTAAAAATTCCTAATTTGCTATGGTTACAGTAGCTAACATTCTATTTGCGATTCATCTTCAGCTCTCGAGGTCGACTGTTAAATCAACAAATATTATACACATGATGTAAGTTTATTTGGTAATTATCTAAATTGGTGAAGTGGCTGAATGATTGCTCTCTGACCCATAGAAAAATAATTTTGGGTCAGTCATCGCATTTTGTCCAATTTATTGCTTGCCAGGACCAGAACATGGGTTTTTTGAGCTGCAACCCAAGTCCACTGAATAAGAAGGGACCCCAGCTCCCATTTAATACAATGGACAATGTTTTGAACACAAAAAAAAAACTAAATCTTAAAATATTTTGATCAACTCTGAGATAAATTAAACCATAGCATCTGTATTCTACTTCCTTGCATGTATTGCGAGGGTCTCCTCGTCGCTTGTTTTCTGCGTTATAACTAAGCTACTTATGCATTTAGTTAAGTAAAAAATTGCTCCCTATCTATCTTGACCAGACCCACACCACACACACACTCATTCTAGGACCTGTCCTGGAATTATCAGAAAAAATATATCGTTAAAATGTAAAATGGCGAAGTAATTAGTTAGTTAAATAGACAAACCCCCAAATAGTACTGTTCCACCAATGTAACCAATGTAACGGTTCTGGCCCTAAAACTTACTAAGGTACTCTCCATTGCTTACCTTTCTCATCAAGCAAATACTTATTAAAGTGAAACCATCTATCTGTAGCCACTTAATTATGATCCGGTGTCGATGTAGACTAACTGCTACAACCACTAGTCGACATTGCATCCTTCCAGCGACATTCGGTTCCCACAGATACCCGTTCTTAGTGAAAACTTCGAAACTGCTACTTACCCGTTGTGGTTAACTTAACCTGTTGGTTTAAGTTACGTAATGTTGCTATTATGCGGTTTGTTGGTAGGACTAAGTAAACTATTATGTTAAGAAGTTGTGTGGTTTGTAGGTGAAGTTTTATTTAAAATTGTCTGTAAATATTGGGGAGCCTAGGTATTTTTCGATTCCGAAGTATTTGGAATTGGCGTAAGCTTTCTAAATGCTGAATTCTATTTATAAACTTCGGAAAAATCGAATTTTATGTTATCCTTAATGTTAATGTGTTTTTGTCTAGGCCTCAGGAGATTTGTACGGGGTCCATAAATCATAACCTGAATCACCTCGTCTTGTCTATCAGTCTGACAGTTAAAGAGAAGTTACGTGCTAAAAATTCACGGGTGACATAATTTAAGCTAAATATTGATATTCACCAGCTTTAAAAACAGTGGAGAAAAATATCGTGTAGAAACCGGCATGGATGAGAAATGTGAAGCTGAGTCTAAGAGGCTCATGGGCGACGTAAACTCAATGCTCAATATTTATTATATATAAGTATGTTTATCAGCTATTTAGTACCCATAACACAAGCTCTCAAGCTTAAATTGGGACTAAATGGCGTTGTGTGAAGTTGTGGAATATTTATTTATTTATTTTATTGCGTTCCACAATGTACATAAATGGTTTTAAGAATCTACTCTGGTCTGGTCTCTGGCACTATGTTAGTCAATCTACACGAAAATAAGAATAATCGTTAAACTTACAATCCTAACTACACAGTAGATTTCAAGTCCACACAAGGCATATATTATATAATATTTGAACTTCTGGCCTAAGGACGTGGTGTTCCGTCGCTTCCGCGGACAAGTTCCACAGAGCAGCGCTAGTGAAGTGTTAGAACAGTTTTTATCTCTAGGCCTGCGTCGCCTGCAATAAAATTTATAATTTATTTATTAATATAATATTTGAATGATGAGACAAGCAGATTACTTAACTGACAAGACGCTTTCTAATAACCAACCCGTTTTGTTTGCCAAAAGATTTGGCGACGCCAATCATTAAGTCATGTCACTTATGTACGAAATCTAATCTAAGATTTGACGCACTTATTTGTCTATCATTCAAGATATAAGTATGAAATTGTGGTTAAATGGTGGTCTAAATTCGGCCATTTTACTTTTCGGCATTCTCATTCCATAAATAATTTAACAATGCCAAATCTCACACGTACAAGACTTACTACGAGCGAAAAAATTAAATCTTTACTAAAATTATAAAGAGGTAAGGTTTGTTAGTTTGTGTGGTTGTAGAGGGTAAACTCTGGATCTATTGAACCGATTTTAAAAAAATATATATTTTTAATTACCTAGTGTCAAAAGAAAGCCACATTGTAAGTGAGCGGCATAGGCTAATATTTTATTTTTAAAACTTATAGGGGTGGAGACAATGATATTATACGTAAAAAGGTGTAATCTATAGGTTACCTAAACAACATTCGATCTTCAAAAACGGCACACTGACGGCGCGACGCGACACTGAGGTAAAGTATGGCTAGTTAGCCACATTTTAACGAGTCGCTTGCCGAGCGCTTATACACCTTTTTACTTATAATATCATTGGGTGGAGAGGATGTTTAAATGCAAGCGGACGAAATTGCGAGCTATATTTCTAGAAGGTATTTATATATATATATATATATATATATTTCTAAACTAAACATAGTCTATTTATTTATTTATTTATTTAGGCACACCAACGACTTATTTACAAAAACATTTACAACAATACATTTACGAGGGCATTCTGTGTAAAAAAATCACTTAAAGGTATGCACAGCATTTACATAAGGTCTTATTAATTAACAATGAATGATTATAAGTAATTAGTTTTAAAATTGGAAATTGTCATCAAAATATAAAAAAAAACTAAAATTAAAACTAACTAAGAATAAACTAAAATAACATTATTATTACATTGCATAGATTCAATGACATTTATAAAACATTTTAAATATAAGTATAAAATTTAAATTAAGTCAGCTGCGTGATAGCAATAGACTCGCCCACTAAAGTCCCACCTCTGCCTAGCTTCTCGTGAAATACAGGAGTAACGTTACGTTTATATTAAACGCAGTCAGAAAGGGAATATTTTTATTACTTACACACTAAACTACCTTCAAACGTTACACTGTAGAGAGCACAGCGATCACCAAAACAGCTTGATTACGATGCGCCGGCGCACGTTGCCCAGCTTTCTACATTCCCGCCAGACCGGTGCTGCCCACCGTTATGTCTGCAATATCACCGGCGGCTACTCAAAATGACTGCTATGTCGCCAGAAATATAGTCAAGACTGAATTTATGAGAGAAGTAGCATTTTTTTAAATAGCTTACTAGCTATGTGGGTTCTACATTACTAGTAGGAGTTGTTAACCCCTGCAACTAAGCTAAATATGCTTGGTGTGTGTGGGTGGGGGATCGAATTCACGACCTCTCGATCGAAAGGCCAACGCCTTAGCTATTGGGCTATTGCCACCTAAAGTACTTCCCTCTTCCATGTGCATGAGGTTATGAATAGCGCACATTTCAAAAATAACTCAGAAAAACAAACAATCAGCCCACCAACCTTTTAGATTCTCCTTCTGTTCCAACAACTGTCACAAAAGTATGTATCAAGTGTCGATGCGTACGCGCAGTTCGTTAGAAAGCCGATCATCTGTCGTCATAACGTGTGCATTTGCATTCACTTTTGGTACTTCAATGATGGGAGTGTATGCGAAAATTGTTCTCTCTTTAACTTAACGATTATAAGGGCCGGCCGAGAAGTGCCTGTGTGCCTACCGTCAAACGGGGTGAATAGGAACGCAAGAGTTAATATAAGCGCGAGCCCATTGCCATCAACTGATCACAAATTATAATTCCAGGAGGAACAACTCCATAGCACTATACCCAACCCGGGAATCAAACCCACCCACATGCATCTAAACTAACGGCCAATAGACTAACGAGGCAGTTTCTTAGTAACAAAATCATGATTAAGAAGTTGTAAGATATCTGACCAACTAATCGCATCCACAAGTTCTATATTCCACTATTATATTCATGGCGCACCTGCTAAACAATCAGAAATAAATTTTCAACTTGACAATAAACGTCAACTTGACAAATAAACGTCAACTTGACGGTTGACAGCTATTTGAACTTCAATTTAACGGTCGATTGGTGAACATTTTTTGATAGTCACTGTACCTACTTTTTATAGTCTACGAGTTCTATTGTGTGGTACGAAGTGGATCGGTGACAGCCATACAATGCATTGACCTACTGCTCTGTTACTATTCACTGTGGCATTGAATCGGTCGTTTTGTTAATATCCGTGCTATGATGATAAAGATGGGTGTTATGAGTTTAGCGGGTGTATCTTTGTGTGTGCGTGTATGGGACCTCATAACTCCAAAAAGAATGAACAAATTTTGTTGTGCGAGGTGGTTATTATCTAAGTTTATTTTTGGAAGGTCTGTTTAGTCGTTTGAAGATCATCACCTTATTTCCTACTGAATAAAATGGTTTTATATTTACGGACGTCAGATAAGTCAGAAAAACCAGAAAATAAATTATCATATCCCGTAACGGAGTCAGTATTTGTAAGTTTTTATGGTGTACCTACAATAAAGAGTATTCTACATACATACATACATATCGTCACGCCTGTAATCCCCGAAGGGCTAGGCAGAGGTGTACCTGATAGTACACCCACATTTCGCCATTATGTTTAAGTCCCATGTAATAGGGGGCGAGCCTATTGCCATCCATCGGGCACAAATCCAGACTCCGGGCTGTTACTGAGAAATCCCAGATTGAAAAACTCAATGACACTTTGCCCGACCTGGGGATCGAACCCGGGACCTCATGATCAGCAGTAGCGCTTGCGACCACTAGACCAACGAGGCAGTCAGGCAGTAAAGAGTATTCTATTTTATTATATTCTATTATCATTTATCATGCATTCAACTGTACTTTCTGAAGTCGGAAGTCCAATAAGATGTCTTGTCATGGTTTAGTCATTTATTTTGTCTGTATTTTCATATAGTAGTGCATTCCAAAGCTCGACAAACATTGTGCAATGTCACATTTCATTCTGCCATTTTGTTTGAAACTTAATATGACAAGTGAGGATTTAAACTGGATGCCTCCACGCATTTCCGAAATAAAGGGTCTTGACAGATAGACAGACAACATAGTGATCTTATAAGGGTTTCCGTATTTTTCTTTGAAGATACGGATCCCTAAATAGGTCGGATATATACAAGAACTATCAATTTAAGTTAATCGTAAGTTTTCATACTGGCTTTAATTAATATTCTAAACGCAACCAAAAACATGGCAAACCATTTTCACTATTTTATTTGTAGTTAATTAAGTGTACATATTTAATATATTTAAATTAGTTTTATTGTGTTTTCTGTATTTTACATTACTACTATATCAATAAAACATGGCAAAGTTCAAGAAAAAACTAATTTGACTCCTCTAAGCTATCTGTCATCTGTTATTATCCGTCATCTTCATCTTTTGTTTCTGTGCTCATCAAAAGCTAAAAGTTAATAAGTAAGATATGTCAATTTTCTAAATTTCATTTTATTTTACAAGAAGGAAATCCGTATCTGATCTACCATTGTGAGCGTAGCAGTACCTACCTACGCAATTAAACTCCGGAGCGGAAATTAAGTAAAGATAGTATCGTAATCAATACTCCAATAACTTCTGAGATAGTAATAATTTATTTAACTAATGAAATAAACTGCGCGATTGCACACGAGCTTTGAACAGATTATCTCATACTTTCTAACTTCATTGTAAATATTCGTTTCCGCAATGTATACCTAATTAAAGAAATTTCAATCTACGTCATAGTGTTTCTAGAAAGCTTCTAATAATATTACGTAAAACGTTTCGACTCCTTCCCCCCTTTTATTTAAAGTTAAAGGCAACTTAGCCAAACTGAATCTTTGTAAAATACATGGTCTAAATAAGGGAAAGTATGTTTCCTAAGTACAAGATCTAAGAAACTGTGTGCTATTAGGAACTGTGTGGTTGTTTTATCGTCAGCAAGTCTTCGAGCATATTCTCCACCAACGATTGGTCCCAAACATAGACATAAAGAATGGACTAAGTGTTCCTTATCCAGTTGTGAAGTAATTACTGGTAAGAAAGTGTGAGAGAGATAAAGCGAACGTGCGGCCAATAGTTGTCTCTTTCTTTCTTTAACCACAGACCTACAGAAAAGAGACAGGTATTGGCCGCACAGTCCCTCTGTCTTTTTCTAGGAAGTGGTAAATTTTGTGCGGGTATTGCTCAGTCCATACTCTATGTCTATGTTCCCAACCAGTCACACTGTTACTAGATAGGACAGCTTTATATCGTATCATCGCTGTCAAACGCTTTTTGACAAATATCACAAGAGGTCTTTACAAAGACATTCAATACCTATAGACCGGACATCACAAACAAAATTTTACACAAGTCTATGACTTTTTTTTAGTACGCTCCGCTGCCGCTCCAATATTCATATATTATTCTAGATGGCGTTACTGAGACATCAGATCAAAGTTTTTCTATGACATTTCCTTGACGTGCCCGCTCTATAGTATTTTTAATCTCTTTGGGTCTTTACAACTACGGCACGGTCGAGCAATTGACTACCTACTGCTCAGTGTGTCACAGGTTAAAATTAACTAATATTTGTATGACCCGTAGGTATAGGCTGTTTAGTTTGTGTAAATTTAAACTTAAGTAAACGCACCTACAAATCTACGATACAGAAAAAAATCCTTGTGTTTGCTGGGCCAAAGTTTTTATGGTCATATCTCTTTCTTTACCCACATTTTTACCTGACTAAACTTAACCTTTGCTGGGGTAACTAAAAAAACAATTAAATCAAAACTGATCTCCATCACTTTCTATGCAAGGTTAAGTAAAACTACGCTGCCTTCATAATACAGTTGTAGAGAGTAAAATTGAACTGTCAAATGTGTAGCTCACGAGAGCGAGTCTAAACAATCATTTATCATCACTAAACCCATACTAAACCTGAATTGAACAATCGTTGGGTAGACATGAGGTCACACTGCGAGCGAAAACACATAATAAGTTATCTTTATATTTACATTTAATTTTTGTAAATCTTTGTATATTTTGACATCAGTGCGTTACATAACTAAACTTCTCCGCTGGACTGATTTTAAAGGTTTTTGTGTTTATACTCGTAATATGGTTTTGAGAACTAATAGCTCCCGGTATGGGGCGCTGTTAGTCAGATCAATGAGTATAAATCAATTTATTTGTTTAACATGAGTAGATTACAATACAAATAAATGCGTGCAATGGTCAGATCTTACAGGTTTTTACATGGTCCATAAACAATAACCAAAATAAAACATTAAATTGCAATTGCTATTGGAAATTGTCACAAATTATAGAAGTCAAAGAAAACATAAAAAATATGAAAAACAAAAAATATGTGTCGAACATTTTCTTGTAATCTAGATGAGGGACTATTTTTTTTTTTAAATAGCCCATTAATACATATGCTACTTTTTATCCCTGTATTCCCACGGGAACGGGACCTACGCGGGTGAAACTGCAGGACGTCTGCTAGTTTAAGAATAAATGGCTTTTAATTATGATTTTGTACCTCTTTCCGCCATCAATATGACCTAGTCCTTTCGCGGATGTACTTACACACGGACAGTGACTGCGTAGGAGCTCATTATACGTCAGTATTGATAAATAAAACATGGCGCTCACCATACCAGCGGAGAAAGTGTCGTGAACTTGATCTTCGTATCGTTTCGGTGGAAACGCTACCACAAACGTGAATGGGTTTTGTTTAAATGCTGTTTAATTTAAATGGCCATCCAACAATGACACTTTATACGATGCACGATGCCAATTTCGCTTCGTATTCCTTGTTTTGAGACCGACTTGAATGTGAATGAGTCAGCACTCATTCAAGCCAGGCTAATGAAATAAACTCAGCAGTTTATTTCTAATTCAAACTTTGTGCACAAGTAAAATTAATTACACAATACACATACGCCAGGACATTAACTTATCCCAAACAGTCAAATTTTTCCAATTGAAAATTAACCTTATTGTGTTTAGAAAAAAGTTGAAAACCTATCGAAGTGATACATTGAGGTAGGTTGATGTGCTGGCGTCAGACGTACAAAGGCAGACTTAATGCCTACGTTTTCTATATGCCTATATTGGACTGCCTCGTTGGTTAAGTGGTTACAAGCGCTACTGCCAAGCACGAGGTACCGGGTCGGGCAAAATGTTGTTGAGTTTTTCTATGTGGAGTTTCTAAGAAGTAGTTCAGGGAAAATTGATGGCTATAAGCTCGCCTCCCATAACATGGGACTTAAACATCACTGGCGAAATGCGCGTCTACCTACTACAAGTAGAGATGGGTAGTGGGTTAAAACCCAATCTTCCCATTCGAGTTAAAACTGGGTGATTTGGGTTTTAACCCAGTTTTAACCATAAGTATTTTCAAGAAATATTTTCAAGAATTTGAAATATTATGTTTTCACCCCGCCAAACCACCCAGTGAGTGGAATGAAACGGGTGATAACTGGGTTATAAACCAAAACTGGGTTTTAACCCGGGTGATTACCCATCTCTAACTACAGGTACACCTCTGCCTAATACCTTTCGGGGAATACAGGCGTGATGTTATGTGTTATGTTATTTTCTATCACTCTACTATAAAATGTTGCAGAGACAAAATATGGAAGGTATACAATAACTAGAAAGTGAAAATAAGTTACAAACGCGAAAAATACATGTAATTTTATTTAATTCTCATTATAAAATCAGTGGATTTAGTGTTTGTGCAATTTCTATAAAACCAACTGGCTTCTGCCCGCGACTTCGTCCGCGTGGAATAGTTACTTTGGGCTAACACTAACTTTAACCCGCGACTTCGTTTACGTAGAAGGTGAAATTATTCGCAAATCATGCATTATTTTTGAACAAATTCTATTTCACAAAACGGGTTAAATAGTGAGTTAACCTTAGGGGACTTAGACTTAGACATATGCTGTCGAGGACTTTTTTTTAGAACTTTTAAAGAGGAATAATTTCGTAATAATTGATTTTTCCGTAATTTTAACCGTTTACGCAGTGCACTCAACGGAAGCGTCTTTTTTCCCGCTTGCAACATGTCTTATTGCTGCTCCGCTGATATTGTTTATAGCGTGATGTTATATAGTCTATAGCCTTCCTCGATAAATGGACTATCAAGATACAAGATACAAGATACAAGATACAAGATACAAGAATGTTTATTTTGCTAAAAACAATGAGTACATGCATACATGCAAGATGTTACATACAGTTTTGTTGAATCGCTGTCATGTTTTGCCTTAGTGGCGTACAAAATATGAATTGAGAAAGAACATAATTATGTCATTTCCTTAACAAACAATAGGTACTAAAAAATTAAATGAACAATCATTAAGGGCCAGAAACAATTCAACGCAAAAATATTTTTTCAGTTCGAGTCGATAGTTCCTGAGATTAGCGCGTTCAACTAAACAAACAAACAAACTCTTCTGCTTTATACTATTAGTATCTAATAGATCCAATGCTAGATAGAAACTTAATTTCAAACAGATACAATAATTGCTGAAGGCGAGTTTCCGATATAAACTTGTACTCGTATATAATTATAAATTCAGCTTTCCTTACGATGTTTTCCTTCATCATCAATGTCAATTATGTCTAAGATAAACTTTGAAAGTAAATGTCCGACTGACCTGTTGGTCTAGTAGTTAGTGGCCCTGACTGCTATGCCGGAGGTCGTGGGTTCGATTCCCACCCAAGACAAATGATTGTGTGATGAGCACGATCATGTCTTCTGTGTCTGGGTGTAACGTATGTATAATATGTATGTATTTAACAATATATAAGTATCTTTTAGTTGTTTAGTACCCATAACACAAGCTCTGCTTAGCTTGGAACTAGAAGGCGTTGTGTGAAAGTCGTGAAATATTATTATTATCTATACTAATATTATAAAGAGGAATAGTTGATTGTTTGTTTGTTTGCATCGAATAGGCTCTGGACCTACTGGACCGATTCGAAAAATTCTTTCATCGTTAGAAAGTTTCAATGTCCCCGAGTGACATGACATGACACAGGCTACTTTTTATCTCTGTATTCCCACGGGAACCGGAACTACGCGGGTGACACCGCATGACGTCTGCTATATTAATAAATAAATTAATTATTTAATTATATTAATTCTAATTGTAAATCGAAGAAATCACAAAGGTTCCTGACAGAACAGACCTTTGGACCATCTCGACATTGCAGCCAATTATTCAAATATATTCAAACATCAAAAGCTATTTACTATGAATTTACTTACTGCGTAGAATAATGTTATATTTTCTCTTGGAAATCATTGTTTAACAGTCCCACTGCATCTGCATTTTGGAAAAGCAAGCAATAGCAAATGAGGTGTCGAGAAAGTCCAAGAGAGATGGGCGAAATTGATGGCCATACGTGTAAACGGTGCTCTATCACTTACAGTGGCCTATTATCATGCAAACCGCGACACCAGCAGTGTTAGTGGTCACGTAGACCTAAAAGCTAGCACTTTTATGGATACTAGATTCGGTAGGAGGAAGATAGAGCATCAACTGACTACGAACAAAGTCTAGATAAGGCAGTGAACTAAAAATGTTTGGGTTGGTTAACCTTTTAACCAGATTTTATTTCAAATGCCGTGCCCCCAGTGCCCACCTTATTTAAATCGTCAATACATTTGTCATCATGTTACCTTAATTATGCCTATTTTGGGTAGAATGTGCAGTAGAATCAAGAAATCAATTACAAGACTTAGGTACTTCAAGTTTTACCTGATGTTCTTTTTACTTTAAACTGTACAAAATCGTGATATCTGCCCAAACTGTAATGAGAATGATTTTAAATGAAAGAAGTACCTAATTTACTTTTAATGGCGAAATCTCATAAGGTTGATGCTCATATCATGATTTTTAAAAGGCAAAATTATCACTCACTAAATTAAAGCTTTTTCTACAAAATATGATATTTCAACAAGTACAGACGCCAGCACATCAAGTTACCCCAATGTGTAAAATTTTCCCAATTGAATATGAACCTTATTCGGTTTGTTATAAAGTTGAAAAACGATCAAAGAAATTTGACACATTGGGGTAACTTGATGTGCTGGTGTCTGTACAATAGTTACGAGTTACTTAATCGATTTTGAGTTCCTTTTATTGCGCGCGACAAATTCAAATTCAAATGTTTATTGCTCAACACAGTACATAGTCATACATTTTTTAGACGTTATTTAAATGCGAAGTCAACTGTGTTGCACCAAGTTAGGCATGCAAAAATACAATAATGTAAAATAAAATGAGATTAAAACCACAACAACTACAATGTCATAAGTTCTGAAAATAATAATTAGCAGTACATTTAAATACAAATGTCTAGACGTCATTGGCGTACAAATATTTTATGCATAAGTACATGTAATCATCAGTTGCTAGTTTAATTAACTGACCGACTTCACCTCACTTGTTAAAATAAAGTATTATTTGTATGACATGACGTGTACCAAGGTGTTTGTAAAAACAAATTTAAAGAAATAATGATTTTTCTTATCTATTTGAGAGAGCCAAATCACAGGTCTTGAGTTCGAACCCAAGAACCGTACCGCTGACTTCGGGTTCATGTGCGTTTTGTATAATTACCACTTGGTCATAAAAACGATGAAGGAAAACATCGTGAGGAAACCGGCATGTCGGCAAGTCAGATGTCTATAAACTTTGAAACAAAGAGATTTGACTATGAGATTAAGACTATAGAGCGGGCATGTCAAGGAAATGTCATAGAAAAACTTTGATCCCATGACTCAGTAACGCCATCTAGAATAATATATTAATATTGGAGCGGCAGCGGAGCGTACTAAAAAAAACTCATAGACTTGTGTCCGGCAGGACACACTTTTTCGGACGAAAATTTTGTTTGTGATGTCCGGTCTATAGGTATTGAATGTCTTTGCTGTGAAACCTAGGCTAGCCACTAACTAGGTACACTGCCAGCACTTCAGCCTACCTAACTGTCAAATTTTCCCAATTGAACATGAACCTTATTGTGTTTAGAATAAAGTTGAAAACCTATCAAAGAAATTTGACACATTGGGGTAGGTGGATGTGCTGGCGTCTGTTGATGAGTTGAAAAAGAATAAAACAATTTGAGACATTTTGCCTTCGAAACAAACAGCACAGCATGGGACAATAAAAAAAAATAAGTTTCTATTAATACCTACTGTGAGCCATTTTACGTAACATTTGTTCATGCTGAGTTTACACAACACGAGAAAAGCTCCAATATTCTATATATTTGCATAACACCTATAAGTGAAATGTATTTACCATAATATTCTCATTATAATATCCCATTACAATGTTATTTGCCAATTTCAACCGTATTCCATTAACATAAGGAACACATATTTAAACGAAAGTGGATCTCGAAATGTGAGGTAATCGGATCTATTGTTTACTTTTTTTATTCTCACGATGAAGATGAATGTTTATTGTTGGCAACACCCATTTGAAATTCTGTTTTTTTTTTACTCTGGCAACGTATGCAAATACATCTATGTAACCGCTAAGTGCGGTAACTACATGATGTCATTATTCTTGCGATATTGTCAGATGATACCATTATGTTCAAATTACATTGCTTTTTTTGTACTAAAGGTGCATAATTTGCTTCGAATTAAAACAGAGATGAATATAAAACAAGACGATGTTTTCTAGACAATGAGACTTTGTTGGTTATTAGAAGAACAATAATGGTTGATGTCAAAGATTATAATTAATTGCAGTAATAAGAAGAAAGCGAAAGAGATCGCTAATATAGTAGACTAATTATGTACTATGTAATTTACAGTAAGGCCTTAGAAGAATTAATTACATATTTTTCTGTTGGTGCAGTATAATTTCCAAGTTAATTAAGATTTAAGTTCATATTATCCAGTGGTAAATGTGATATAACTGTGTCATGTGTAACTATGTATATTTTTTTTAACCTTGGACTCGTAAAGTGCTGGTGTTCCAGACCTTTGGAATGCCTCCAACGGCCCAAAGCTAGCTCATAGGGGCACGTTACACAAGCGCTTTTCCCAACTTATTTTCCGACTATTGGAACGTCCCTATTGCAATTACAACACCTTGTTTATCAGCGTGTTTACACAATCCTGCGTCATCATTCTCTTATCCCTCTTTATTTGGGGACGAAGCAACACTCGGTTACTTGCATGACTTCCAGACTTCCTCTCTTAGAAGTCTTATATGTAACTATAGGTCAATACACTTCAGTCTTCCTTTACTCTTTACTCTTGTATCTTCTCTTCTTTCCGTGCAGTCAGTGGCTTACCTGTGTCAGAGTTTTAATGCTGTTCATAGGTCTCTGACTTGTATTCATAGGCCGTCCAGAAATGTCTCTCAGGCATGACTACACACACTACACTTAGCTTAGGGCTTTATCACACTAGCGAGTTGCGAGCGAGTGCAAAGCGGGGCGAGGGCGCAGCGATCCCGCCACGAGTTTACATCGTGTGCGCAGCGAGCGCGCCGCGTGTGAGCAGCGAGTTGGCGGTGCACGACCGCGGCTTGTACATTCAGTGCCAAGTGCCATGCTTGCCGCGAGCTCGCTGCGCACCCGCGGCGCCTTTGCGGTGTGTTCGCCACGCACGCGCTGCCTAATCGCCCCGCTGTCCACTCGCCCGCAACTCGCTAGTGTGATAAAGCCCTTACTGATAATAGGTACCGACAAAGCGAATCCCAACAGCGACAATTTTATCTCATTAATTTAATTCTTCTTACCTCACCACACCCACACACCATTTACATCCCACACATCACTATCAATAAAAGAAAGTAATCATAATAATTACACACTCTCCGCGTGATGACGTTACGGTAATTACGTCATAACGGTCACTACATGACGTGTGATTATCACGTCAAGCCGTCAATCAAACCTCAATGGATTCCTGCACCAGTCAATCAAATCATTTGAACATTCCATTGTGATTAATGACAATCAATTGTTTTGATAGGAATATTGAATGATTCTTTGAATAATGAACGCAGCATGAGGTGAATTATAAGTAGTTAAATTATTATTTTAATAGGGAATATGCATGTAATTTAAATATGGTTCGAATGTTTTTTTCCGAATCTTTATTAGCAGAAAATATGAACTAAATCATTGTTTTACTTTTTAATAGCGTCATAATTATTTAAAATTAAAAATAAAAGTGCGAATTAAGCGCGGGAAATTCAAATTTGTGAAACGCATCACCATTGGTTATAACGAAAATTGACGTCAAATACTACGACAACAACTCAACGTCTACAAAACATCAATGTGTAAGTATGATATTAAGTATTGGAATGGACTTTTTATTGGAAAACATAATTATTGCCGTGTGTGTTGTGAACTAATTTAATGTTCAAGTGTAATTTTAGCATCATAGTGAGGTTATTTAACATTTAAGAAAAATGACTGAAAGTGGTTTTGTAAAAGCACAATCTGACAATGTTTATTGCATTCGGGTACAAGCAATACCGGTAAACTGGTTATTGAGCTTTTTTCATGATGAAATGGTTAGAAGAACGAAAACACCCTAAGTAATAGTAATAGGATCATAGTAAATGACGTAATCGAAATGGCGCGCGAAAATGGCGGCGTTTAAACCGCTCAAATTTATTCTGTATTTTAAATATTTTTTTAAGCTTCATTACTGCATGTTTAAATATGTTTATATTTTTTTACTATGTTAAAACGTTGTAAACAGTAAATTAAAATTATAAAAAAAATACATGCATATACCCTATTGCCCTTATCAGAATCTGTGGAGTTTTTGGTGGTTCTTTGTTTTTGTTGGTTGTAAACATAACATCGCCCCTATATTCCCGAATGGGTTACCTGTCCTAGAAAATAGGGGGCGAGCCTATTGTCATCAACTGGGCTGTCGGCTATTGAAAAGATTGAGAATACATATTGCTAATGGAAAACTCTTTCGTCTTCTCGACTTGAGAATTGAATCCGAACCTCTCGATCATCAAACGCAAAAACTTAAGGGTGGCACGTAAAAGCTAAAAGTTGAAATAAATGTCCGTGTATAAGTGTGCTCGTTAGAACCTTCAACAGAAAAAACAATATTATATTTCTAAGTACTTAACTATTTTGTTTGACAAGAAGTTATGGAACTTATGGTTTTGTGCAATTTCTTTAAAAAATGCATAAGAAATGCTTATTTTTTTGTCTTGGTCCGTCACACTTTTATAGCTTAGCTATAGAATTAATTTACTTGAGGTAGGTACTATTTTAGTGGTATTCACTTCCATCACCAGTTCCTGACTCTATACTTCTTCATTATCATCTTTAATCTTATCATTTGTCTACTTATTTCAGACATTTCTCTTACCTATATCTCTTGTCACACCATCCACCAACCTTTCTTCCATCACCCGTTCCTGACTTGGTACTCTTCGTATCTATCACTCATCTATTTCAAAGATTTCTCTTCCATCTTTTGTCACACCATGAGCCTTTCCCATCAAACCGCTCATCACTTTCAATTACTCATACAAAACACCATCACTATCAACATCACTTTCATTTTCGTGACTTATGATTCGATTATCATTCGCTTTAAAAACATTCGGAAGATTGCGATAGAGATAATGTAATGGAATTAATGTGATGGGCATTTCGTCTGTTAAATTGTAAGATACAGCGGTTATAAAATTAATAATGTTATTACCCGCCTGTGTGAATTGAGTCAATTGAACACCTCGTTTCTCCACGTAATCATTATTTTATATTGCACAGATGCCAACACATCCAGCTACCCCAATGTGTCGAATTTTGTTTGATAGTTCTCTAATTAGTTACAAACGGAATTCGTTTGATGTTCAATTTGAAAATTTGACAGTTTGGCGTCTGTACCTATGCATTTGTGAGTTATGTTATACCAAACTTGAATAGTAAAGTTCTTAAGTTGAAAAAATACATAAATAATGCGTGATGGTAGACTATAAAGTTTTCCAAGTAAAAAAAGCAAAATAAGTAACGCCAATGTTTCCAATTAAGTAGGTTCAGAATGATTTGTGATGGCTCTGTATAATATAGAATTTAGGCTCCATATCAGCGTACAACTATCTTCTTCTTCTTCATAAGAACGACATTAATTAGTAGACATATAAAACTGCGCATAACTTGTCATTATAACACTTGTATGATACTATTTTAAGTCAAATATCCTGACGTAACAGTTTCAAACACTACTATTAATATTAATAATTACGTTTGATTGACATGCATCCTACCTTTATCAAAGTCACTCAAATGCTGTAAATGTAACACGTCAGGTTTAAAGGTTATGTGTAGGTATATCTATATATGTCTGTATCTAAAAATGTTATGTTGGTTTGTGTACGCTCCCAAAACTCAAAAAGTTCTGCACCGATCGAGCTGAAATTTTAGCATGTTATACATTCCGCATCAAGGCTATTGAACGTCAAGCTGATTTAGAGTTGGGTGAAACCACATAGCATATAGTCTGTAATAAGGAGGAATACCAAAGACCCGCTTTTCGCTTCTGGCTTAACCTACCCGATCGTAGGTGGGCGTGGAAAGAGTACCGTGACCGTGGTCAGGCACCGGAATCACGTTTGGAGCTCCTATTATACGACCCAGAGCAATGACACTGGCCATCTGACCTTTCATATTATCCTCTGATGTTAAGAAGAGCTTTAAGCTTCACATATTCGGTTGTTTTTGTTAAAGGTCGCGGTGACTTTGGGAAAATTGGAACTATAACTAGGGATTTTGTTAAGACACTTCTTCTTTCCCGCAAAATACAAAAGAATTAGTGAACGCGAGTTTCTTAAAAGGTCTTTTGACGTCTCAAAAATGCTGATTCTTAGTCTAATTTTAATCAGTGAAATTGATTTGATTCGGTATATTATTCTCAGTAGATGGTCTCTTCTGTTATTCAACTGTGATGCCATCAATGTGCATAGTAATCTATAGTTTACGCCCCCGGAAGTAATGCTTCCATAGATCATTAATACCTCCTGTCTCATTTTGCAATGAATCTAGATTGAACTTTAAATTAATCGTATTGTTAAATAAAATACAATACATACTATGAAGCTACGTATGGTGTTACAATGGGCCGACTTATTGCTAAAAGTGACTTTTTCAAACTACCTTTCGATGGAGAAAGGGAAAAGATATGCAATAAAGGAATAAGCAGACAGTTTTTTTTCAATTGAACATGAACCTTACTCTATTTCTAATAAAGTTAAAAAACTATCAAAGAAAGACACATTGGGGTAGCGTGATGTGCAGGCCATTTGTTCCATAAAGATTATTATTCCATTAAATAATATTCTTTATGTAAATAACCAAGGTTCAAATCCGGGCAAGTACCAATGTGACTTTTTCAATTCACATGTACTTTCTAAGTTTATCTTAGACATCATTGACATCGGTGACGGAAAACATCGTGAGGAAACCTGGACTTTATAGTTAATATAAGTTTGAAATCGCCAAGCCGCATTGAGCAAGCGTGGTGATCAATGCTCAAGCCTTCTCTGTATGAGAAGAGGCCTTTGCCCTGCAGTGGGACAGTAACAGGCTGGTATTAAATAACCAAGACCAGAAATAAGATTCTAATGATTAAGAAACGGAAACCAACCAACCAACTTATAAGACGAACAATTGAAACAAAATGTTTATCATCGAAATAGACAAAATCACAAAAAGAAGGGAAGTTAACAGCAACAATGAATGGATGCAGGGTTAATCAGTTCCTAGTGAAGCCATTGTGTCGTTGTCACTTGGTAGTAAGTGTGACAAGTTTTGTGAGATTTTAAGAAAACTGTCTCACAGTCTGATAATAATGTTAATTATATTTGAATAATTTATCATTTTTGTTTGATCGATTTTTATCTGGAGTGGATATCTTTTCCGAGTATTGGCGTGATCTAATTGCTAAAATAATTACCATTGACTATAATAATAATAATTTATTTGTAACTACACCAAAAATCAAACAGTGCAGGTAGAGCCTTACCTATAAATAAGTTGAGTACAAAAGTGACACAGTTAACAGTCGAACGACTGACTTCTAAACTAAGCAAAAAGTTCTCTGAAAATGCAGTGATGTTCCTACAACTATTTCAAAGCACTTTTACACAGTATAAATTTCATTTCGGAAATTATTTTGAGTAGATTTTCGGTTTCATCACATGATAACGGTTTTGGAAAACATCTACTTCCAGTAATATTATCAGTAAAATTTCATTTGAGTTACGAAAGAATATTGTGGATCATGAATAAGGTTTTTAAGACTGATTACAAAATATTTTCTATCGTCTAATAAGAAGGAGCTTTCTAAAGATTTGTACAGTTTTGAGAGCAATTTCCCAGAGCTATCTCCACAAAAAAAAAACCTTGGAAAGCCAACTTTATTTTTATTGAAAGAAGTACACGACAATGGAAGATAACGTAGTGTAGAACAGTTACAAACAATAAAATGCATTGTATCCTGGTTTTATTACCACTGTTACGCAGCCTACAGTACCCAATCAAACGAGGCTGTTTCCCATTCGTACTCAGTAATCAACTAATTACCGGTTACCATAGTAACCGGTGCTGCACTAACCCGCTTCCCTCTAATCCCATGTAAACAAGACCAAGACCCCACACAATTATGTTTACTACACTTTTTCTAGCCCCTCCCATTCCCACGACCTAGCAAATTGCTATAAATGCCAGACTTTAAGTCAATGTAAGGGTGATTACACATGGCAAATGCGCGAGTTCCCAACTTCCCTCCAACTCACTTGCTTTAATTTGATGGTGATTAGTCGGGGTGTAACACACTTACGTATTAACACACAATAGCCAATCAAATGATCGAAATGTAATTCGAAGGAAAAAAACATTTAGTTGGCGGTTCCCATAAGCCAAAGGTTGTTAATGTAGCAAAGACGCCAGTCTTATGTCACTGAGGCAGCGATCAGGATGATTTTTTTGACGCTTTGTAATTATGTTTTGTTGGGTTTAGTTAATTTGTATAGGTTGTAGTATATGCATGTATAATATAATCAAGGTCAAGTATATACGAAGAACATACCTAAGTCATTACAACTTATCATCACTTGTATTATCATCATTTATTAAAAAATACACACAAAACGCTTAAGAAATCTCATGATCAACTTGCGTGTCTCAAAATGCGTATCACAAGTTAGCGAGAGCACGCAAGACTTGCACGCAAGTCTATACGCACCTTAGTAGTAGTACGAACAGCACAAAACTACGATTAGTGACCGTCTAGGAAGCCATTACGCTACAACGATGGTTACGTTATGATTATGTTAAGGAAAGTAGAAATATTTGAAATAATGTATCGTAAGTTAGAGTAGTATGACAAGTTTTTATTAGGGAAACTAGCTGACCCGGCAGACTTCGTACTGCCTAATTAAATTGCAATAAATTCCTGTCAAAATGATTTGTAATGTGACATTTTTTTGTTCCTACATATTTTATGGTCGGGGCAAAAAATTCTCCTGAACAGAACCGTCACCCTGGTGACAGGGCGTTGTGAATAAGAAATATAATTAAATAAAACATATATAAGCATTTAAAAAAAGTAATGCCTTTATTGTTAATCATGTGAATCATAATTATTAACAAAAATCAGTTTTGTTTTCATTGTAGTGCTTTGTGATATACGATGTTTTTTGTTTGATTATCTGGCGCATAGACAAACAAATCTGATGGTTTTCCAACACGGGAACAGGCAACATACAATTGGCCACAGTGAGAAACATGGGTTTTCCAGATTAATACCACAAACACTTAATTGCCTCTGGGACTTGTTTATGGTCATAGCAAAAGCAAGCTGAAGTGGAAACTGTAGTCGTTTAAATTCAAAGAGAGAGATGTGCGGTATGAGAACGTCTTCTCCTTTATACTTTCCTTTCAGTATAGTTGCTTCTATCACGTTGTTTAGTAATTTTTTTATCGCTAACTGTGTGCCGTTGCAAAGACGCGGTTGGTTGATATTTCGCAACATTATAACTACCGATCCAACCTTTAATTGAAGATTGTGAGGTGGCAATCCTAGCAAATCCAGCGAGTTTAAAAAATCTGGTGGATAGTTCACTACATCATCTTGGTTAGTAGCCGAATCAACTGATTTATATATCCTCGATTCGCCTGTAATTTGTTCTTGCATTTTTAAATTTAATTCATTTACATCTATGTGTTTTGCAGCCAATATAGCTCGTTCGCTCAACCAATCATGGTTCCTGTAATTTTGAGAAACATCTGGAAACACCTTCTGGATAAGTTCATCTTTTGATCGAGTTAACTGACAAAAACATTGAGAAATGTTAAAGCCAGTCAACATGTCTATAGAAAATTTGCCACTACCAATGTCAATGAGTTGTTTAGAGAACATGTTTCCAGATTGGTCATTTTGCAACTCGACATGCATATTCTTGCTTTAATGAAGTACTTTGACATGTTTCCACAATTGGAGGACTTTAGACATGCATTGAGTTCATCAGCTGGTGTTGATCGTGGAATCACTGGCAATGTTTGACGAAAATCTCCTGCTAATAAAATCATTGCACCACTAAATTGGTTAATATTGCTCCGTATATCTATATAAGAACATACCTACATTGTTTAAACAACAGTGAGTGCTTGTAATTCAATATGAACTTTATACAATAGCAATAAAGGTCATTGTAAAAGAAAACGTTTGTATGGGAAAAAGAAAAGAGCTGTTTTAGGGGTTTTCCGGCAATTATTCGATTTTTTCTCGCCGTCAAAACCATCTTTGAACTTCAACGAACATTTAAATAAAAGAATTGGCCAAATTCGTCCAGGCGTTGTTGAGTTATGGGCTTACCAACACATTTTGCGATTCATTTTTTATATTAGAGATTAATAATGAATTATATCAATAATATCAGTTATTAACGCTTTTAATAAATAAATAATAAAGTTACTCGAGAATATATTTGAAATAACCAAAGAAATTTAAAGGAAATACTTAACTTATTTTTTTTACTTTTTTTTCACAATTTCACAGTGAACACAATACCGAAAACCTGACTTATTTTTGTATAGTAGTCTTATTCGATTGTAAGACTATGATTTTGCTGAAATAAATTATTAAATTTAATAATTTTCAATATTTACTTTTTGCCTGACATTATGTCAGTTGTCAATCTGTCATTTACTTTTCTCTAATTTTGTGTCTTAGTTTTTCATAGTGACTATGAAGGTTGCATCTGATTTATGTAATTTAATTTATTTTTATTAGTATGTTAGCTCTAATAATGTAATACATTAATATTTTTAGTGAATTTTCTTTGCTATAAACCTCACGGAGCCCAAGACCTTTGTAACGAATGCAAAACCGTGGAAATCGGTTCGTGCGTTCTGAAGTTATTGCGTCAGGAAGGAAAACCCGACTTATTTTTATATAGTAGATAAGAAGAGAGTGAGGAACGCCTAACTGCCTTGTTGATCCAGTTGAAGCTATGCAAGAGGTCCTAGATTCTATTCTCGGGTCAGACAAAGTGTTGTCAGGTTTTACCTCATTTGAAATTTCTGTAAAAGAGCTTGGAGTCTATATTTATGTCCCGTTGGTGACAATAGTCTGGCTTCCTATTACATATGACTTTAATATCAGTGGCGTAATGTGTATCATAGCTACACGTCCGCCTAACGATTCACTTACAATATACCAATGTTTTGCCAGTCATATATAAGTCCAAAGCGGTACAGGGCGAGTCTATTTAATCCAAATCACAAATCCCGATGGTTACTACTGGAAAAAAAACTAAAGTACAAAGTCTAATAGATACATTTGCCCTCTACATTAAATTCGTACCACACACAAGAGTGTCCACATTGCAAAACTACCCATTTTGAAAGTTCTAGAACAATATTTGCTGTAACATTTACTGTAAAAGTAACTGAAATACACAGTTTCATCATCTTCAAGTCGCAAGTGACGTCACTATAATTGGCGGACGCCTTTCAATTTCAAAAGTTTACACAAATACATAACGTTACGCAATGCACACTTGCGATGATGTCTAGCTTCTGCATATGAGCGGGAAATGAATAAGGCCACAGAATCAATCATATTTATTCGTAATAATTGAAAGTAAATTACATTGAGTGCACTATTATTCTGCAACTAACTGATTATAAAAGCTTGTAGGGGTTTTAGTTGTTGTAACCACTCATCGTACTGATTAACTTTTACTATGGAATGATCACTAAAATGGAGGAAATAAAAATAGTGGTTCTAAAAATAAATTGATGTAGGTACTAATAACTAGACAAATGTATATCTAAAAATCATTAAAATTGAAACATGGAAACATAATGACTATCTGTCACAACTTACTATTTTTTTTTTCAGAAGAAGAAAAAGAAATAAGCATTCGGTCCCTGTCGGCCAATTCAGTAACAGTCACTTTGTGTATATTTGAGTGAAGTGAACTATTAATGCCTAGCATTTATGGATTGACTGCCCAATTAATTTTCATTTCACCTAAAGAAATAGCACAGCACAGGTCACGGAATCCGTGGGATTCATGCAGCGCGAGACGGACCATTCATGACAATCAGTGGAAGGCCTATATCCAGCAATGCATCTCTTACCTCTAAAGTAATGATCACGAAGATAACAAAACATATCTTGAAAAGCCATGTTTCGAAATCTTTTCCCAATAATGCCTAAAACACTTGACCCAATTTTTTCCGCACCAAAACACCTAACCGGAACAGAGTTCACGCATTCTAAATTGAGAATTCGACAATGATCCATTAACCTTTAACCTGGGGAATCGTGAGGCACCGTGACGAACGTTTGTTGCAAATCAAACGGAGCGTAACTAATCGTATGATGGATCTAAATGACTTACTAAGTCACAACGGCGCGGGTGCACTCAGGGTCTCATCTAAATTATCAAAGAAACATATTTCATTACAGAGACATACATTTATTTAGAAAGGAATGGTGGCGGTAGTGACTAATTTGGACTCAGGGTTATCACTGAGGTTATTGAAAACCTTTCGGCTTTCTTGCTCTCGATGATTAATATGATAATCCTATTTACATTTTATTGTACTCGTATACTTCTTCAAACGAATCAGACAGGCGTGTTGCTGGAGATTTTCACCACTTTTTCTTCCCAGCAAAAATAGTAGGTAGAGGTATAGGGTGGGCGTTCTTCGAGGACTATGTTATGAAATTTTGACGTATAAAAAATGTGAGGGTCAGCTAGTAAAAATAATCCGGTTTTATACGTAAACTCTTAAACTGTTTCTAGAGTAGGAGCCCTATTTCAAAAAGAATAACATCTTGAATTTTGTGTTGCTATAAATTTTTTGCACACTTGATCAGCTTCAGCAATGTAGGTTCAAAGTCACTGAGTCAGGAAGTATCATCGTTCTCCTGCCCTCCTGCCAATTAAGGAATACTTAAATCATATGAGGTTGCCTCAACATATCTTCTTCCATTAAACTGTTATTTGCCACCATCTCAATATAATCTTCTTCTGTTCCTTATCCAACTGTGTTGGAGTCAGATTCTATTATTTTACATGGAGCGAATACCTGCCTGACCTTCACAACAAAGTTACTGGGTAACATAATACCCCTTGGTTAAACTGGTTGTCAGACTTTCGGGCTTCCTGCCACCATATCAATAGTGACCTCCAAAGTAACTACGTATAAGTTTTTTCTATAAGTATCTGTCAAATGGTGACCCTAAGCATAACCACATTCTAAATTGCCCCGTCATTTTGCTCAGCACTCCAATATAGGCCGACTGTTATTACGTGTGTAACCTAATGACTGTCTAATATGAAGTAGATGCGATGCGCGGACGCAATTCATGTAATGATGTTACGCGATTGAGGTGATTCTATATAAAAAGAGAAGTTGGTTTCACGCTGTGGCATGTCTGCCTTGTGATTTATTCAATATGGGTTTTTGAGTCTGTGGGTTTTTCGAGACGATAATTTTACTTCCGTCCGGGTAAGTAGATTGCGGATTGTTTTGTGTGACTATAAGTCTTTTCATCCATATTCAATTTTAAAAAATAGAATGGTGATAACGATTTTTTTTATAATACCTATATGATAGGTTCGCGTTTGATTTTTATCCCACCTAATGGTAAGCGATGATTTTGTCGACGATGAAGCACGCTTGCCTAGAAGTAACCTATTCACTCCTGACTTAAAGACCCTAGGTTGTAGCTATCAGGAAACATTGAATAATATGCAAAATCAACTATATGTGGCATAATAAGTACCCTTTAAGCAAATCGTTACACATTTAAGCATCTCCAGTGTTTCAAAGATCTGTATGAATCTGTAACACGACAAGCGAAAATTTTGGACCACTTTTAAAAATATTTCATGGTGGAGTCTGAGATTTAATATAGTTACAGTTTATATGAGTACTAGCTGCCCCGGCAAACTTCGTTGTGCCTTAGAGTCAATTCATTGCTCTTATTTTTTTTTATATTAGATATACATACGTTGAATAAGACGACAACAAATAAATCCAAACCAATAATAACTACCACTACTTTTAAATTACAACATGTATATATACCCTAACCTAACTGACCATACCTATCCTATAGCTAACCCAACTATCTAACCTAACTACCTTACTAAAAAATACTAAATTCATAATTTTAATCTGAACTATTGCCTCTATGTTACATACAATAATTTATGCCTATAGTTTTCCCGGTCTACTTTAATTAAAGTCCTAACAGTAAAATAAGTTCTATTTGCAAAGAATTATTAAATTTCGTCTCTGTCATCATTGCTAGTTACGTAAATTGATTTCTGAAATATAAGACTTTTTTATGCTACATAAAACCTCTAAGTTTAGTAACAAAATAAATTTCAGAACGTAGGTGCGTATTATAAATTGACAACCTTACCTTCTTGGGTTTAGCTTAAGACTTGTCAATTTCAAATTGTCACCTGATAATGAACTGGGAAGTTTGACTCCTGTCATGTCATCCAAGATGGCGCTGCGTTTGAAAAATGTTTGAGACAACCGATATTCTTGATATTTATTTTTATGATGTCGAACGGGATAAAAAGTATCCTATGTCCTTCTCCTGGCTCTAAACTACCTCCCTGCCAATTTTCAGCTAAATCGGTTCAGCCGTTCTTGAGTTATAAGCGAAGTAACTAGCACGACTTTCTTTTATATATATAGATATAAAACAAAAATGCAGAAAGCTAAAACAGTCGACTATTGAGCAAAAAAAAAGTGCAGTGGGTACCTGATTATCTTTGACTAGTGAAGACGCAAAGCTTACCAATGTAGGTCGAGTGCGCTATGCAACATCCTTACACTTTCATTAGATATTACTCATAAATACCTACCTGACGTTAACTAGAGATTTAAAATGAATTGTGTAATCAGGCTGAGGAGCGGTTGCAAGCTGGACCGTAAATTCATAAATTCGTATTGATGCTAGCTAACTTACTAGAGATTACCAAATAAATCATTGGGCATAGGGTTGTCAGGTGTCGGGCTTTATACAATCGTGTCTGGTCAGTCTGACCTGTCCGGCTATTGGTCAACCCCACCTCACCAAAATATGCCGAACGAAGGCGTACCTACGAGTGTCTCCAGCGTTTAGGTAAGCATAATGTAAAGAGTTCGCTTAAATAAATTACATACTTGACATATTTAGGTATATTATATTTACATCACGCTTATTATCCCCGAAGGGTTAGGCAGAACTGTATCTGTACTACAGCCACATTTCGCCAGTTAAGTTGAAGTCCCATGTAATAGGTGCCAGCCTATTACAATCAATCGGGCACATATCTAGGCTCCAGGCTGCTGCTGAGAAATCTACGAGTAGATGGAAAAAATCCAAAAACACTTTACCCGAGCCGGGGATTGAACCCGAGAGAGACCTCATGCTTAGCAGTAGCCCTTACGACCACTAGACCAATGAGGCAGTACTAGATCAAGTACTGCAGCATAACACAATAAATACACAAGAAACATTTTTGAAAGTAAGTTTTTCTTTTAATAACCACTATAAAAAATAATAAAAGTTTTATTTTCTCACCACACTGTGTCAGGCTTCCAGCTGAATCCGAAAATGTCCGGCTGACTTGTCTCTGTGCCCGACTTATAAAAATATTTGCCTGGCAACCCTAATTGGGATGTCAAACTGTGCAGCTGTGGAAGCCAATCTATCTTTAACTGTCAGATTATACGATGCAGCTGCTCTAAGGCCTTCAAATGGCTAACTCACTTAAGGTAATCTGCTTATAGTTAGCCACTAGCGTGTTTACTTATCTCCAAGTTGAGTTGGCTCTATTAAGCAATACTTAACAGATGATATAGATACTTTAGTAACTAGAGCGTACGTGTTAATGAAAATAAAAGCTAGGTTGACACAGTCTAGGTACTCTTGATTTTTACAACATGTTATTGATCTCTTAAAAACATTTCAAGGAGATAGGTACGGCATAATTCCTATTTGTAAAAGTCGGTTGGTGTCATAGTACAATGAATTAAACATTGTCACAAGGTACTCTAGGTTTCGAGAGTTACATTTATCACCTAGCCTTTTCTCCAACTATATTGAGGTCAGATACAGGTCTAACTATATGCATCGGAGTAAATATTAGTATTTTACATGGAAAGGTTACCTTCCTGCCTTCCACAGCCCCAGTAACTTGGTAACTCGAAACTCCTTGTTCTGACTACCTGCCCGTTATGCTGAGATCAGCGGTTTAACGGGTTTTCCGAGGCACGATGTGGTATCGATTTGTCAGGAATTGTTCCCAATTGACGGACCAACCTCGGTAAGCGTTATTATCTAGCCACGAGCCCCCTACAGTTCATAGTTATTTACAGTCATGGTTAGAGAAACTAGGAACCGGACAATAGTCACGTTCTCACTCGATTTAGTCTTAACTTAGTGTTGCAAGATGTCAAAACAGTTCCCAAGGTGCTAAATAACATAGAAGAGTATGGGAAAACATTAAAATAATACAGCAAAGTGATGCAAAGCTCAAGAGAGTGGTCAGATTTATTGCGCAAACGCAGTCAGAGACGTAAAGGTTAAACACGGCTATTATATACAAAGGAACTTACAGTGAAACGTACTTTCTTAGGCTCGTGTTTGTAACATACATTTTCATGTATTATCTTTGAAATGTTTCTGGAGTTTTGGATGTTAGACTATGTATTTAAGATACGTTATTGAGACTGCAATTGGCTTTGTTTGCACAATAAAATAAGTATTTTATAAATAAATAAACTTTACTCCCTCAGTAGCGAAAAGTCCGATCCAGCAGGAGAGAAAAGGAAAGCGATCTTCCTCAGCGCACTCACCGAGGGTACCTACAAGCTAGTATCGGATTTGGTACTACCTAAGGATGTCGAAGATATACCCTATGAAGACATATTGTCACGATTGGACAACCACTTCACCCCCAAAAGTGTTGGGTTTGGCGAGCGTCATAACTTTTACGCGGCCGCTCAAGAAGCGGGGGAAACTCACTCTCAGTGGGCGGCGAGACTACGGGGCCTTACAGCTAAGTGCAACTTTCTCAACGTGGAAGAGGCGCTCCGTGACAAATTTATTATGGGGTTGCAGCCAGGACGAGAAAAGGAGAAGCTGTACACGAAGGACCTCGCCGACCTCACATTGGCCAAGGTCGTGGAAATGGCAGAGAACTTGAACTGCGCGCGTGCTGCTGCCGCGGCCAGCGCGGCCACACCGATGCAAGCGTCTACGCCAGACCATCAGCTTTTCAAGATAACGAACAATGAGAAAAGTGTCAGTGTAGCGAAAGTGAAATGTGGTGTGTGTGGTTTTACGAATCACAAAATGGCCGACTGTAGATTTTCAAATTACGTTTGTAAAAAGTGTCACGTAAAAGGCCACTTGCGTAAAATGTGCACTAAAGTGAATTACGTACAGGTGGATGGCGGTGACAAGGTTGAGGTTGACGATGACGGTAAGCTCAATTACATCCGTTCATACAGGGGAGAACCAATGTTGGAAACTATTTTTATTAATGAAGTTCCATTTAAATTCGAAGTCGATAGCGGATCAGCGGTAACAGTAGTTTCAGAATGCTTTTACAGAAGTAATCTTAAAGATGTGCCATTATCAACTACCGGTAAACAGCTGCGGACATACAATGGGGGCAAAATAGTATGTGTAGGTACAATGCGGTTACCGATACGCTATGCGGACCAAACGCACATTATTGTCGTTTACGTAGTGCGTGACGGAGGCCCCCCACTTCTTGGCAGGGATTTTATATCGTTGTTTAATTTACATTTAATACCGGTAAATTACTGTACAAATACCGATGTATCAATGAAGGATTTACAATTGCAATATCCCAAATTATTATCAGATACATTAGGAACCTTTAACAAATACAAAATAAAATTATTGTTAAAAGAAGGCGCAAAACCGGTGTTTTGTAAGGCACGCCCAGTAGCATTTGCGTTACGGGATAAGGTCGAAAAAGAAATCGATCGATTGGTCGATTTAGGTATTCTTGAACCAGTTGAATATTCGGAATACGCTTCACCGATAGTTCCTGTTTTAAAGCGGAATGGGACAGTGAGGTTGTGTGCAGATTACTCAATAAGTATAAATAAACAATTATTAGTAGAACAATATCCGCTACCCACAACTAGCGAACTATTTTCAAGGATCCATGGAGGTCAACAGTTTAGCAAGCTCGATCTATCAATGGCGTATAACCAATTTGTTTTAGATAACGATTCTAAAAACTTAACGTGTATAAATACAAACCGCGGCTTATATAGATTTACGCGTTTAGTGTTTGGGTTAGCCAGCGCGCCGTCTATTTTCCAGCGCGCGATTGAGAGTTTACTATCCGGTTTAGATGGAGTGTTGTGCCGGCTTGATGATATTTTAATAACAGGGAAGGATAAGCAGGAGCACTTAAAAAAATTGAATGCGGTTTTAAAGCGCTTAGAAGACGCCGGGTTAACTTTACAAAAAGAAAAATGTTGTTTTTTCCAGGACGAAATTAGTTATTTAGGTTACATTATTACTAAGGATGGACTAAAAAAATCTCCGGAAAAAATTAAGGCCATGTTGGAAGCACCAGTACCTGTTAATATTAATCAGTTACAGTCGTTCTTGGGTCTAATCAACTACTACAGGAATTTTGTACCGAATGCATCCACTATTCTCAGTCCTTTATATAATTTATTAAAAAAAAGCTCAAAGTGGGTCTGGACTGATGATCATGACAAGGCATTTAAAACAATAAAAAACCTAATGACATCAGATCAAGTGCTGGCACATTTTGACCCGAAGGCCCAAATAATATTAACTGTCGACGCCTCTCCAAGTGGGTTGGGAGCAGTCCTCTCACAAGTAGGGGTAGACGGTGTCGAAAAACCTATTTCATTTATGTCACGTACATTGAACTCGGCGGAAAAGCGATACGCTCAAATTCAAAAGGAAGCGACCGCCATTATTTACGGCGTGCGACGATTTCATCAATATTTGTATGGCAGATCGGAACCGTTTATTTTACGAACGGATCACAAGCCACTATTAGCTATTTTTGGGCCGGATAAGGGCATACCAGAGATGTCAGCAAATAGACTACAACGTTACGCTTTGTTTTTAAGTAGTTATAACTATAAAATTGAATACGTACGCAGCACTGATAACAGTGCAGACTACTTATCCCGCGCGAGCCTGCCGCGCGCGATGCATGCGTGTGCGTGCACAGATCAATGTAAGTGCTGCGATTGCGAAGTCGCATACGACCGGGCGACTTATGTTTGTTTTGTCATAGACGGAAGCATGCCCGTGACGTTAGATAAACTACGCGAGGAAACAAAGGGTGACGTTGTTTTAAGACAAGTGATAGACTTCATTTCCAACGGTTGGCCGCCAAAAATAAACGACTTAAGGTTAAAACCGTATCACTTGTGTAGAACACAATTATCTTTTGAGAATGGTTGCATAATGAGAGGTCACAAGGTGGTTATACCCCCAAGTTTATACCAAAAAATCCTTAAAGAATTACATTCTTCGCATTTAGGTATAGTTAAAACAAAAAGCGAAGCTCGATCAAGATTTTGGTTTCCGGGAATCGATCAAGCTGTAGAAACAATGATAGCTTCATGCGATGTTTGTATTCAGCTGCGCCCCTCACCACCGCGTGCCCCGCTGGCCCATTGGGAGTTTCCACCATACCCTTTTTATAGAATCCACATAGACTTTCTGGGTCCAATTAAAGGTTGTGTTTATTTAATAGCGGTCGACGCACATACTAAGTGGGTGGAAGTATATAATATGAATACGGCCACGTCATCGTCTGCAGTTATTGGGAAGCTATATGAATTTATGTCACGATTCGGAGTTCCGAAAACAATAGTAAGTGATAATGGCACAGCTTTTTGCTCACGGGAATTTGAACTTTTTTGCGCGACTAACGGAATTGCTCATATGACATCACCAGTATATCACCCGCCCAGCAACGGCCAAGCCGAAAGTTTAGTTAAAGTAGTTAAAAAAGGAATAAAATCAGGTCTTATGTCAAGCCATAGCGCGAAAGAATCATGGATAAAATTATTAAAGTATCTCATGGATTATCGTAATTCGGTTCACACGGCCACTGGTTTGTCCCCGGCTCAATTGGTTTTTGGGCACAAGTTAAGATCGCGTTTAGATTTGATTAATCCAGAGTCAATATCACCCTCGTCACCAACAATATCCGATCATGTTAAACATCAACAGTGTATGCAAACTAAGAAACAAAGGACAAATAAAACAAAGCATTTAAAATTAAACGATATTGTATTATACAAAAAGTACATTAACAAAGCACACTTCACTTGGTGTAAGGGTATCATAATGAAAAGAATAGGCAAAGTATTGTATCTAGTGAAAGATCTCGGTAGTTCAGAAAGTAACAAAAGACACAGAAATCAGCTGTTGCCATATAAAGGTGCATGTAACAAGAACGAGAATAATGAACAGAATTCGTTATTAAACTCTTCACTGCCGCCATCATCAACGCCGCCATCGCCTCCAACACCCCAGCAGTCGTCAGCTACAACAGGAACTGCTGTACTCCAGCCCGAGCACGACTTACCAATCCCCTTTCCTGGTAGTTCAGGCTTGAGGGGAGGAGAGTTAATAGAAGGAAGTACCTCTTCGTTGCCGAGGGAGGACAGGCCTGAAAATGGTTCCCCTCAGGCTAATGAGCAAGATCAGTTAACGATTTCGAATGAGGCAAACATCGAAACAATAGAGAGACATTCGGACTCTGAAGATGAGTTCCAAGAAGCGGAAACTGACACCCAGGACTCGCAACACGATAACTCGATAATTGTTACACCAAAGAGATCGAGACGAAATCGCCCCGTGATTTGTTTTAAAAAGTACTTTTAGTACTGTGTACTACTATTGTGCTTTGTAGTATAGTTATAGGGTTTTAGCATAAGATTAATGGTAGTTTAAGATTCTTAATTATTGTTCTGAAGTTTGTAATAGAGGGAGGAATGTTAAGTATGTGTGTACCGGGCACTAACCCCCCCCGCGCGTCTCCCCGCGCGCCATGCATTTGTCATCTCTCAATAAACGTCAGTGCGTTGCTAACCTGCGATCGTTTCACTTAACGTATACGACCTAATCTCCTACGTAACAGTATCAACCTCTTGCCTTTTACAAATTGTTTTATTAGAGTCGGCTAGCTTTATTTAAGTTTCATGTATTGGCGGACACAAAGCTTGTTGGTATTTTATCTTGCATCTATTTATCACCCATCATGTCAATCATAAGATCCCAAATCTGTCGGTTGTCGTACGGTAGACTCACGAGAGTACCTACAGAGACAGTTACTTAACTATTTACATTGATATGGCTTGTCAGTCTGCAAATTAACGAAAGTTGTTGCGTGTGAGTAGCACTAGATTATACGAGTATTAGACTAGCTGATGCCCGCGGCTTCGCCCGCATGTGGGTTATCGGGCCCAATTTCTGACAGCTTATTTTTTTCAAACATCTCCAACAACAATCATTATATTTTGGCCAATGTTTACTCTAAAACATTTAAAAAACTTGTCAAATTATAGGTACACCAAAACGTTCCTCGAGAACATTAGGTAAAAGCAGCATGAAAATCGATGCATTCGTTTTTGAGTTTATCGCGAACAGACAAACAGACGCGGCGGAGCAGTTTGTTTTATAATAAGTATGTAGTGATTAGGTACATAACTTTTTTTGATATTTCAGGTATGTATTTGAAAAGTTTTTTATAATGATCGGTACTTCCAAGGTACCACGCGAAAACATCAACTTATTGCAATTTCGCGGTTTATAGGGTCAGCGCACTTAAATAAATTAGGATAAGGGTCGGAAGACGAAAAAATAATGATGATGATAACCAGGCTTATGTGGCACTGAAGAGCGATTTCTCAATGTTGCAGTTTTAAGGCAAATTATACTTTGACCCACATTGACAGTTGTTTGACTCAATTTCGCAAGAATTTTCACTGCCCACGCTATCAACATTAACACCCATTATACCACTTTTGGCCCGAGATGGCCGAAGGTTTGGCCAAAACGGTAACTTTTACTTTTTTTTCAGTTTGGCAACACCGTGCATAATGTCGGTGTTGCGAGATACAAGAATGCATTTTGCAACGTGCATTAGGTATGATTTTTCATGAATACGAATTGATTATACCTACTGTCTGAATTGCTTTTGTTGCAAACTTGCAACAGGATTATACTGAAATATCTTCACTGAAAGATTGTGTAACTCCTAAAAGCAGGCCACTATGAGTATGTTGCGGTAGGTAGCATAATAAATTTATTAGCATCTTCTTGACCAATACCTAATTATAGTCAATCCAAAAATATTCTAAATTAACTGGTTACATACTACCTCAAAATAAACAAACAAAAGAACAGTAAACCAATTATAGGGCATCAAAAAACTAAAAGTGAAAAGTGCCCAGAAGACTGGCCGCATTGCCACGTTGTATGGTAATGCTGATTCTCTGACCGAAAAAAAGGCCAGCCCTCTGATCACGTGAAGAGTCGACCAAACGCTTGGCGATGTAATTACCTATAAATAATTGGTTTACTATCCAAAAATAAAGATTCACTTAATACCCATCATTGCAAGAGTTTTACAGTAGGTACCTATAGTAATTAAAAGACACTAAGCCTACTAGGACCTGTCTATATGACTACAATCAATATTTTAAAGCGACCATTATAAACAAGGCCTAGTGCATCCTACTATTATTATAAACGCGAAGGTTTGTGAGTAAGTACGGATAGATGAATGGAAGGATGTTCGTTACTCTTTCACGTAAAAACTACTGAATGGATTTTAATAAAATTTGGTACGGAGTTAGCTGACACCCTGGATTAACACATAGGCTACTTTCTATCCCTGTATTCCCACGGGAACGGGTCCTACGTGACGTCTGCTAGTATACAATAATAGTGTAGAGCATTCGAACCTCCATTGCTTTTTAGAAAGATTGTGTGTTAAGGGACAAACAGACTTATTTCGAACTTGCAGCTTACTAGTGTGAACTAAATAAAGAGGGGATTTAATTATCTGTAGGAGTTGATCCTATCATCTATTTATATCCATGTACGAAAGTAAAAACTTCAGACCTTAAGCATATTGCGCGCACGAGATGTTTTAAATTTTACATAGTTTAAATTAAGACTATCCAATGTCGACCTCTGGGCGACCACAAGGTAATTTTTTAAGGGTAAACTCTAGGAATAAGCTCGGGTAGGTAAGTCACATTAAGTAAATATTAGTGAGTGTCATAGACTGTATTTTATTTTCAAAACTTTAGAGTGATTCTTTTAAGTAGGTACCTACCAATTTTTTTCACTTTAAACATTTTCAAAGGCTTCAACCATGGCCTATTACGCTTTTCATTGCAATTCCAGAAACGTTAAGTGCCCATTGTAGGTACGTATACAAAGGTCAAACCAGCCACACCTACAGAAATATCTTGCTCAACAACAAAATCTACATTTTACGCTTCTTTTCCAACGCAAAACAAAAAAAAAGTGCTCAAAAATGATAATGACTGTCGTTTTTAAGTCCGGTCGCGGGGAGGGTCAGTATCAAAAGTGGATGCTGGCTTTCCGTGGTATACTTTTAATCTTATTGGAATGCCGACCGACTGGTCAACTGTACAGCCTACCAAAATTTCTTGGGGCGACAGGTACAAAGCAGGCGAGGAGCGGATTCTTGAGTACTTATTAAGCATTATTGGATCATGGGTACTTCTGCTCTGAACCCTAAACTATGTAGCTTATTAATGCTTGATGGCACTTCAGAGGTAACGTTACATAAGGCAGTATTCTGAGTGAATTTTGTTTTGATTTAATTTAATTTAATTGTAATGGATTTCAGTTGGCTTTATTTTATGTTTTTTTTTTTTCATTTATTATTATTAAAGGAACACAAGATCTTCAAGGGATTCGCCAGTCTGGCATGCATGCTTAAGTGACACTCCTGAAAATCAAAGTCTCAAGGATATACATAGTTAGCATACTTAAGTAAACTGTAGTAAATACAAATTTTATGAAATGATTTGATGATAAAAATATTGCCTTCTGCAAACATCATTTATAACACGCCAATGTAGGTAGGTACAATCAATATTTTAAAACTTATTTGCCCCAATTTGTCAAATTTGTTCAATAGTTTTACTACTTTATTACAAAAAAAATAATGTGGTTTATGTTTAATTAGGAAAATTTTACCAAAGATTTAATCAATCAGTATGCAAATTAGGTACCTACAAGTATGAACATAAAAATGTGGCGCCGGAACTTCCTAGCTCTGTGGTCATGGTCACTGTTTCACCATTCCATTCACCTTCCATTAGCATAGAAGAGGGCATGACTAATAATAATATAAAGGTAAGGAGTTTTTTTTATTTTTTTATTTTGTTTATTAGGGAAAACAAACAATTGTACAATATGTCTTACAACTAAATACATAATTGGGTAGGTTAATGTACAATCAACAACGTTTCCACATATTACTATCTATAATAATTAAGTACAGTGGTGGATGTGAATCTATTGCAAACCAAAACTATAACTAATCTTAGTCTAATTAATCTAGAACATTATTCATTAATAATTGAGTACTTACTTTAATTTTTCAAATACATGTTTTTTGAACAAATTGTGGGTCAGTGCAAATATATCTATGTCGCTAAAATGTTCATTATAAATTTTAACCAACTTATGAAGTGGCGCTCGCTCACCTGCATTTGTACGATTGGTCGTCGTAGCAAACACAGGATAGCGACGCGTCTCCCGTCTTATTACAGTCCTGGGCACGACATAACATATAGGTATTGTTGACTAATTCAGGGCAGTCAAACTTATTGTGGATTAGTCCGTGGAGCATCATGGTTTGGAGCAAAACTCGCCTCGATTGCAGTGTCAGCAGTTTAAATTTTTGCAACGACTCCATGTACGATAGCCGCTCCCGATAACATTTATACTGCATTAAACTGTTTTGTTGCTTGAACGAGCTAATCTCAGGAACTACTGGTCCGATATGAAAAATTCTTTCGGTGATAAACAGCCCATTTATCGAGGAAGGCTATAGGCTGCTATAGCTATATCATTACGCTAAGACTAATAGGAGCACCAATAAAGAATGTTTTAAAATCGGGTTTTGTTTCCTGTAACTATTCCACGCGGACGAAGTCGCGGGCAAAAGCCAGTTTCAAAATACATTGCGAGTCTAACGAAGAAAAAGCCGTATCGGCTTACATACCAAAGCACCATAAAATTACCAACTAACCACCTTTAGACGCTAATCAAACACATCCTCATATATTCACATAAACAGATTTCTATTGTACAAAGTGCGTTGACATTACACAAATCGCTTCCGCGCATGCCATCCGCGCAGACTCAGGCGCAGGCAAGCGGCGTGGTCCCAACCCAAAGTGGGCAAGCACGAGCCTTTTCACATCAAAACACTTTCTCCGTCGTTACATCGTGTGTGTGTGTTTATGTATGTGTGTGTGTGTGTGAGTGTGTGTTTACTCGCATCTTCCTCGTAATAATGACGTGTTTGAATATTGGATTGCTTTCTTTGTTTTTGTCATGTAATACGAGTAGAGTTTAGTGTGAAGGTTGAATCAGAATCAGAATTTTATCTTATACTCGTAGGTATACATATAAAATTCTCGTGTCACAATGTTGGTTACTATACTCCTCCGAAATGGCTTAACCGATTTATACAAAACTTTATAATGCATATTTAGTAAGACTGAGAATCGGCTACTATCTATTTTGCATACTTACCCCTTAGACTAATAAAATTGGTCTAAGACTTACCCCTATAAAGTAATAAATTTTTGAACGTCAAAATTACATAAGACAGTCCCCCAAAATACCCGCCCTTCGCCATTTCCTAACATTCCTGCTGGGAAGAAGTGCTATTGTATTTGTTCGGAAGATGGAGTGGCGCAACAAACTCCCTACCATATAGGCATCCCGACAACAATTGTTTACTAAACAATGTCATAAACCAATGAAAAACTCCTAAGAAAAAAAAGGTAAACAAATTAAAAACATGATTTCCCACTCGAGTGATCCACCATGAAATCGATTCTATTCACTATGTAAACATGCATGGTGTCCGTACAACCGGTACAACACTAGTAATTTATGAGAGACGGAGGCTGCCATCCCGACAACAATAGGTTTTGTTTGTTATTGTTTACACAAGTGCAAGCGGTGCTTACGACAATAAAATTGTTAAACTTTCTTTGGACTAACTGTATGAGCTGTGCCTACCCATTAAACTGTTACTAAGTGTTATTTACTTTTTAAAACAACAAATTAAGGCTTTAACGATAAACTTTATCATTGCTGGGGTTCAACGGTTCACTCTATTCGTCTCATCTCATCATCACATTATACACTGAGCCACCGCTGCTCAGCGTCAGCCTCGAATGGCCAGTGTATACAATATACAACAACTCTATAGTTATAATGAACAGTTGCCAGATTTAAAAACATGTAATCGATTAAATACTCGTTTTACAAATCGAATAACATTTTTATTTGTGTTGTTTCAGGTCACAGCCTTGGCTGTGCTCAGCATAGCAACGGCAAAGAATACGACGACAAAAACGAAACCTAAACGACAGTTAGACAACATAAGAACGCACGAAAACTTACAATATTCACTGGTACTGCCACATTCAAGAGTTCAGCATTATAGAGCACTGGGCAACAATCGACGCATTTCTCATGGCCCAACGAAAGGAAAGCTGCCGCCCTATGCGGTTCAGATGGAGCCAGTTGTGCAGTACTCGCAAAAGGATCCCCTTTACGACCCCAATCAAGAAAACTTAGAAGAATCAGTTGTAAACAGAAACGAGATTTATGCTCAGTCTAAAATCCTGAACTTACAAGATCAGTCCAGTGCTGAAAGCTACGGTCCTCCATATGGCACTTTGCCTACCGCTCCTCTGTACAGTCAACACCCACATTACTACGAAGAACCCGAACCTATTATCGAAATCATAATCAAGGAGTCGAATGAGACGCTGCCAGCACCTCCTCCGCAACCGATTCAAAAGAAAAAGAAGGAACCAGTACATGTTTTCTACGTGAAATACAGTAAAGACCCACATTCTAAGGACAAGGTTATTTATGAGAAACCAATTCCCGCTATTACTCCTCCAACAAACGATGAAGACGAACATCATGAACATGAGGGTGAATATGTGACGGTGACTCCTGAGCCTTACTTACCGCCCAGGACTACAACTTTAAGAGCTATAATCAAGCCGGAATCCGAAGTGTTCCACAGTGACAGTAGTGTGAAGGTTACTTTTGGTAGCGAAGGCCGCCATTATAGCGACAGGCGTGAAAGCCACAGTCACTCTGAACATCATGAAGAGACTGCTCCAAAGCCGGCAATTGCATTTCCTAATTCACCTCCGCAACCGTCTCTACAAAGTCACCATAGTGTACAAATTCATCAAAGTCATCCGCAATTAGAGCGATCAGCTCCACCCAAGCAAAAGTTTATAGAATCCAGTACAAGACCACCTTTCCTACAACATCAGCACCAACAGCAATCACAATTCTTTAGGTCTGGACCCCCGCAAGCTCAAAGCCGGATCCAATTCCAGCCTCAACCAGTGCCGAATGAACAACAGCTTCCAAGACAAGGACCTTCAGTATCACCGTTTAGACCCCAACAACAGCCCCAAACTCCCAGAATTCCATTTGGACCAACTCCTACCTTTAACGCAGCATTTTCTAACGGTCCCATCGGTCCTCTATCACATTTCGGTAGCCCGACTGCTCCCAGCCCCGTGACTGCTTTCCCTACAGCCTCATTTCCTAGAGCAAACAATGGACCTAATTTCCATTCACGCGTTAATAGTCCACCATCCTTTGCTCCAAGACCTCAGTTCAATGGACCCCCAAGAACTAGTTTCCACTCTGGACCACAGAGGCCTTTCCCGTCTCAACCCAAGACTTATTTCGACGATCCCAAATACTTGCAAGAGAACTATCACACTATCACGACCGAACAAGTTGACCCACAAAAACAACAACAGCTACCTAACAGGCCCTTGCAGTCTTTCGTTCACCCAAGTCCCAGTCCAAGCTCAGCTCAGTTCCAAGAGCATCGCCGCCCCCCTATTGTTCCTATTAGTCAACAACTCCCACAGCAAAGACCTGCTCAGCAATTCGATTCAATACACAACAAACCATCTATTGCTATAAATCCAAGTGCTTCCCCATTCTTTAATCTGAAACCTTCCCCACCGCTTATTGAAAATAACCGCCCTCCATTCCAGTCTAATTCCCAGCAGCCTCAATCCCAACAACAATTTAGTTTCCACCAGGGCCCTCAGGGTATTCCTAGACCATCACCGCAGATTCCGTTCCAACAACAACACTCATTCCCCTCACCATCCCCTGCTCCTCAGAACCAGTTCGTCCCATCACCTTCTGCTGCTCCATTATATAATTTCCACCCTCAACCCTCACCAACTCCTGATGTTTTCCACCAAGGCTCACCGTCGGAAAGGCCTTTTAACCACCCATCAAACATTGAACATCAACAAAATATTGGCGGTCTAGTGCCTGGTGGAGGTGAACTAGTACCGGCTATTTCTAAATATGAACAGCACATTACAGTTAGTGGACCTACTTCTCAACCATTCAGTGGCCTGGGAGAGTCTAGCCCTAGTCAACCTACCCCAACACCTAGTCAACAACAACAGTATCACCAACTGCAACAACAGCATACTCAACAACAACAGCGTCATCAACACGAACAGCAACAGCGACAAGACCAACAACAGCGTCACCAACAACAAGAAACACAACAGCGTCATCAACAAGAGCAACAACAGCGTCAACGGTTGCAAGAACAACAGCAGCGACAACAACAAGAAGAACAGCAACAACGTAACCAACAAGAACAACAACATCGTCAACATCAACAACAACAGCAGCAGCAATATCAACAGCAACAACAGCAATTGGATGCTGAACAGGAACAAGTAAGGTTACAGTTAGCACATAATGTCCAAAAGCAACAGGAAGAAATCCAACGACTACAAGCGCAATTATTGCATTCCCAACAGCAACAACAAGAACAATACCAGAGTGCTTACCAGCAGCAAGTTCAAGCTACTTCACCTAGATCTCAATACATCCAAGAAAGGTCACGACCACATCCGACATTTGCTACTAGCACAGTGTCTCCCCCATACTATCAATCAACATCTAGGACGGTTGAAATCAAACCTACAACTTCAAAATATGTATCTTCCACACAGAACTCAGTAACATCGGCACCAGAAACTAAAAAGGAGGAGAAGAAAAAGAAGCCCAGCTTTGAACTTCCCGACGAAGTCCCAGATGACCTTCGTGAGCAGTTGTTGTCTTCCGGCATCTTAGACAATGCTGACATCAGCGTATTGGACTACGATAAAGTAGGAGACACGCCTTTAGATTCTCTTCCACCTGACCAGCTAGCTAACTTCTTTAGTGCTGGTGGTGGTCAACAGATTGCTGCTAGTGAAAATAGACCCGTTTATGTCAAGCCTAACGGAGACTCTATTCAATCTAGAATTGATGAAGACATTGAAGATGACCAGGAATTCGCTGCTTCAGAAAATGTGCCGAGTTACGTTGCCCCACCACCAAATGGCCAAGCAGTTGAAATGAAAGTCGTTCATTTCAATCCTGAGACTCCTGAAGGACAGCAACTGGCTGAAAAATATATCAAAGCAAACGCCACGCAAGTTGACCCCGTGGCATTAAATGACAAACGGTATAACAGATATTTACCATTGAAAGTCAGTGGCAATCAGTTCCCGCTACCGGATGTCCTAAAAGGCAGAAAAATAACTTCAGTCGTTGTTTTGGCTCCTGTTGAGACTGAAGCTTTAGCTGCCCATACGAGGACAAAGCGAACAGCCGAAGAAAACTTGAAAGGAATTAAATTTATTGCTGGTGATAGCTTGCAAGAACTACTTAAACGACCAACAAAAGACAACTTTGAGAAGTGGTTGGACGTTGAAAAGAAAACCGCCACTGACTTGCAATCGGTCGTCTTGCTTGTGACTGGGTAAGAAATGATGTACCTATTTCTTATTCTTACAACACTTGAACAAAGACAATCCATTTCATAATTGTTTGAATGAAACATGTTTGTTTGTTTACAGAGATGCTGAAGCTGCTGATGGAAAAGAAATCTTCATGTACGACATCGCTTCTGGAAACGTGAATAAACTCGATGGTGACCTATCAAACGCATTCGTTGAGGCAGCAGAGAACAATTCCCTTAGCAAAGACATTGAATCACTGGCTATTGAAGGAGAGGGTACCCCAGAAAATTTTGACAAAGATAAAAGTGACGACGTGGCTGCGGAAGGTTCTGAAAATGTGCCATTATTTGTAAACTTATCAGGTTTAAACTTAGATCAGGAAAACACAAACCAAGTGTCAATATCATCAGGTTACAGTCAAACGAAACACGGCAGATCGTTACGGAGACTTTGATAAGTAAATGCCAAATGGTGTCTGATCCTTGTAAATAGTCTAGTATTAGTATTACTAAATTAAATTCAACGCGATTGTTGCGTGTAGTCGTAATTGTTTTTTTTACAAAAGTGATAATGGTTGTACAATATAAAATAACTGCCTAATAATAAGCTTGCTTTTATTTGTCCCTGTTTACCAGATAAATAATTAACGTTTAGTGGCATCTGATTTCAGATTTTTAACATGATTTCACGAGTTGGTTTTATAAGTTATCTCAAGTTTCATATAATCTATGAAAATCTGAATTATTATTTGTAGACAACACACATTATATCACATAGTTTACAATTTTATTTACAAAGTATTTCAATAATTTGTTGTGCTTTTAAAGTTGTAGTTTCATCGATTTTATTAATTGCGTAGAATCGATTTCTATTCGAGCGATTATCATTTTTCACATCTAGCAACACAAGTTAGAACTGTCAAACATATGGATTATTTATGGTGGCAGAGGTGCATACCGAAGTGTAAAATTCACAGTCTTTATTTATTTTCATGTATTTTGCTATACTTTTTGACTTATAATCATGATGGAGGGTTCTCTAAGTAAATGGACGAATGTGATGAAGGGTTGGCAGTACCGGTGGTTTGTGTTGGACGAGAATGCTGGCCTGCTTTCATATTACACGGTAAGTGACGTTTCATACACTAGCCGTATTACCAAATTGATAATCGTTAAAACTGTGATTTATATACGGGTTTTCTTTACATATGTTTAATTGCCTTTATAATATGACTTAATTTTATCGTTCAGTTTACGAAATTTTAATTGAAGATTTAGGTAACCTTCTCATGAGATAAAACAAACTGTACAAACACTTAGCATGTATAAAAATACATATTAAATTAGGCTCTGCTCAATACCGTGACCTAGAATACCGACTTAGAAGTAATGTAATTTAAATTTCCGTTAAATAATATTTATCCAGTGTTAAAAACTCTTTAGTGCCAATGTCAAGGTTAGAACGTTGTTGTTTATGTACCATAGATGCCAAGGCGAGGCTAATGCCATGGTTTATACAGTCTGTATAAAGACTTCTTGTTGATTAGTGATAGAAAAGAGTTGAACAGTATTTGTACCAGAAATGATAGAATTAACGAGTTTTGCAAGTTTAGCTTAGGCCTGTGTAATCGTGCTAATATTACGATTAATCCACATATTTCCAACAACAACTAATTCTAGTTAAAAAATATTAGAAAAAATCGAATTTAATGTTCAACTAAGTTAAGTATTCACACCATAGATGAAATAAAGCTTTATGGTGAACAACACAAAGTAATGATAAGAAAAAAACAACAAAGGTTGATAGAAGATAAAGAGTAGAGACTTAATTACATTATGATTTTGGAATAGTTACAAAAAATGGCTGATACATAGGGACCTAGTACCTACCTACTTCACAATAAGTAATTATTTGTAGAACAACTAAACAACTTATAAAACCTTTGTCTGTCATCATTGCCTTTTATCTTGCATGAATAAGTTATTTTATTGTTTTGATAATGCATTTGATAAAACATATAGGTGTTTTTATTATGAGAACATTTTTATCAGTACAAAATTATCATGAAAGATTTAGATTGAGAGATGCATGTTACGCACAGAACCATCATAATGTAATATGCAACATTCTAGATGTGTATCCCATCGCTTAACTCCACCAGGGAATTGAACCTACGACCTAACACTTGACAGCTTATGACCAGTAGACCAACCAAACCGTCTATAATTTTATCATTTTTTATTTATTGGCCTATCTTCAATTGTTACACTGTTACACTCCATAGTACAATCAATTTACTCAAGCATAGTGTACAATATGATGCGATAGACACAGCATTCTGTAACAAAATTAAAACATTAAAATAATAAAACAGATAGTGCAGAAACAACGCTTATCCGTAAGGACTTACTTAAATACTATGTTTTTGGACTTGGCGCTTAAATTTTTGAAGTGTTGTGGAAAAATGTCGAGTGAGTCTTCACAATTATTAAGACGCCTGCAAATTCTGGGGATGGGGGAATTGGATCCAGATACAGTTTTGCGGAAAGGGGGACATAGTAGTTTAATAGGGTGACGCGGATTATTGTGGGGTATGTTCATCATAGAATAGAATAGAATACAATACTCTTTATTGTACACCATAAATACTTACAAATTATAACTTTAAGAGGTACATAGGGTGATACAATGGGCCGCCTTATCACTAAAAGCGATCTCTTACAGACAACCTTTGTATGGACTTGATAGTGAAGGAAAAGACGAGTAGGCAGTTTGTGGTGTAATAAGTGAGATTTTAAAAGTTATAAGTGTTAAGGATATTTTTGAATGATGGTAATGTTCATCATCGTCAAGTGAAAAGGCTGTGTGATAGATTTTGGTCCTGTCCTTACAGAACAGCCTTTACCAGCTCATTACTCTGTAAGATACAGTAACTTTAAACCATTGCTGGCTTTTCTTAAGGAGTTAGGACGGATCAAATAAAGTACAATTCCACTGGTAAGCACATGCTGAGACATCAAGTTCCGGACACCAGCCCAAAATACAGTACAATACATTGGCTTGCTAAACAATACAATATGGCCTCTCTATAATATTAAACAGTTTCAGTACCAGAATTACCTGCAATAATTACTATATTGGAAACAGAAAAGCAAATTACATAATTATATAATCTAGCATTAACAGACTTAAAATTATCATCATACAAATTAATTATTTTTGCGGACGCCACTTTCATCTTGACTTGACACTGTTTTCTTATCTTTTAAATAGTTCTGTCTAAAGAAATCGTAGAACATGTAGTAAACGAATATGACATTTGGAAAGTATAGGATGGTAATGCCCAGGGGTGCCGGACAGCTTGGCAGAAACACCTGTGCGGAGTATATTAGCATGAATGTGAACTGGATCTGTAAAGAGAAAAGGTAATCATTATTTACTGGCCTGTTAGTCTTCTGGTTAGTGGCCCAGAATGCTATGCAGGGGTCCATGGGTCTGATGCCCAACCAAGACAAATGTTTGTGTGATGAGCACGATCATTTGTTCTGTGTCTGGGTGTAATTTATCTGTAACTAGCAGACGTCACGCAGCTTCACCCGCGTAGTTCCCGTTCCCGTGGGAATACGGGGATAAAAAGTAGCCTATGTCAGCTGGGAATAGTGTAGCTTTTCACCAGTACAATCATTTTAAAAATTGGATCATTAATTCCGAAGATTATCCCCTACATACAAACTTACAAAAATGCAAACTTACCAATAAACAAACAAATTTTACCTCTATATTATAATATTATTCAGTAATATGTTGGTATCTATACATATAATAAGACTGTCAAAAAACTGTGTCTGTACATTGAATATATTTAAAAAATAATAATTGAGGGGGGTTTAGAAACAGTAATAGAGCACGAATCCAAAAAAAAAAGTCTGTCTGTTTGTCTGTTTGTTTGCACACGCTAATCTTCGGAACTACTGGACGGAGTTGAATGATTTTTTTTTTGTTGTATAGATATTAAGTCTGTGCAACACATAGGCTATAATTTATCCTGGAAACTGGAACACCTGATGCAGAACCGCAACAGACCAGCTAAACTATAGGCGATACAAAAATGGTCCCATAGCAAAAATTGTTCCACGTGATGAGCATTTTTTGCTGAGAGAATAAATTTGAAGATCCGGAACACCTGATGCAGAACCGCAACAGACCAGCTAAACTATAGGAGATACAAAAATGGTACCATACCAATAATTGTTCCACGTGATGAGCATTTTCTGCTGAGAGAATAAATTTGAAGATCCGGAACACCTGATGCAGAACTGCAACAGACCAGCTAAACTATAGGAGATACAAAAATGGTACCATAGCAAAAATTGTTCCACGTGATGAGCATTTTCTGCTGAGAGAATAAATTTGAAGATCCGGAACACCTGATGCAGAACTGCAACAGACCAGCTAAACTATAGGAGATACAAAAATGGTACCATAGCAAAAATTGTTCCACGTGATGAGCATTTTTTGCTGAGACAATAAATTTGAAGATCCGGAACACCTGATGTGGAACTTCAAGTGCCCAGCTACACTATAACATATATAGGAATGACGTCTTAGCAAGAGTTGTTCAGCCTTATGAGCACTCGCTGTTGACGTATAAATATCGAAGATCTGGAACACCTGTTGTGGAACTCCAAGAGCCCAGCTACACCATAACTCATATAGGAATGACATCTTAGCAAAAGTTGTTCGGTCTGATAGGCATTTCCTGTTGACTTATAAAAATCGAAGGTCAGATACATTTGATATAGAAATTAAAGCTATCACTAATTTCATTGCATATTTATAAAATAACATAAGTACCTCCACGCGGTGAAGGCGGGAACAGTTCAGGGCTGATTTTCGATGACGATGGTATATCATTGAAAATTAGACTCTACTTCCATTTTTTTTTATCGTATAAATATGCCTTCGGGCTTATGTTATTTGAGTGTTTAATTTCCTTTTCTATTTATCTTTGTTACATGGTTGCCTACCCGGTAACGCTGGGGAGCAGCCACTTAGATTTTAATTGATCAGGCATCATCACAATAAAACTATAACCATACCTAGAAAGAGGTCAAATCTTTCTCAATGTTCCAAAAGTGCTAAATGATTAAAGATCATAAGATCCCAACAAACTACCGAAGAGCGTTAGGATGGACTTGATGCTGTTCGACAACATGAGGTTGCAACTCGCTCCGTGGAAACTTCTTGGGATCGCGAAGCACGCCTGCATTCTCAGCGTATTTACGCATCTACCAGGTATCCAGGTCTCTAGACACCAGTGAAGAATATATGACTGACCGCTGATCATGAACATCATGCACTGTCTCGCGAGTTGGAGACGTTCACGGAAAAAGCATGACGCTTGAGTTTTCAGTAAATACGCATCTACTCTAGAGATAAGTGGGGGAAGGAGATGCGCGACTGACCGCTGAATGTGAACGTCACGCAACATATAGGCTATAATTTATTTTGGAAAATGGAACACCTAAAGTAAAAGAGATATAAAAATGGTGCCATTGCTAAAACTATTCCACGTGAAGAGTGTTTTCTGCTGTGAAACTAAATTTGAAGATCTGGAGCACCTGTAGTGGAACTCTAAGCCCAGCGACAATATAGCATATACATAATAAAAATGGCGTCTTAGCAAAAGTTGTTAAGTCTGATGGCATTTCCTGTTGACCAACAAAAATATAAAATCTGGAACGTCTTGGATCGTCTCGCGCATTCCATTGTTTTGCCGTCTCCGGGCTTTTACAATTCGACGTCAGACGTTTCAGATCTTCGATTTTGACGACCCCGTTGTCGCTGGCATAAGCAACAGGATCCGCGTACGAAGTCGCGGGCAGAAGCTAGTTTAGAAATATAAGTATGATTATCAGTTGTTTAGTACTCATAGCACAAGCTCTGCTTAGTTTGGGACTAGATGGCGTTGTGTGAAAGTTGTGGAATATTTTATTTATTGTTTTTATTAATTAATACAGTATCATCATTGTTGACTGCCTATATAACCTCCACAACTAAGTTACTGGGTTATGTGCGTCTTGGTTAAATTGTTTCAGACTTGGAGTTAAGTCTAAGTATTTTATTTCTTTTTCTTATTCCTTTGTGGAAACTGTGTTAAGGTGTTTACGGTGGATTATCGTGGTGTGCCGTCGAACTTTGCACTTTGTCGTTGCTGAAAATACAGTACAATACAGCTACTAACTGACTATTCATAACAACTGTCAAATACAAATGACAGCTGCGATAAACAGCTAATTACTAAGCTCTGCTCCAAATTACCAGTAGGTATAATATTAAGATTCCCACCAATTTGCCGCTCCAATTAGTCTCAATTAGATGTGTAAATAAGGCATGTAAACGTCAGCACATTCATAACTATTCAGTTAGGAATTGAAAATAAAATGCAAATGAAGCAAGCCTCCCTGGTCCTTGGAGGCACGATTCATTTATATCGACAATTCCCCTGTCATTTGAGAGGAATCATAGTGTTACGTCTGCTATGTTTCACGTTTTTAACACGACGGGGCAGTTTTGGCGGATCATTTCGTAGGTTGTTAGACTAATTAGTCGTATAAGCGACAGTTTTTCCAATATTTTTTAAAATCTAGCTCAAGCGACACAGGACACGCTGATTCTTAATAAGTAGGTATGTACAAAACTCTAAAACACAAAAATGTCGCTAAGACTTATTTTCTTTTAATTAAAAGAAAATTCCACCTTGCTTTACAATCTATTAAAATGTATACATTTTAACCAAATCAGTCACTAGGTTATCAACCAATTCGATTTTGTAGTGTAATTTGATTACATTCGTTTCTGAAGTAGTCAAAACCGGAGTCCTATTCGATAGAGTTATTGGTATGGTATTTTGACATATTACGCTTCCGAGTAGGTACTAGAGAGTTAAGGGCCGAACTTTACCGTAAGTACTTACTTAGTTTCTGGTGGATCAATAACTTAATAAGACATGTGACACCCGGTGAATAATTGGCATTTGTATTCTATTGCGTATGTGGCTATGGACTCGTTACACCATGTTTTTATAAGGGCTGTAGGCCATCCGTAGCTACGGTATTTAAAGCACGACTCCTTCTCCTTTCTCCTAGCGTGTCAATGGCAAACATTGACACTAGCTCCTGGCGTAAGCATAATTTCTACAAAATGCTCTAGTAACAACGATTTAAAGCACGACTGTATTGCCCGAAGGCATACCTAGCCACAGGTTACATACAGCGCCTACATTACCTCAGTTCTATTTTAGTTTCTTAAGCCTTTTGCTGTCAACCTGACTCAAAGTCAGTAGGACTTGCGACAACTAGACCAACCTTTCAAGTCTTTGTTCGTGTCCTTTTAAACTGTGTAAGAAAAAAGGTGCCAGTCGTAATTGTATTTATCGCATGGTCCTGCCCGAGGACCAGTTCATTTGTAATGTGATCACGAAAACCCTTACCTTATCACAGTATAATAATTTAATGATCTCTAATGCTTAATTTTACTGAGTTATCAATCAAAGTTAATAGCTGAGAATCTTTCTTAGATATAAGACGGCGGTGAAGAAAGACATGATTAGGAGACCTAGATTCAAACTGAATATAATTCTGAAGAAGAGGCTAACCCGACCTGCAATGCTTTTCTGTAGAAATAAACCCCACGAAAATAAAAATGAAGTGAAGGCAAGAAGAACTGTCATTCCATACTAATTCTAGGCATTGACAGGCATTTTACTTAGGTGTTTACGGGGTGAGTTATACTGAATCGACCGGCTGAGAAAACGTGGTGATCAATACTCTTTCTCTATTTGAAAAGAAAGGGACTATAACAGGCTGGCATTATACACTGAAAATTACGACCGTTAAATTAATTTATTTACAATAATCACACTAACAGCACAGTCACCAACAATATTCAAATAAAAATTACATGGCAAAAGGGCATTACAGTAACCATACAAATAACAGGTATGCATGACATTGACACAATGAAAAGTAATAGACACAAAAAGGCAAAAAAAAAAACTAAAAAAGTAACGAAGTGTGACCAGAAGGCTTCAAACTAGGGCACTAAACAAATTGAGCTACAGAGCCGTACGTTGTTCACACTGCTTATGAAGGGTCTGTATAACATGAAACTCATAGAAAAACCTCGATGGGTAATCCGTCAAGTTAGACCTTTCATTATGAGCAGTAGCAGAGACGAAAAGAGATTAAAAATCTAACGATAAAGTCAAAGCTTCGAAAGTGTCAATAGTACGCCTAACCTTGCGATTTCTGCCTGTCGTTTTGTAGGAAATTGGGTTTTCGACACATCCCTGTGGACACGTCAGTGTGAATTGAAATGGTAACTTGAATTTTGTAGGATATATTTTCTGCTTGAAATAGGAAATGAAACTAGCATGTATACCCCCTGTGCCAGTTTTATAGATCGCTACTGGTTATGAATAACTGAGTATCATCTGCCCAGCCTTTTCCCAGCTGTGTTAGACGGGTTCCAGTGTATGTGTAACTGGATACAGCTGCACCACTTTGTCAATACCTAGGCATACTTAGTCAGGCTTACCTTACGATACTATATTTCATTCTCATAGAACCAAAACCTTAAATTAATGGTCCTTATTTACGACTATGAGCCTTAATGTCCAAATTGTAAGCAAGCATTGTTCTTGCAAGAGTTTTCGCCAAAGATACTTACCATCTGCATAATAGTCAGCCATTTCTTATACTTGATAAGGACCGCCTTCATCTTAAGGCTGCCTTCTGCCGATAGGAGATAGTAGCTGTACATGATAACATGGACAGAGTTGTTAATCATTGGAGAGAAGGATGTTATTCCACCTGAAGAAAGAAATAATATTATTAAGTACGGATTTTAAAATTATATTTGTCCATAATTCTTTGGACGGACACATCAGATGAATGAGCTTCAGATTGTTCAGCGTATCTATCTAATGGACGCTGTTATTGCAATTTCATTATAAGGATTTTTGTGAACGGGTTTCAATTTAGATGTCGGCTGCGTTATCAGGATATCGGACATAATCGCAAATTCCGATCTTGGCAGCAAATGGGAAAATTAATAAAAAGCAAGCGAAGACGTATAACTGGTGAATATTTGACAAGCTTCTTGTTGTCCTCACTGGGAGACAACTGGAAAAGAATTCTTGACCCATGTCAGTTAAGTACTTAAGATTGAAATAAACAATGATTTCAAACACAGATATTATAATATCAAATTAGGCATTTTCTGCTAGGAGTTGGGACGTTGAAAACTTGTTTTGACTTCGCTGAGATTTTAGTGAATATATTATTTTCGGTTAAACTTTGTGGCCTTGTGGATAAATTATGCTGAATAGAAAACGATACAAGAATCGCAAAGATGCAGACTGATTTAATACAACTAGTAGACGTAGGTAAAGAGGAAAACAATATAATTTGTTGTGGAACTTGTGGCTAAATACTAAAAGCTCGCGGGACTATAGAAGGTTAAGCTACACTTGCCAAGGACGGCCCATGGATGCGTGACCATTTATAACAAAATCAAGACCCATGCGTGCATCGGAAAGCATGTAAACTGTTAGTTAATTGAATAGTTCCGTCTGCCATTAATAGATAAATCTTTGACAGTCGTTAAAAGTAGTCAAGAACTCAGAACGTCTGACCACAAGTTTAATCGAAGGGTATCGTGATACCCAATCACTGGATTGTGGAGGTCAGATACGTAGTCGCTCAATTTAGAATAGAATAGGCTAGGTAGATATATGTGGAATTTTCCGAACGAAGGTCGAAACTTGCTAATGACAGTAATGATAGGCATATTGGTGTGTAAAAGCATTCTTCGCTTCATACAAAGCCACAAAAGCAGTCCTACTTAGTTTGGCACAAGGTGCTCAAGTACCATCTTGTAGCGGTAGGCCGTGTACATTCACAGTGAAAGTAAATTGATTGATTGAAGCATCTTCTAAATTTCCCACGATACTTGTTAAATGTCAAACCGCTACGATGATTGGCTCAGTTTTGGATTATTTAAGTTATACGGTGACAGGTGACGCAGCTAAAAAAATCGTAGTCTAAGCTCAACTTAAATCTTAAACCAGAAGGAATTTCGGGACGTTGACTGACAGTTGAATCGCAAACTTCGTTGTTTTAGTTAGCACGTTTTCCACTTGATATAAAATATGAGCTTCCTATTATCATCACCTGCCTAGCCTTTTCCCAACTACGTTGTGGTCGGCTTCCAGTTCAACCATATGCAGCTGAATATCAGTGTTTTATATTAGAGCGACTGCCTGCCTAACCTCCACAACCCAGTTCCTGGGTAACCCTGGGTAACCCCTATACCCGTTGGTTAGCTGATTACTGATTATCAGACAAGCTGGTTGCTGGTGGCCGACTGCTGGCTGGTTGTAGCTTCTCAAAAGATAATAATTAAGTATAATCTGTTTTTAAGAACGTTGCCCTATATTAAGAATATCTCTTGTATCTTGGCGTTCACAAACGCTTAATTAATTCACGTACACAGACAGTCAGACCCATTAAGAAGTTCCGTTGGGCTATCAGGACCAAAAACTTCATTTTGTTCCTTCTAATGCGACAAGGAGTTCTTATCGATCGGGTGCGTTCTCAAGTGAATCCTGACCCTTTTTTTATCAGAAAACTGATCCCAAATCGTGCCTGTAACCCTAAATTACCGCTTGATTTACTTTAAGGGTTATATATAAAGGTTATCGCTAAGTTTATTATGATCATGTAGGTATGCAACAATAGCAAAGTTATTTTATCCGATAAACGAAAAATAATCCAATAAATTGTGTATGTATTGTGTATTCCACCACTGACCCTGGAATCTCGGCCTCTGCCCAGCCTTTTAAAAAAATACCTTTGGCACGACTGGACACTAATTTGCATTCTCCGAAATACTGTGCTCTGTGCTCCAAATTGCTTTGTCACTCCTAGTCACCTGCTGTGATATCTTCTGCCCTTGACACGTCATTATGTAGATATTGAGGGTGGGTTAAATACGTTCAATACATGCTTTAGACGGGGTATCACGACCAAAACTTTCATCCGATACTTGTGTTTTAGCAAGACAGTATGTGTTACCACAGTATAAATATGTATGTATTGTATGTATATGCTGTGGATAACGGTGTGAGTTTCACATTTATATTATAATATCTTTGTTTATATTATTTGCGCAGATATAATGTGTCACTGTTTGTTTGTCCCAAATAAATAAATAAATATTAATACAGTAAGACGACGCCTTTGATCTCTGGAAAAATGCCGACAATGTCTACACGCGTTAGCCCTGATAATACCTCCCGAACTACGAAGATCGTTTTGTTCGCAGTTCGGGAGTGGCTTTCCCGCGTCTCGCCCCACACACCCCGCACGATTGCCTTGTTGGACAACTGTAGGTTTTTAGACTGTGGTGTTACCGAGACATGGGATCACAGTTCTTTTATGAAATTACCTCGCATCTAGAGGACATGCGAGGTAATATCATTAAAGAACTATGAGTAGGTATCTTAAATCTCTGTGAGATGGGTGCTCGTTTACTCATTTATTTATTTATTTCGAAAAAACATACAACTATCATTACAGTCACCCAATTCGATAGTGTAGTGACATACTTACATCTAATAACTTATAATAGAACTAAAATCTAACCTATTATCTAACCGGCAAAAGTCTCCGACGAAATGATACAGAAGGCAGTCCGTGTGAATTCACTCAGTGAACAAAAAAAACAGTCAATCCGTAGTGACACCGCATTGAGCGTACGCAGTGCGCGCGTAAGTGGCGCGTGCTGCAGCAGGTTGGTGCGTGCGGGTCGCACCCACAGCAGCGGCGGCCGTCGCCGTCGCCCCACGTACTTATCAGGTACACACAAGCAAACGCTCCGCAGAACGCCCGGGTTGTGTATTTTGCCACGCAACACTTTAAATAAGTAAGACGTGAGCGCTACTTCCCTTCTTACTTCGAGTTTATAATATCCTACCATGCCAAGTACAAAAAGTGTAGGATACAAGAGTGGATATCCTGGGTACACTCCATACTGTTTTAAGTAAACGAACCGTATAAATTTGTTCTGGATGCGTTCTAACATTAATTCATTCATTCATTTCATTATTTCATGTTTGTAAGGCGTCTGGACCTTTTCATTGTTATACTGAATGGTTGCACATTGGATTCTATTAGAGAGTTGGGTTTGTGTTGATATAATAATACCAGCCTGTTTTGTCCAAAGCCCAATGTTGGGAAAAACCTCTTGTCATAGAATAGAATACTTACTCTTTAGTGTACACCGTACAAACTTATGAATTACAGCTTTAAGGGCTACATAGGGTGTTACCACAGTATAAATATTAATACAGTAGGTCGACGCCTTTGATTTCTGGAAAAATGGCGACAACTTCTACACGCGTTAGACTTGAATAATACCTCCCGCACTACGAACATCGTTTTGTTTGCAGTGCGGGAGCGGCTTTCCCGCGTCTCGCCCCTCACACCCCGCACGAGCCCTGTCTAGACGGCTTCGTCGGACGACTGTATGTTTTTAGACTGTGGTGTTACAGTGGACGGCCTTATAGAAAAAAGGTACGATCTTTAATCACCATGCTTGCTCAAGGCGGATTGACGACTCCAAATTTATATTAACTAAGGGTTCAGGTTTCCTCACGATGTTTTGCTTTACCGATATCAACGATGTTGAAGATAAACTAAGAAAGTAGCCTTTACGTAGTCCCTGGGCACGTCACGACATTGTATTTAATAAGTTATTCTAAAAATAAATTGTCGCATATAATAATGTTATCTTTTGAATAGGTTACGTCAACCTTATCTTGTATTTCTATGTACATTCACCCAACTTAATTACACATTTGAAGATGCGCAAAATCCTCTCCGTTCTAAACTATTCAACGATTATGGAGTAGCCGTTTTTTTTTTCAATTATAGGACTTGACTCTGTGGTTAGAAACCTTTCATTCGCCTAGCCGGCTTCACTGCAAATTAAGTATTATGACTATGAGAGTCAGTCGACAAACACGAAGAGTATTCAAGGCACACATATTAAACAGTGTTATACAATAACATTTAATATGATATCACTGTCTAAAAGGTCTCACGCGAGAGGCAGATCACTCAAAATTACACTCTCACTTTTGTGCATAGAGTTTGATTTTGATTGTGAGCTGTGTGGTCAACGCCCAGCCCATCACTTTCACTCGCTGGTCATCGCTATCTTTGCAATGTTTGCCCAACGATAAACTAATAGACATTGTTAAGGGTCAGTTTTATCAGGGAATGTCTGTATGACGAGAGATAACATCGAGATGTAATCAAGAATTACGGAACTCGCGAATCGTATTACGAGTTCATGGATGGAAAGTTGTTTGGTTGGAAGGAGGTGATCAGGTGATATGATCAAACTCTTTAAAAATTAGGGTTGATCCAAGATGTTTTAATATCATCCGTAAGTTGCTGTATAACCTAGCTATTTTATTTAAAGAACAGAAGGCCAATTCTCGTAATTAAAAACGTTGAGTCGTAATCTGATTTTAACGATTATTATATGGCAATTTTTCTTAAAAAGAATAGTAAAATTTGACGTATTTTTGACAGATTGAGACTGAGAAATGCGGGAATTGCCCTTGTAATGTATGCAGTTACTGATGCATCATGTCAATACTGAAAACATTATTGCATAAGGAAGTGCTATCACTAAGTTGCATTATGGTGATAAAATATAGTAGGCAATTAATGCCTACCTATCACGATACGCGACAAATGCTTGCACTGACTGATATGGGGCACTCATATCTTAGTGGTTCTTTCCTTAAAAGACCATTATCTGACACAAATCTGCATGGTTCTTACACAATCTGAAAAGAGACTATGACCTCTAAGTTTCTTTCGGTGTTTCTTCTCAGAGTAGTCAGATAGTGAAATACCGACCACATCTTCTAATTAAAAAATGACGTGTAAAAGTGTAAAGAAATATATACCATTTATCATCTAAACTAATTCTTTAAAAGCATTAGTATTTAAATCCCAGTGTGTCACGATAAGCTTCGAAAATTTACCGCATGTGAAACATGCTGCCTTCTCATTTCACTCAAACATATCACCGCTTCAAAGAACTATTCGCAAAACCACAAAGTAATGTCGCGTGGGCCGAGGTCTTGGCTTTGAAACAAGCAAAATATTCCTACGTAAAGTAGAGTAAAACCGGGATAGATGCCCCAGAAATAGAATAGTTTATTGTACACCCTAAAACTAACAAATAATAAATTACAGAGCGGGTTAGGCTGTTACTATGGGTGTCCTTATCGCTAAGAGTTCCACAAAAGCACTAATACCCTGGAATGATCAAATTTAATGTTCTATACTTTTCATAAAATAAAAATATTTTACTGTGGTCATGCTAATACTGCGGTACCTTTAATTAATACAAGCGTGGTGATTAATGCTTGCACTTTCTCTTGAAGAGAGAAGAGGTCTCCCCCGGAGTGTGAGAGCAACAGGCTGTATTAGGTATACTGTAATCTATTTTATCCCTTTTCCGTAAAGCAACAAAATCGAAGCAATAACGCTGGGAGCAAATTAACTGCTTTCCCAGTATATGTTTATCGTTAATGTGAACAAACATTACTGTATGTTGTAAAAGCTGATACGATTCCTAATAGCTACCTGTCCAAAGTACGGTGAACGTTGAACTAAGTGCGAACATTAATCTATACTGCCGCTGTCTGAATAATCGATGTAGGTAACGCGTTACCTTGTTTAGTAATTTGAATGGTTTATTAGATGTTGTAGTGTAATTCAAATGGACTACGCTGTCTGCATTATAGTTAAGTACCTATCCTCAATATTGTTGATGATAGCAAATACTTATTTACCTATTAATATGTATAGGAGGGTACCTAGTTTCCTTATAAAATCAGTTTGGTCCATCTATTAGATTACCAAATACCAGCATGATGCGCTTGAGTCTATTGAGAAACGAGCCAAGAAGATCATCGGCAATGATGCACTCGTTGAGTCAAAACTTCAAAGTCTTGAGCATCGACGCCGAGTTGCCAGCCTGTCGGTTTTCTATCGGTTATATTTCGGAGAGTGTGCATCGGAATTGCACGATTTAATTCCACCAAGCCCTTTCCATCATCGGACCACCAGACGTACAGCACTGCGCCACCGGTACATGGTAGATATCCCAACCATACGTACTAAACGCTATGGAAACACATTCATTGTGCGAACAGCCAAAGAGTGAAATTCCCTGCCGGTGTCGGTGTTTCCTGATAGCTACAACCTAGGGGTCTTCAATAAGTCAAGAGTGTACAGATTGCTTCTAGGCAAGCGTGCTTCATCGTCGACCACATCATCGCTTACCATCAGGTGAGATAGTGGTCAAACGCGCGCCTAACAGTAATAAGAAAAAAAAAATACAAAACAAATTGTTACACGAATTTTTACTGTTATCACATTAATAAAAAACATAACACTCCTTCTGGTGCAGTCGGGTAAAAATGACGACGATGTACCTACCTACGTTTACACATGACGTCACGCCTTGGTCCATTTTTACTTAGAAGTGACGTCACAAGCTGCTCAATCTTGAGCTTTGCATGCACTTTATCTTTGTAATTTTGTATTGGTTTGATAAAGCTATAAAATACGTGTCCAATAATTTTGTTTATTATGTGGGGGTGAAATCTTGCAACTGAATTTTAAAACAGTGATCTTCAAACGAATTATCTTTGTTTAAGTATTCTTGTATCCTTTTCTTTTTTTCTCTCTTTAAAACAAATAGGCCAAAAGCACCCCAAAGCATACATCCACACGACATACTGCTCCATTTCCATAAATACCTAATCAAAACGTCCAATTCCAAAACAAGGTCTTCTGCAAGGTTTAAAATAGAAAAAAAAAAAACAAATCCGTCGCTGGAAACAGAAGGAATACTTAATACAGCTATATTTAGCACTGGGGCAACAGAAAGCCCCTGGCTTTCATGTTTTTAAATAAAACCTCCATGTTTTATTTAGAGGCCGTACGACGAGCGAAAACATTCAAATGCTTTTCAAGTAAGATGGCGTCTGGTTAGTATTAAGGTATTTGATGTTGATTGATGTAAATGAATGGTGGGCATTGTCGTTTGTAAGGGGAATAGTAATAAGTGATGTTAGTTACTTTCTTTATATCCATTTTTCGTTACTAGTGAAAGAAATTAATTTGGGTGGGACACGCACAGGAAATATCTTCTTCTTTAGCGTCGCCTTTTCCCGTTACGCGGGGTCGGCTTTCTCAATTGCTCAATGCGACGCCATTTACGTCAGTATGTTGCATTATATTCCATAAGTCCTATTAGTTGACGTCCATGTGGTTTGTGTCTTTTTAACTGACTTACAGCAAAGGAGAAGATTTTTAATTCGGTTGTTTAATATTTTTTCTTATTAAGTACTTACTGCTTCATAACTCCGTCATCTAGATATTTGAAAATATATATAATTCCACCAAGGCCTTTTCATCATCGGACCACCAGGCGTACGCCACTGCGCCACCGGTACATGGTAGATATCCCAACCATACGTACTAAACTACTAAACGCTTTGGGGACTCATTCATTGTGCGTACGGAGAATTCCCTGCCGAACTCGGTGTTTCCTGATAGCTACAACCTAGGGGTCTTTAAGTCAACAGTGATCAGGTTGCTTCTAGGCAAGCGTGCTTCATCGTCGACCACATCATCGCTTACCATCAAGTGACTGTTGGTCAATCGCGTGCCTATTAATAATAATAAAAAGAAAATTGTTTGAGAAGATATAAGTATACTTCCCTTAAGGGTTTCGAAGAGTTTGGCAGAGGTAGCACTTGTAGTGTACACACATTTCGCTAGTTATGTTAAAGTCCCAATCCCATGTTTAAGGGGGCGAGCCAGAGCAGACTCCGGGCTGCTACTGAGAAATTCCAGATGGAAAAACTCAATAACACTGTCCGACCCGGAGATCGAACCCGGGTCCTCATGTTCAGCAGTAGCGATTGTTACCACGAGGCAGAAAGTGGCGTGTTTGTAAAGATCATTTACAGTAAATAATAAATAAATAATATTCCACAACTTTTTCACACAACGCCAATTAGTCCCAAGTTAAGCTTGAGAGCTTGTGTTATGGGTACTAAACAGCTGATAAACATACTTATATATTTCTAAATACATACATATTATAGATAAATTACACCCAGACACAGAACAAAATAATGATCGTAGTCATCACACAAAAATTTGTCCTGGGTGGGAATCGAACCCACAACCTCCGGCATAGCAGTCAGGGTCACTAACTACTAGACCAACAGGCCAGTCAAAACAGTAATAAATATTTTTGATGATTTTTAATAAGAAAAAAAAACAATACAAAGAGCTACAAACCCTGTCTCACCATCACGTACTTAGTGAAGTGTTCACTTTGTTTTGCAATTTTCTCGACAAATTTCCACGCAAAGGCATTAAAGTCTTAAGTTTCCAAACAGACGGGAGGCACAATTTCGTAGTTTCGGCAAAGTTTGACGTTCAAGGTTCTGTGGGGGCGAGAACAGCAATTATGTGGGCTAAGTGGTAATACCTAGGTATAGTGCTCAATTGTGTTGGAGTTGCTATAATTCGGTCGGTTTTTGGATTGGTCCTTTGTAACTTATTGGGCCTTTTAGACGATAGCGCTGTTCCTGCCTTACTGCGTCAAGAGAATGGTTTGGGGTAGACATTCTATTGCTATAGGTATCAATACTAATATAATTATTTATGTAGTTAACCAAAGTAACGACTGCTTCAATAAAGAATACGTATTATCTAAACCGGTACATACATACATAAACTCACGCCCTTTTCCTATGTGGGTAGGCCGAAACTACAGAGCGCCATATGCTACGATTCTTACATGCTTCTTTAGCTATAATTATGTTGTCATACTCAGACGCCGGTTGCGAGTAGGTACGCACCTAGGCTGTCCTTTCTGAAGAACCTTACCAATAAGGTCTATGTATTTGTATGTATGTCATTCTAGGCCTTTCGTTAGTCGCCTTTCATTCATCCTTTCAACGTGGCCAAACTATCGAAGTATACTCTTTTCAATTTTTGTAACTAAGAAAGTCTTTTTTTAAACCATAACGTTTTACTTTCTTGTAAACCAGTAATAGCATGCAATCAATTGTCTGCAATAGTTAAGTTTACTTTTGAATTAACGAACCTACTATGAGTTTATATCAGACAAAGACATTCTACTCTGGTTCCTGCCAACAAAATGTAGGTCCCAGGTAGATATTGATTGAGACCTGCTGTATAAAACAGTCCTTACTAATCCACTTGTCAATCAATTAACGTATTACCCAACCCTACGACCCTCAATCCAACCCAGCTTTGATCGTAAGATTAAAATCACTCAGCCGAACATTGCTGATCTTCAAAAGGACCCTCGGAATGTACTCCAAAGCTTTTCACTGAGGTAATTGAATAATAATGACTTAATATAACATCACGCTCGTTTTTCCGCGAAGTATAGGGAGAGTCGTGAGTAACTTATATTACTAGCCAAAGCGCCTGGAAAAACATCTCACACACATACGAGTATCATCAATTCTGAGACGTTCACCCACAAATACACTCTCCCACAACAAAACGCGTCTTTTAGTCAATTCACTTTCTAAACCACTGTTCATTTGCACTCTGATCCCCAAGATACAAACCCTGCTTAGTTTGGAAGCCAGGGTAAATTTTCGAGCCTTTCAACTGCTGTCATCACCTTACCCTAATTGTTAATGAAAGACAATGTATTTAATGGAATATTTCAGCAATACCCAGATTCTGCTGAAGTACCAGAATCTAGGAATTGCTGCAATATTCCATTAAATACATTCCATTATAAACATTTTAACGTTCAAATTTCACCCGCCAACGGTTAAACCAACAATAGTGATGTAGAAACGCAACTGTGTATATGTATGTTCCGCCTTAGAATTGATTTATGTAGTGTTATAACTGTTAAGTATAAGCTTAGCACTTGTCAAATATTCTCAATTTGTCGCCTATTAATGAAATGGGGACAAATTTGCCACCTGTCATGTTACCCTATCTAGAAGGCGTTTGAAAAATGTTTAGGAAAACGTTTTTTTTTTCAGAAAAAACATAGCCTCGCCCGTCTCCAGTATAAATATATTTTCACGCCAAATTTCATTACGATGTGTTCTGCCGTTGAATCGTGAAAAGTCGACAAACAAACAGACAAACAGCCTTAGGTACTTTCTCAATTATTTATTTATTTATTTAGGCACACCAACGACTTATTAACAAAAACATTTACAACAATACATTTACGAGGTCATCCTGTATAAAAAACTCACTTAAAGGTATGCACAGCATTTACATTAGGTCTTATTAATTAACAATTAATTATTATAATTAGTTTTAAAATATAAACAAAACTAAACTAAGAATAAACTAAAATAACATTATTATTACATTACATAGATTCAATTACATTTATAATATTAGTATGGACTGTCACTGTCTGTCATCACCGCTGCACCGTTTTTATGCCAATTTTTTTTTTTATGTCGCCAGTTATGATGTTATGAAATCGATAAAGGGCGAGTCTATTGTAATCAACCGAGCCTAAGTAGGTAACTTCGATCATTACTGATCGAAGACAAGTACCGGTGAAAAAATGCTAATAAAAGTACCTGAACACAAAATCGGCAGAAATACTTACCTACGACGCGGATGACATAATTAAAGGGTCCTTCGCTAATCAGGACAAGGTAATACGAGGGTAAATTAAATACGGATACCTACTTATTTAAGCTTTAAAAGTTAACAATTAATGTAATTAAGATCATGTTGATCTTCATTATAAAGTTTACAGAGGACAACATTATTTTAAGTAAGTATTTTTCTGCCTGGAGTTATCTGCTAACTTTTCCTCTTTTCTGGGTCTGATTAACTGTATCCCAATTATGTATTTTAAGCCAAGTAAGGCCACGTCGAAAGTCTTCCTGGGAAATGATGGATCAATTTTCTTGTAAACACGATGATAGTAAAAAATGTGTTAATACTCTCATGGCTTGATCGATAAGCCTTCTAAAGACATAATTGTTAATCGTGGTCCTTATTTACTCCGAAACGTGCCTCTAACCAATCAAATATTTGATAGGCAATATTGCCTCAAATATTACATGATAAACTGTGGCAATTATGTGTAGATACTAAAATGACGCGGGCCCGATAATGTCAGCCATGGGTCTAACTTAAATATGAAGCAGAAACGCGGGGTATAATCTTTTATAGGTCGTAAATGGTGGTAAATGCGATAATAATAATATAACTTTATACCATGATAACGAAAGTTGCGTTCTGCACACTATTCTATCAAAAGGTTTGGTTGGACTGATGGAAAAAGATGATACCCTAAATTGGATTGCCTTGTATTGATGACGCCTAGCATGTTTTGTGAAATATGTCTAGAACCAGAAGTCGGGAAGGAAACTATTGACTAGGTAGCGCGGAATTAATTAATTTGATACGATTGTAAAGAATTTTTAATATGGTAAATTAACTTTTTATGATATTGGAAATTAATTTGTCGATGCTGCTAGTTTTTGTACAACATCTTGTTGGAATGCTGGTATTTTGAATAGGGCTCAATAAAGGTTTAGATGGGGTGTAGGTATAAAGCCTTGAAGGATGAAAGCCTTGTAAAATCGAAAGAATGGTAGTTACATATTCTAGACTTAGGTATATTAGACTTTTTTCCAACAGTGGGACATTGTGTGCTTGCCTGCATAAAAAAATATGTAAAGAGTACGGCAAACCTCTGTTAAAAGTGAATGACCTAGTTTGAGAAAAAAGAAACCTCGGTTATAGAAAACTACTACAACCTACCAGAGATACCAGAGTACCTACGAATTCAACAGCAACCCTAATTTGTTAAGAATTGTAAATATAAAAACAGCTAGTACCTAAGTGATTGTCCAAAGTCTTTAACGAGACCATTTCGCCAATGTCCCCAAACTTTTAATAAGTTCATAAAGCAGAATGATGGATGGTGAAACTTTGGTCTTGGACAGGTAAACGTACTTGGATGATAATCCCTGTCAGCGCAGACTAGACTTGATTGATTAACACTGGCTGTCACTGTGGCGGACAGATTATTTGATATTTGGACGCCTAAGGCGCTGAGTTCCCTTAAATTAACAGATATACAATATTCTGTTGAGATGTTGGACGGTCTGAGTTCAGGGAATGAAAATGTCATTCCTTGTACAGCCGAGGAATTGATTTATCATTAACAGTAATACCTCCGTATTACTGTTAATGGTTTGCCACTACAGAGCAAAGGCCTCTATAGTCTCTTTCCTCATATCTCTACAGCATTAAAATACAAACATGATGATCATTTGATGTTGTCTATTAAGTTCAGGGTTTTGGGTCTAGTGATGAGCACTTCATGGAATGTTTCGGACGAAGGTTAAAGAATCATAGTTCGTCAATCTGTTAATCATTCATGAATGATATATTGAGGATTTTTGTAAACAACGTTGTGATTTAAAGAGTATAGGATCTATATGCTTAATTGGTTTGGTCATTTCAAGAGTTTTAGTCATGTCGATAGGATTAATAAAAGGCTTCTAACAAAAGCTATTTAGATGGATAATGTGGAAACGCTGGAAAGACATACACTGACTCAATTGGTCGTGTTCTTCTGAAAGGCCATTTGTGTAAACTCGCAACCAGTGTACGTGTGTGGACACTGGACAGAGTATAGTATACAAAACAAAAAGAGTATGTTAAAAATGTGATGGTGTTCTGTAATTTCTGCCTTCTACCATGGAAAAAAAGGAGTGAGTAAAATATATAGTATGCTGATGAAAACATAGAGGACCCTCGCGGAAGATGCAGTTCATAATGACGTCAGTTGACATGTATGTAAGCAAAACGCGGCCTAACATAAATATTATTCATGGCACTTTACTATAGTCCACGCCTAACAATAAAACAGCAGGTACTTACATGCCTTAAGAAAACAGCCGGTACGTGTATGTTGTTTCTGAAACAGCACACGCCCTGTCTAAACAAAGTAAACTCATTTTGTCAATCGAAAAGGTATTGATAGCGACTACCTTGATCGAATTGTTGTGTTTGTTTAGCTAGTAAAAATGATCTAATGCATAGCTGCATTTAGCTTATACCTAAAAATGTTCTTATTCAAGCTTGCATAATATTTTTTTTATTTCATCTACTAACAATTGTTTACACAACAGCTTAACAAAAGCTTAACATTAGCAATTTAAGTAGTGTAACAAATGCTAAATGAACTGTAGGTACTTCTGAAATAACATTACTCTTTAATACTACTTTTTTAGTGTAGTCAGCAACTCCCAAAGTTTTAACAACCAGTCAAGTATCGTGTTACCCAGTTACTGGGTTGTTGAAGTCAGATAGGCAGTCGGTCTGTAGCGACATCTATCTCGCCACATACGAACTATCCTACATCGCGGTATCAAAGTTATCCGCGCAATTTGAACGTATAAAAGTTCCCGACAACAACCGTAGGGCAGTAGTTAGCCCACCAGACACAACACCCGTCTGGTCGGAGGATCCTCCCTTTTCAATGGTGGATGAGGAACTTTACACCCTGTTCCTCATGCCTCCAAACGGGTGACCCCAAAGGTCCATGGAATACACGGGCATTTAGCTGCTTCCGGTTAGACTGGAAGCTGACCCTAAATTAATTTAAAAATGTATGACCAGGCAGATTATGATTTATGACTTATATTTCTATGATAAATTAATAAGTAACTGTCTTCCTGTTAGGGACCTTTTTACGCCTTAACGGCTGAATGCATTTAAATACATTGCCAAAATGTATTTTAATGCAATTAAAAAACACGAATCCATATATAGGAGATAACCTGGTTTTGAACAGAGAATATTTTTTTATTCTGGTTGTATATTATTCCTCTTCCTCTATAAGTTTATCTTACACTTTACAATAGTGTAAAAATATCACCAGATTATAATAAAACTACTTTCATAATTCGAAAGATTAGTGGAGTGGCGACCACGTAGGTACCGGAAGACAAGATTTAGAAAAAAATTTAAAATCCATTGCTACTTATGATGAAGCAATTCGTCTGCTCGACAACGTAAATACGCACGGAATGATGTTGAATTGTCAAAATGTAAGGTATTGCCATTATGTGTTGCGCAATTACCCTGAGGTTGTGTTTTTATGTAACTAAATTGATCGTTTATCGATATTTGTTTTCCCAATTTGATATATTGTTTCGTTATTAGTTTTCTAACCATTGTTTTCCTACTCAACTTATTTCTTGACCCACGTGGGCGTCACGCAGTTTTCTCTCATTTTTTTCCTACTTTCATTATAAGAACAAACAATGTTGCGCAAGTTCGAATCTTCTAACGTTTATTGATTGCTGTATTTATAGACTATTGGCTTAACGTGTGGCTGGGCTAAGGCCAGTACTTGTCACATTAATAGTCAATACCAACTGTAATTTCAAAGCACGCTTTACGATGTTTTAATTTACTCGACGCTTTTGTAACACTGTGTTTGTAACAAAACTCCTCTAAAACCTCCGCCCGACAGCCTTGTAGGGCTGAGAATACGGCGTGCACTAATAATAGGTAAATAACACTAAAAAAATCTAGGACGAATAAAAGTTTGTTGGGGCAGCTAGTAAAATATTAGGGGGTCGCGGAAATAGCTTCTGTTCCCGTGACCCCCAGTGCAGGTGTCAGAAGGAACACGGGGTAGTTTTTAGTCAGTAAGAGTCTGACAGACCCCTCCGCCTTCCCCGGCGGGGCGGGGACATCCATGAGGATTTTCCACCCCTAAAAAAAAGCTAGTAAAATATAAATTGAAAGTGTCCCAATATTAACAAGAAACGTAATTTTTCCTTGTCTGTCGTTTTTTTTGGTTTGGTTATGTTAAAAGTGATGTCAAGCCCTGGTATCAATCATAATAATTGTTGGAGTAGGGACTATTTTCGTAGGTATATACCGCGTCCTTACTTACGAGCTTACAAATATTTGGGTCGCCAAGGGCTCTCGGAGTATTTCAAACACGCGCGTAATTTGTTTCAGCATTTTTGTCTGGACAACATCTAAGCAAAACAAATTGCGAATAAAAGCCTTAAATTAATACTGGCTCTTGGTTACATAATTGCTGTCTTAGAATAGAGTAGTTTTCTTAATAAATCAGTTACTGTTTCGGTTTGAATACTTTAAAAAATATTGGATGCACATTTTTTTGTCAGGTAAACAATAATTATGACGTTAGAAATTATTTTACCAATATACCTAAATATATAAAAAAATATAAATAAGTATTCCACAACTTTTCACACAACGCCATTTAGTCCCAAGTTTGAGAGCTTGTGTTATGGGTACTAAACTGCTGATAAACATACTTATATATTTCTAAATACATACATATTATAGATAAATTACACCCAAACACAGAACAAATGATCGTGTCCATCACACAAACATTTTATTGTCCTGAGTGGGAATCGAACCGACCTCCGACCTCCTCCTTCTCCTGAATAGTAAGCTACATTGTTTGTGAGCCATTTTTATTTGAAAAACGTGGAAGGGATGTAAAAATAAAGATAGCACGCGGAAGAAGTGGTGAGCAATGTGCTAGTTTAGTTTATTTATTTTATTTAAATACAACCAACATGGCAAATCTACAACCAACATACGTGTTAAGTTTCTCGAACATCTCTTTACATTTTATAGTGTTACCTTGATTAAGGCTGCCACGGCATGCGTAAATATAAGAGTAAGAAATTTATAACAAAACAATTATTTTCAAATTTATATTTTGAACTTTAAAGCGAAAAATACCTGTCCAATTTTTTTCTTATCTTGGAACTATTTTTTAAAAAGTTGTCCTAAACCGTATTGTTATAGTCCTTAACAATATTGTTATGGTCCTTTATCGGGTAAACGACTTATATAACATACAAGTCTGACCATTAGCTACTGTTCTATATTTGCATCTGACATTATTATCTTCATTAAATGCTCCGTTGATAGGGCTTAATTGCAGTAACCCGCTTATGATGCACTAGTTGGAAACACGTGACGAATGAAAATCGTATCTACTAATTAGGATTGATTTAGGTTTCGATTGGTACATTTTAAATTGTTTCATCTCATTGAGTGTGAAATGTTTATAAAAGGTACAATTACAAAATGAGTCTCAGACCACAAACTGCAATTGTCACCACCGCTGCATCGTGTTTTATGAATCTTTATGAAATTGATTTCAAGCGCAGCAAGCCTGCGGCCCATCAAGTTTACCTACTAATCACTGGTAATAACTCGGCGGTAACTCGGCGGTTCTAGCTTACTACACATCTTCTCCACTAAATTTTATTCCAAATCACACACCGTGCGCGGAATATGCTCAGTAAGGAGTTCAGGGTTTTCTTTATTTCCTCTATCGCTCTCTATTTGTGTTTCTATCCTGAGTTTAAAAGGAAATCGTCGGCTCACATGTTCACTCTGGTAAACTAAAAATAGACGCCACGTGTGGCCTATATCTAGACCACCCCTCGGGTGCACCACAGACATTAAGGTTCAGTACATATCTGAATGAAGGTGCGCCGAGCGTTTGCGACACTGTACCTCGACGCACTAACACATCATCGGGTGAGTGTAAAAGGTTGAATGTTTTATTATTAACTAGTAGATGTCACGCGATTTCGCCCGTGTAGTTCCCGTTTTCGTGGGAATACGGGGATAAAAAGTAGCCTATGTTACTCAGGGTACTGTAGCTTGCAATGGTGAAAGATTTTTTTAAATTGGCACATCAGTTTGTGTTTATTCATTACAAACAGCCACACAAAAATACAAATTTTTCCTCTTTATAATATTGGTGTAAATTTGTCTGTTCTGGCGTTACACGAACGATAATACGCGACGCATCTTCTGTCAGATAAGTATATGTATCGACCCATAAGATAAAGGGACTCCTAGTTTGGAGATCAGGGTTTCAATGTGTACCCTAGTCAAAGCCTCTTGCGGTACGATTACTTTTGTAAATCCTAGTTTATTTAGACTTAGTTCAATAAATATCCCTTTTTTTTTCTTAAGCCCTGCTACAAGCTTTCCTAGTCGCTGACCTCATTATTGCACTACCCAGAAATCTACTAATCATACCCCTAACATCGGTTACCCAGTACCGCAATATCGGTTCCAACGAACAGTCCAATATTTTACGTTCCACGGAATGAGGGCAAGTTCCATAAGTCATTGGTAATAGGAAGTCGAGTACTTGCCCACTTCCAGTTATATAGGTAATACAATGAAAGTAGTACCGGCGGAAGATTTGCGGACGGCCCGGGAAATTGATGAAAGTTGGGTACTTAATGGCGGGTTTTAACGGCATTTTGCAATTCGAGAAACTATTTCGCGGAGAGTGAAATCCTTTTATAAAAATCTCTTTTCTCAAAACGTTTTCATATTATTTTGTAGGCATTGTCGAATTCGTCTAAACTTTACTAGGCTTGTTTTGGTTGGTTTCTGGGTTTGTGGTTAGAGCTTTAATTAGTCAATCTAAGCGCTATCTTAATAGCTAAGGTTAATAATAATTAATGTATTAGAAAGATTTTCCGCGGAGAACTGGCTTTCTGATTCTTCCCAAAAAAATTATAAAATGCCTTTTACTGTCCGAGTTTGAAATCGCCAATTCACCTTGAGCAAGCGTGGTGATCAAATCAAAATCAAATCAAAATCAAATCAAATCAAATAATCTTTATCAATGCTCGTGCCTTCTCTGTATGTGAAGAGGCCTTTGTTCTGCAGTGGGGCAGTAACAGCACAGGCTGATATTATGTTGTAGCTATGCATTTAGTAAAAAAAAATATTATTGTTACATTTGCTGTTTCTTATAAGACAAGCGACAACCGACCGACAGTTTGATGGGCGTAAAATTTTGTACAATATGTGTAGAATAGTGTTTTTTTTTTTACTATCCGATTGGAGGGCAAAACTCGTACTTCACTCACGTGCACAGTGAAGGCATGGATATTAATGACACGCTAATTCGTGGTAAGGAGGCGATATCAGACTCAAGTCTGATATCGCCTCCTTACCCTGAACATTAAACAAGTTCACAGTTCCTTAAGATGCTTGCTTACACCGATGTCAATGATCCCAATTGTCAAAGTTAAATTCGATCTAAGTAGTGCGTTTCACCCCTGTCAAGCAAGACTTTGGAAACCGACAGACGGCATTTAATCAAGCTACGATAGTTTGTTAGGAACCTAGGACCAATATTAGTTTTGCTTTAGTTTTAGTTTTGGATTAAAATTATGCGTGTATGTCTGGTCTTCTGTGAGAGTAAGTATGCCAGGGAGTCTACTGTTCCATGTTAGTTTTAAGATTTTTATTTTCGATTGACTTTTTATCATAATTGTTATCTTATCTATGTTACTTAGTGTAATTGGTGTTGTACCGTATTAACTATAAAATAAATGAATAGAACATTATGAATACCGCTTCAAGCTAATTATGCACAGCCATGTTGTTATGAATTTCTTTAAAAGTACGTTAGTTATGCCTGCATTTTTCATTTCGTTTTTAGCCGCACGTTTTGCTAAGTATTCACGCCATTCGCGTTCGCCGGTAAAGGTCAAGTTTTAAGTTTTGCTGCTACATCGTAGCTTAAGGGTCCCTTTTCCGAAATTTACGTTTCTAGATCGAGTTGTTTTCAGAGAAATCACCATATTTAAATTCGCAAAAAAATATATAGTACAGATACATGTTTAAACTAGTGACTTTTTTGGTTAAAAACACAATATTTGTCATTTTGCTCGACAAAAAAAAAATCAGAAGTAAAGTCGATTTTGAAAGTATTTTAAGCTGTATGAGACTTGGGGGGACGCAATGTTTATGAAAATTTAACATTTCATTTACTAATCAGGTTTAACAGGGATATTATTGGATAGATTTATAATATGGCACTTATTTTTTTCTATATAAAATAAATGCGTGAAAAACGACTCGCGCGCACCGCGCCAGTGCCCTGCCGGACGTCATCGAGGGAGGACCTATGCAATTTTTGCTCGCAACCACATTATCGTCTTCGCACGCGTAATAGTGCCTACTAACCTGCGTAAAAACGTGTTGTATTAGAAGTAATAAAAATGGCAAAAATAAACAAAATTAAGAAAAAAAGGGCATCTGAAGTGAAGAAAATCCGAAAGTGTATTGCGTAAGTACTTATTTATAAATACGTCACAATATTATTACTTGTGCTTCTTTACACAGACTAGCGAAGTCAGTATGACAAGAATTTTAAATCTTTAATAGGTATTTTTAATGGAAACATTCACCTTTTCATATTTTTACATAAACTGACGATCCGAATGGCGCAGCGGTAGTGAGGCCGCCTTACGATCTTAGGGTCCGGGTTCGAATCCCGGTAGGGGCAAATGTTTGTGTGATGAGCATGATCATTATTTGGTTTCCGAGTCATGGATGTTTGTACATAAGAAGTACCTATTTATTTACAACAAAAAAAGTATATATGTATTATGTCAACTATCTGGTGTCCACGACACAAGCCAACGATATTTATTTATTTACTAGCTGTTGCCCGCGATTTCGTTCGCGTGGAAATTTGAAAGTGTATGAAAAAAAACATGTGTGCAATTCACACGTGGTAGAAGTGAAACCTTCAAAAAGAGCACAAAGACAATCACGAACTTATGAAACACTATACTCGTATAATGCTTCCTATCTCATTTTCTCCCACGTTAAATATTATGAATTTATGTGGCTGTCTCTTTTTTTTTCATTTTCAGTTTCATCGACTATCAAATCACAACGATGCTAAAGAAGATGTCACTTAAAAAAAAAATAGCCTACGACCTATTCTCAGACCTACCAAATATACACAAAAATTTTGTCAAGCCGTTTCGGAGGAGTTCGATAACAAACACTGTGACACGAGATTTTTATATTTGTATATGTTATGTATTAGATCTTATTTATAACTCTAGTAATTGTTCGTTTTAATTTGGCTTTTTGAAATTTAGTAATGAAATTTATTCCATTCCAGTGCTCTGAGACCTCGCACCGGAAAAGGTACTTTGATGTCCAAGAAAAGTACCGATGGGCGCTCTAAAGAGGGGCAGTATCCGTAAGCACATTATGTACATATTATATAGTATACTAGGACGGAGCAGTTCTATCTGTCCACTACAAGTTTGCCGTTTTCTCCCGTCACGCTTTAGCTTTCTTACTTATCACGTGTCATATGTATCTCATGGCAGTAAATGATTTTTTGTTAAAATTTATTTCAGTGATTTTGAAACCAAATCCCCTTCTGTACTTTAATGACATTCCATTGTTTCAGAAGGACTGTGGGTTCGACCCTCTTAGAAGATACTCGCGCCTAGCATTGAGGAATATATCGGTCGATGAAAATGAACCTGGACCTTGCACACGACCACTAAATTTTATTGAATTTTAATTTTTATGCTAGTACCTACCTTTATATTTTATTACATTATAATTAATCATATTTGTCTTTCATTATAGTACTCAACAAATCTTCTACCACCAATCTTTAAATTCTATAGAATGATCATCGCCTGCCTTAGAAATATATTCATAACAATATAAGTGTATTAAGGTTTACAGTCAATAGTGCAGCACATCAAGCTATACGTTTTTGTTGCAAACTAGCTCTTATTACCCGCACGCCAATATTTGAATTACTGATTTATTTGTACTGTGGCGTGCTCGTCCGCCGCCATAGGTCACCGGAGTTCATATCGCGACGGCTCCTGTGCAACGCGGCCGCAAGCCGACTCAGTGCGTAAAATGCCTAAAGTTTCGGGAAAAGGGGCCCTTAATGATCTACACTTTTAATTAATTACTACAAGATGATGGTTAGAGTTGATGGTGCTGTGAGCCTTAATTATGTATTCGTATTATAATACAAGTTCATTCATGATCGACATACATTCAAACTTCTGTTTTCTAATTTCCCGACATTTGATAGGAGTCGTATTCTGATTTAACATTATAAGGACATCGATCACTAAGTTCTTTATTTATGATCGATGTATATAGGTCATTGATGCCTTCCTAACCTTAGCCTTATACTTGGCCGGTATATTTTAGTGTCGCGCGTACCGATGCTGGATAAAAGGACCAATAATTTTGTCACTATATACGGCAAATAAAAGTCGTGATGGCCCAGAGGTTACGGCGCCTACCTCTCATGCACGAAATTGTGGTTAAAATCCGGGCAATGTGACTTTACCTATTCAATTGTACTTTCTAAGTTAATCTTAGACATCATTGATATCGGTGAAGGAAAACATCGTGAGAAAACCTAGACTTAAAGTTAATACAAGTTTGAAGTCGTAAGCGTGGTGATCAATAATCCTCTGTATAAGAAGGGGCTTTTGCTCTGCAGTGGGATTGTATTATATTATTTAAACGACGAATAACAAATTAATGGTGTAAAATAATGAAAAATACTGCAGTGAATTCCACTGTTTAGCAAAGCTTATTACGTAAAAGGAATGATGAAACAGATCTGGTACGGAAGGACCAGATCAGCGGTATTGTAGCTCGAGATAACCGGATCACATTGTGCTTTAGTTACAATGCTGAAGCGGTTTTGTTGGCACTGCGGCAGAGCTTTAAGCCTTTTCATAAGCATTTTGTAAAGCAGCAAAATCGTATTATTACCTTTTCTTTTGTCTATGCAGCCATTTTATGACACAAGACAAGAAAAGCTGACCTATATACGTAAATGGAAGCTTTTGCTGTTTTATTTACTGGTTTCATGCGGCTTGAAAGTTTACGAAGCGCCATTCTTATGAACTTTATCTCCGCATCCCGGGTATTCAGTCATCTGTGTCGAGTAACCGAGCTTCGATATATCTGGGACCCTATCTTATGTAAGAAACGGGCAACTTTGCCCTAAATATACAGCATGTTCTACAAAGTAATGTATTTTTATGTGACCCTGGTGGTGGTTGGAACGGTGCCGAGAAAAGTGCTTAGCAATGCACTTAGGTACCTACTCTTGTGAATTCTAATGCCTAGGTTCTGGGTTCAAAAAATGGTTGGACTGCAGAACTCTCTAATATACATCACGGTCGATAAATGTGTGAAGCTATTTTAATCAACTCCAAAGCTAACATATCGGTTTTGACCATTCGGCACATTTAGTATACTGGTAGTCCAAAGTGTACACTATACCTTCTCATTAAAAAGAATCCTCAAAGTTGAGCTCCAGCCTGCATCGGCAGACAAAACTCTTGCATTCTATATTAATTGGCCTTTTGTGTCAAGCAGTGTTTAATTCTATGGGGTAAGCAAATATGCTGCGTTCGCTTGGATTAAAAGACTACCTACACACTTAACTCACTGCAAATATAGTGTAGTTTCCCAACGGTGAAAGATTTTTTCAAATGAGTTTAGTATTTTTTAATTTTATTCGTTACATACAAAAATTCAAGTCTTTACTCTTTATAATATTAGTTTAGAAGATAGAACATGACGCCTGTAATTTGCAAAGAGTTAGGCAGAAATGTACCTGTAGTACACAGTTCCACAGTCACAATTCGCACAAATCCAAACTCCGGGCTGCTACTGAGAAACTCCAAATCTAATAATCTCTGCTTAACCCGGTGAATGAACCCTGAAAAGTCCACCACCATCTGATCCACATTTACCTCTAAATTCACCCCAATCTCAACCAACAAATCTGTTAACTAAACCCGTAGCGGTTTATGTATCAATCAAAACGCTCATCCTATCGATCAATACAATTCAATCAGTGGTTGTAACAGTTCACTTGATTGATATTATGGTAACATGTCGGAATGAAATGGCGTTTGCCCAAAAAACTTATTGACCTACATTTGAAACGCAAAAATCTTTTATGATGAATCCCTAGTTAGGGCTGGCAAAGATTTGGCGGATGTTTCTACTAAACGGATCAAGGGTCAAGAAACATTAATCAACGGCCTTTCGTATTTTGCCTATTGAAAAAGAGCACACTTGTACGCATCCACTGCTTACTAAGGCCGTCGAGCACCGATCGCGTTTTGTATCAGTCTGCCGTCGAAACGCTTTCACCGTTTCGATGCGAAAGGATGCGTACAACGTTCCATACTTTGTTTTCTTTTTATATGGACAACCGTCGAACGATGCCGTCGATCAATGTGTACTGATCCTAAGAATTCTTGCTTGGGTTTTTTAAACTGAAGGCCAATTCTCGTGTTTAAAAACGTTCAAAATATAGTCACATTCTTATCACAGCGACTAATGTCCGAAACTTCGTAATAGGTAAGTAGGGAAATTTGCCGTATTTTTGACTGATTAGGACCGAAATTAATTCAGGTTTTCGAAAATAGTCTCTATTTTTAGATTCAACTATGGGGAAAGTCCCCATAGTTGAATTCAAATCCAGTAGCAATAGTGTAGGTATAGTGAATTTGATAGAAAAATATATGTAGAGGCCTGTGGCCAAATAATGGCAGCCGCATGTAATTAAAAGTAAAGTTACATTTGGATCTGTCCGTCGATAGACAACTATCCATTAGCTACACCCCTCCTTACTTTGGAAACCGAATTAGGCAGTTGGTCCCGGCTGTCATTTGTAGATTTGTGTCAGTCGTTAGTGGTGTTCAGTAGCCTGAAAATCTGCCAACCATTCTATCTTTTAATGAGACTGGTAGGGGGGTAGGGTACACACACATACCCTTTATTACCCAGTACCTGAGTCGTAGAGGTCAGGAAGGCAGTCGCTTCATGCAAAATACTGATACTCAGCTGCAATACTGATACCAGAGTCGACTCCAGCTTTGTTTAAAAAAGTAAAGGTTATGTGGATGGTGACTTATAGGATTTTTGATGATTTGCTTATTTTTTTATTTTTGTGACTATAATATATTATTAACTTGGCGCCTAATTAAATGACTGTAGTTGAGTGAAATGCCACGTCGTGAGACATGCCATTTTTGTGTCTCTGGTTTTGTGTTATTAAGTTTTTACTGTGAGTTTGTCAATAAATGTATGTTCTTTCTTTTTTTCTGATATCGTTATGTCTATTTAATGAAACTCATACCTAACTAATATTGTTTTATTTGGCTTTCTTATTTTCCAAAAGCTAACGTGATTTTATAAAAAAAATCAGCTTCACTTAGTGCGTTCGCCATCCCTATCCTATTGGGCCTGCGCGACATCTGACTTTATGGGCGATTAAAAATGGTTGAATGAAAGTTATCGTAAAAATGTCGTTTCCACATTTAACGACTATTTAAGGTACTATTATTTCGCGTTGTTTATTATAATGGGCTTTGCTTTTTTATCGTGTGTGTTGATCTCAGTAACAAGAGTGTTAAAGTTAACAGCACATTTAAAAATAAGAGTAATAGAAGAGAAGATCTATGATGATGGACTATAAATACCTACTTCACCTAGTACAGTTAATCCACGCAATGATAAAGGCTTGCTTGACACGTCACGCGTCATAATGATTTTGCACGATGTGTCGAAAATCCCTTTCAATATTATGTTCTTACCAACTTATTTGTACACCACTCATTTTTAATTATTACAAATATTTAAAGGGCCTCTCTGACTGTCTTCTCATTATATTTCTAAAGTATCAATTAATAATATTCATAAACAGCAAAGTTTGTTTATATCCCAAAAAGTCACCCAATTTATGGAAATATTGTACGGGCTATTCATGACATAGTAGTATTCATTAATTAATCGTCATATCTCGCTCACGTTCGCGTGATCTCGCTCAAGCATGCCCCGCCCCCAACTGCTGTTTTCGTTATTTAAGTTTAACTAAATAGTGGCACATTTAAAATTTGAACTTCGTTTTTTTACTTTTGATTACGCAAATATGATCAGTAACAGGTACGGATACAGCCCATTTTTTTATTTATTAAAAAATAGGGGTGTATAGTATATCTCTGCGTAAGGTCGAGAATGGTTCCACTATGTTTAAATAAAGCTTTTACCAGATTTCAACAACAACAACAACAGATTTGTTTATTAATTTGATTCTCAAGCACACTAATATCAACCTTAAGGTGATGCAAAGAAAATAAATACAAGCATTTCAATTTTTAATTCAAATTTTAGAACAGGCCTTTGGCTGTAGGCCTGACTTTCAGGTTTTTACTACCCTTAAAGACTGTTAAAGATGTGATTCTACGAATTCGAACCGCGACCAACTGGTTAGCGTGCACAAAGGCACAACAGAGTGTCTTGATGGGTAATGGATGATGGAGATCTTAGGAAACGTAACTTAACCATCAATTGACCCAAGTCGCTCTTTTTATTTACAATATTTACCCTCGAACCCGGTCAGATCTTTATCTATAGGAAGAAAACCAACTTGCTATATAGTACCTACTGTAACGATTTCTTTAGGCTCATTACACAGTTATTTCATGGTAGGTACATAATCGCCTATTTACTGGTTCGTTAGTCCAATTGCTACAGACTGGTTGTAATTTGATAATGGCTTAATAGGATTTTGTATTGTGTTATAATTTTCTTGGATGGAGTTTTTAGACATGGGATATTGTTAGAATCGAAACAATAAAACTAAACTGATCTGTGTTAGCCTAAATCATCTTTAACAGACTTCAAATAAGGTTAGATTTTCTGTATCTTTGGTTTCGTCTCTATTTCATTTCTGGTCATCGCCTTTCTAAACTAGACTTATTTTGTACTTTATGAAAAGGGTTTTTTTTCTCTTGGAAGTCGTAGCCTATAAAATAATGTGTTAACAAACAAGACGCTTAAAACGACATTTGTCAAAGTATGAGGGAACCTACATACCTCCTTTTTGAGTCGCCGAATTCGTGTAAAAAAATAGCTTTTTGTTTATAACGCGACCTTGCCATAAATCGGATTAAATCATCATTGGTAAGAACTCTTAAGAAGCCAATTGCTTAGACCACTTAATCCGACAGCCCCCTCGCGAAACATAGTCCTTGAAGATAATCCGTCTTTTAAGATATACAGGGTGGACGTGTACCCAAACAATAGCAGCCTCATGGGTTGATCGAAGGTTAAGCTAAGCATGACAAGGTTGGTCCGTGGATAGTGTGGTAGACCAACAGGCCAGGGGCTCGAGTCTGCTATAGCAATCGTGTCTCAATGACCGGTCATTGATCGAATATTTAACAACTTTGACAGTTTTTGTATGGGAAATGTGTCATAAGTTTGACGTTGTACGTCAAAAATCGATCATTGACCGGTCATTGAGACACGATTGCTATAGCAGACTCGGCCCCCTGTAGTGATGAGCGTTGAATCAACGAACTAGTTGAATCAACGTTGATGTCCCTTCAACGGGATTAACGTTGACCATGTAGAAATCAACTAGTTGAATTCGTCAACGAGTTACAAGACAACGACGTTTACGAATTCAACTCGTTTGACGAAACAATAAACTGAACCCAACGTTTTGTTATTTTCAACGTACCTACGTAAATTGTATTTCTTTAACAATTGCTTACTGTAGCACTTTTTACACGTGCAGTCTCTCCCACAGAAGGCTGACAGCCTGAAAAAAGTATGAAGGGCAGATCATCTAGAACCCTAGGTAGGTAGTTGGTAAAGTCATCATTTAATGTTATACAATTTCATTAGGTAAGCTGCATCAAATTGTTCGTAAATTAACATTACAACAACAAATAAATGCTTTTAAGGTTAATCCGTTAATCGTTCATGCAAGTTGACGTTCGTAACAAGTTAATTCGTTGACGAAACTAACTAGTTGATCAACTAGCTGACAAACGCAAATCAACGTTAACGTTTCGTTGACGGCCGACGACGGCCGGTTGAAAACCTTTAACGACCCATCACTATAGGCCAGTACCTACTTATGATGTCTGGATATGTTTTGATGTCCTTTCCTGATGTATTATGTTAATCGACGTCACAAACAAATCACCAACAGGTTAACAAAGTTAATCTCAATATCACTAAACGTCTTCATGCAATAATAATTTTTTTTTTGTCAAATGTTGGCGGCAAATTTGCGAAAATCACCCGTTTGGGATTGGTTCGCCCGCACCGTGCCGTCAAACGACCCGTGTACACGCGATCCGTAAATAAAACGGGTAAATAATATATTTGCAATGTAAAGAGCTGTTTTTATTTTTTCGTAACACACACGTTTAGCGTTAATTCTCTGGGGTGAACGACTAGTGACGCGTTTTTGTGCGGACCAAGTTGGACCAGGGTGGGCTTGTCGAAACAATATCGATATGGATAAGTAGGGTCATTGCGCCGGTTAGCGACCAGTTAGCTGAGTTGCCCACTTCAGATGAGTGAAAGAAAATGTTACTTACAAGCCACATAGTATGTGTCAATGCAAAATTGGTCCCAAATATAGTCTAGTTTTGATATAAAACATAAAATAATAGACTTTAGTACACAAAATATTTTAAAATGCTGAAAAAGTGAAAATATAGCGAAAACGTTAGTTTGCGACCACTTTCATTAGTTAACGTCCGCCAGTAAGCTAGTTTGCGACCACTATTTTAATATTAAAAATATGACAATAAAACAATTATAATTGATTTTAAAATGTTCTTAATTTTGGTTTTTAATTAAATATAATTTTAGAAAAAATAATTGTTCACGAAAGTCCATTTCTTAACCCACTTTTCGCCTTCCTTGGCTAACAGAGGATCTGGTCCCTTTGTCTCGATAGCATCACATGTCTTCCCACTAAACCGATCTTAAATTGTAGTTAGAGGGATCTGATACTTACAGTCTACACGTTTCACATATCCCGACAGTCCCCCAAAAAACCGGCCCTTTGTCGTTTTCCATTGTTTATATTAGGAACTAGCAGACATCACGCGGTTCCACCCGCGTAGTTCCTGTTCCCGTGGGATTACAGGTATAAAAAGTAGCCTATGACATCCGGGAATAGTGTAAGCTTTCCACCAGTGCATTTTTTTTAAAATTGGTTCATTAGTTGCGAAGATTACCCCCTACATATAAACTTACAAACAAATTTTACCTCTTTATAATATTAGGAATAAGAAATGGCAGAACAAACTCCTCAGAAACACGCCTGTTGATAAGATAGAAGAACTGAGTTTTTAAATAATTAGTTCGAATCAAATTATTTTGCTAGATGTTAGCTAGCACACTCTATACATAATACTAGTCATGCATAACTACCGGCACTGACAGCTAAACTGAAACACAAGTCTACCATTAAACTGACTAAAAAGAAGCCTCCAGGTATAAAGGACGTGCCCACTTACATATGCAGAGTTGGATTATATCTATAGGTCCTGCAACACAATGTCACATAATCATAATCTAGGACCATTGAAGTTAAATCAATCAGACGTCCAGTAACCACAAGCACAGCACCCGTTCACGAGCGTCGTTCAAAGATCAGCCTATCCCATCGCCATATTTGAGGGAAGGTGGGAACCCAACCCCAACCCTCGACACTGCCGCAAGCAGTAAACAGAAAAAAAATATGAAACTGGCATTTCAATAACTAAATAAACTTACACACTTATTTGGGTTTGCGGCTCTTGTTTCTGTCATACTAAAATATGGTGGTCGCAAACTAATGTCTTTGATTTCGTTAAAGTGTATTAACGACCACCTTTGCCACCCAATGTTTGAAGGTAATTTTCTCAAAATTCCTTCATAGAAACTGGTGGTCGCATACCAAAGAATTGCATCCTTACACTTTACCAATGCTATACCTTAAATTGCGACAGTCCCGTGTAAACCATTAGGATCATAATAAGCAAAACAAAATATTGCTGTATTGGTGGCATTGCGACCATGCGGTCGCAATCTAGCGATTTTGGTAAATAAACAATTTGGTTATCGACCACTGGATTTTACTATAATATTGAGTATAAAAATAAACAAATAAAACTAGATAATTACGAAAACTTAACTATTGTTCTAATTAAACAACTATCATGCGTGTAAAACATGCCTTAGGTAATAAAACTTGAGTGAGAGCGCCGCGCGTCGTGCTATTTTTTTCTCAAATCACCATAGAATTGCACACCGCTAAATTATTACGCGTATTCAGCAATTTTTTTTCAGCGTTGGGTTAGTCCTTATGTGTAGTAACTGTAGTAACTGTAGTAATTCCTGTTGAATAGTCATTTGACAAACGAGTGAAATTTTTTTTTCATTAATTTTTCATCTAGAACTGCTATTATCACGATTTCAAGAAACTTAGTCCGTCAAATGGTCGCATACTGGAGGTGGTCGCGTAACCGGCGCAATGACCCTATACTAACTTGCGACCCACTCCGACTTCATACAGATGCAAACATTTTTTTAAATGAGATTTGCAGTGTTTTTTTTTTATCTCGTTTGGCATTACTAAGAAATATTTCATATTAATTATTAATTAAGTATAAAGAGATATGACGTTTGTATGTAGGGGGTAATCTCTGGAACTGATCATCCAATCCTAAAAAATGTTCACTGGTAGAAAGCTAAGTACAATATTCCTCAGTTCTATAAGCTACATTTTATTCTTGTGTTCCCACAGGAATTACGCGGGTTTACCGCGTGACGTCCGCAAGTTTCATATAAATTGGTTAAGTAATTCCGAAAAGATGTCAGTATGTCTAAACGCGCTAATATCTGAAAGCTTCAAGTTGGCTTTGAAAATAAAATATTGGATTTGAAAGCCCTATTATTAAGGAAGTTATAGGCTATTTAACATCGCGCTATGACGCATAGAAGCGGGTAAAACCGCGGGCCAGCGCTAGTATCAATCTATCGATACTCGTGTCGACCTTGCTCTGCCTCTTTACTATATTGACCATTTAAGCTAAGAAGCTCTTCGCTTTCTTGTCATATTGAATAGGTGGCATTCGTCTAGTATCCTCATGTCCATTCTAGTTATTGGGTAACACGTATTCAGCCGTGGACATGCTGGGGTTGATGAGGGAAACCTCATTCAAACAATGAATAGGTACTCCAGTTACCAATACTTTGTGCTGCATACTTACAGCTGTGCGTGAGGTTCTGGGCACGATTCTTGTGTTGGATTTTGGGTTATTCAATCAGGAATTTCTCAGAAGCAACCCGGAGTCTAGAGTTGGGGTGGTTAGCAATACCTCTATTTATATAGGTACACTAGCTGGTCCGGCAAACTTTGTTTCGCCTTATTTGCAAAAAAAAACTAGTTTACGTCCTATTTTCAGACCTACTGAATCAACTCACAAATTTTAAAAGGCCGCCCATTTTAACACCCTATATTATAACCTTTATAATTTATAAGTTTTAAGGTGTTACGGTAAAGAGTGTTCTATTTTATTGTACTTTGAAAGTCACCCCGTAGCTAATCAATGCTAGAAACGAGGCTAAGGTACTGCGATGACGTCTCAGAGAGATCAACAGTGTGATTCTGCTGAAATGTTGGTGAATTAAAAGCAAATTATGCTGTCATTCTACACTCACACTAGGGATTGACAGTTCATCACTTCACCCAAGTTTACACGGGGTGACTTTTAACAAAATCGACAGGTGGGATGTGATGTGTGTTCTGTTGCTACACCTCTGCCTAACCCTTTAGGGAACACAAACGTGGTATAATGTGTTGATTCTAGAAGTTAAGTGGAACATAAAATTGAATTACCACCGAAGCACAATCAAGCATAAGTTTGTTTAGTGAAGACTGTATTTGTTCATCCGGTAGCATCGGATGAACGCGTTGATTGCGTCAAGTTGTTTATCGAGAGCATTCATGAATGTTCTCAATAGGAATGAATTGAGTTTACTTTAGTATTCTGATTGTTGGTATTTATAACTAAATAAAAGGATAGTTATGATGGCGCCTGCCTCTCTCATCCGCGAAATTCTTGGGGGCATTTTAATTCATATCTCTACTGTCGCTCTCCAAACGAATTACACAGACGTGTTGCTGGGAGGTTCTTCCGCCACTTCTTCTTTCCAGCAAAAATACTGGGAAGTGATGAAGGGTTGGCGTTTTGGGGGCTGTTTTAAATTATTTTTGAAGTTCAAAAAGCGCTGATTCTCAGCCTAGTTTAAATAAATGAGTTTTGATTTGCATTTACACAAGTTCATTCTCACTCAGAATACATACCTCCAACATATTTCAAAGCAGACCAAATAATGATCAGTGTGCTGACGTGATGATAGACGTGGAGAAACGAAGCTTGTCGGTCCTTCTTCCTCAGTATGAAGAACGCAGTCTCGAACAGCTCCAGAAGCTTCAGCACCACAGTCCACCACAGAAACCGAAGCATCCTCAATGCTTCTGGGTTCATGGAGTAGTCTGGTAGCATGCAGCCGAAGTGATATGTTGTTGTCCATCCTGATGTCATTATCTGGAAGACGAAAGAGCTTTCATGATTTAAGGTCAAAAGACAATCTTCATCTTAACGTGTGATTGGTGACTAAGCTGTCAGAGTTTTAATGCCACCTTCTCACTTGCCAGCTCTCAGCCTCAGAAAGTGATGCAGGGCTTGGCATCACTTTCCGGTGTCCTGCACCGTTTTTTAAGCAAGTGATATTTATTCTAAACGCAAATTAATCCAATAAGTCTGAGGCTCGTGTCTTGGACGAAAGGCGATCAAGATCATTTCCCTAAAGGGGCAATTCCCGTATTTTTAAGTAGGTATGTTCGCCTCGAATCTTAACCTCAATCTAACAAAATTACCTCTGATTTCCCTAGATTTTAACATTTTCTGGATTATATAGATTATCGCTAGGAAAACACTGACTACTTAGATGTTCAACGTTTTTAATTACGGCAGTTGGTTTTCTGATCTACCCAAAAATAATATCGGATGAACGTTTCGACTCCATCGAACTAAAGGGTTACATGAACGCAACAGGATTATGAGTAGCGATTAATTCCACAATATTACGTCACGTCTGTATAGCATTAGTAAAAGGTATACCTTTACAACACTTGGATTTTGTCACAATGACACAAGTCTCACGTATTAAAAGGCGAGTCTATTTTGCTTTCATCTGATCACAAACCCAGACTCCAGGCCACTACCAAACAAATACAGATGAAAAAACTTAACCACACGGTCCGATCCGGCTACCGTACTCAGGGACCTTATACTTCGCAGAAATGCGCTTTTTTAAGGATGAATATCATCAAATGACCCCTGCCGCTCTGGGTGAAGCAGAAAGGAGTGTCAGACTCTTACTGACTAAATTCCATCCGTGTTCCTCCTAATTTCTTCCAGGCCGCGGTGACTATTTCTAACAAATTCCGCAATAGCAGAAATGCTTGCAAGAACTAGTTAGTCAACGAGACAGTTCCTTAATAAATATCTTGGAATATACCTAAGTCACTAAAACAGCCTTTAAAAATATTAATCGCAGGAGAAATCAATTACGTTGTGTTTCATTATACTAAAATCATCGATTTAAAGTGTCTATTCGCAAGGGACATGATCGATCACTGCCGTGGGTATATTTTGTTTATCTTGGCGGCTTGGGACTGACAAGACTTATAAGCCGACGTATAAAGGAAACTTATATGGATATCGATCAAGTGTTGGTACTAAAATTACTAGGCCTTTGAATTTCGATTCTAATATGCAGAGTGAAAACTTAAATTTATATAATTATATTAACGTAGGTAAATACCACGGATATGGTAAATACTGATACACTAAGGTGATGATGACTCATGATTATGGACTCCAGAGTCGAAGTTTTTCGAAAAAAAAACGGAGAAGATCCTCGAAACGAATATATCTCGAGAAAAAAATCAGCTGTTGCCTACTTATATTTGAGACTCGACTAAAATGTATGAAACATTTTTTTTTTAATTTTCCGAGTTGGTCCAAAATTCAAAAATGTACATATTCGTGGGTCATCCTGTGAAAAATGTTTCATGATTAAAAAAACGCTCAGTAGGTCTATATCTTTTTTGTTTACCATGCATAGCTTTTCAGTTTACTTTGATTTCGGTGACTCCTTTACGTTAAACAGGAGCAATATATATATAAATAGATTCGGAGGCTTTTTTGGGTAAGCTCGTTACATCGTCGACCTCATCTCTGACCGCAGGACAAGATTGAGGTCAAGAGTAGACAAAAAAAATAGATTCGGAAGTCTATGGTTAAAAATAAAATATTAAACAAATCCACCAAAGACACAGACTTCCGAATCTTGTTTGTGTTATTTTTTGTAAAAAGTTTTTCTCTGAAATGTTTGGGCCTGCTTGAATGATAAATGCGTATACATTTAACACATGAGGTGCGGGTTCTTTAATGAGGGTCTCTGCTGAGTCAATGTCGGCACTCCTGTCCCTCTTGACAAACGCCCTCAGAGAATAATTTTCTCAAAATAAATTGGTGCCAAAACCAGCCAGGTGGTTGAGAATTTAAGGACCAACTGAAGCGTATGTGAATAAATAAGTGGTTACGTTTCATGTGCCACGGCTTAAGTAAGCTAGCTTTTGCCCTCGACTTCGTTCGCGTGAATGAAACCTAACATGTCCTATGGTAATCGGTAATAGTGTAGCTTTCTATCAGTGAAAGATTTCTTTAAATCGATTGAGTAGTTGCAGAGATAACCGTCTGTATTCAAACTTACCAGCAGTGCTATTTTGTATAAAATCACCGCGTAAAAATGCAGGTGCAGTGAATGCGAACTAGTCTGTCTTTCCATACAAATAATTGGCATTCAATAAAAAAAATATATATTCACAACTTTTCACACAACGCCATTTAGTCCCAAGTTAAGCTTGAGAGCTTGTGTTATGGGTACTAAACAGCTGATAAACATACTTATATGTCGAAGATTATTATTCAACGTTATGTACCTGGTACCACGAAACCCTGGTACCGCTCAGCCATCTCTGACGCCGACATATATATAATTCTAAATACATACATATTATAGATAAATTACACCCAGACATAGAACAAATGCTCGTGCTCATCACACAAACATTTGTCCTAGGTGGGAATCGAATCCACGACCTCCGGCATAGCAGTCAGGGTCACTAACTACTAGACCAACGGGCCAGTCATTGACAGTTTACTTCACTTAAGATTTCACGGGGTGACTTATACTGAATTGCCATGCAGCAAACAAATTTTCACTCTTTATGATACTAGTACAGACGCCAGCACACCAACCTACCCCAATGTGTCAAATTTCTTTTGATAGGTTTTCAATGAGAGTTTAAAATTCATCACTATCAATATTGTAAGTCAACTTTGTTCTAAATGCAATAAGGTTCATGTTCAATTTGGAAAATTTGACAGTTTGGGGTAGGTTGATGTGCTGGCGTCTTTACGTTCGTAAATGTTATTTTTATATGTGTGTAAGTATTAATGGTGTACAATAAAGAGTATTCTATTCTATTCTATTCTATTCTATGTGCTTCAGAATTGTGTATGTACAGACGCCAGCACATCAAGTTACCCCAATGTGTCAAATTTCTTTGATCGTTTTTCAACTTTATGTTAAACAGAATAAGGTTCATATTCAATTGGGAAAATTTGACACATGGGGGTAACTTGATGTGCTGGCGTCTGTACCTAGATCAGTGAGAAGTGTATTAATTTCTATAACCGAAGCTACCATTTCAATTATAAACTAGAATGAATATAGTTATATGACAAAACAGTTTTACTTTACAATGTATCGATGCTTTAACAACGACGAAGCCAGCCAATCAACCGGAAAAATTACACTCATTCGTCAGATAAAAGCTACGCAACTGCCACTAATGGGTTCTTGAAGCCACGTCCTAACCCGTAATTAGTTCCTCTCCTATTTGTTCAAGTCAACCGCAGAAACTTCGCTGTTTGAGACAGGACAAGCGCAAAGACATTGTTTTGTCCAGTACGTCTAACACGAACTTGGCAAGTTAACGTAACATGAATTCAAACTGCTTTTTATCTAAGGTGAAGATGTGACATAGTAACTCGCGAAATTCAAATTTTCTTGTGTTTTTTGCAAATCGCCACTGGGTGTCAGGCTGTATGTTGAACAAAATATTATTTGCGACCGTTGTAGCGACATCTATCTCGCCACATACAAACTAATTACCGATATCCTACATCGTGGTGTTAGAGTTATCCGCGCAATTTGGACGGATCCAAGTTCCCGACAGCAACCGTCGAGCAGTAGTTAGTCCACCAGACACAACACCCGTCTGGTCGGAGGATCCTCGCATTTCAATGGCGGATGAGGAACTTTACACCCTGTTCCACTATACTTACCTCCAAAACCGTAACCCGTGTTTGTTTACAGAATTGTAATCATTCAAATCATTAAAGCAACCCCCCTAAGTTTATGTAGTCCCATTGAATATTTATGTACCTAATCCCATTGTTCGTCAGGACGTAGAGCTCCTCAAGTTTCGAGTTGAGCTCACGATAACTGACAAGTGCTTGCACTGACTGATCTGGTCCACTCATATCTGTGTGGTTCTTTCCTCAAAAGACCATTATCAGACATAAATCTGCATGGTTCTTAAATAATCTGACCAAGATAATGTCTGGACTTTAAAAGAGACTGTGACCTCTGAGTTTCTTTCGGTGTTTCTTCTCAGAGGAGTCAGATAGCGAAATACCGACCTCTTCTTTAAAAAAAAAAATACATGTAAAAGTGTTTATATGAACCCATTTACAGAAATAAATATCATTTATCAATGATTGTTTCATGAAAAAATTGGTTGCCTGTAAAGTCGGTATACGGGCGAAAGTTTTACGTGACAACGACTTTGAGTGGTAAAATAATTTATGTCTGTCTCTCTCGCTCTTAGGCGGGCTAACCATGCCCGAGTGGAAGGGACGCGTGCCTCTCACTCGCTCTCATTGTGAGCGCATAACGTGAGCGGAGCGTAACGCAGTTTCTTGAAGTGTCACCCGGCAAACCAATTTATAAGACGTTGTCACGTCAAAAGTCTGGGATTAAATTAACTTAGAGGGTTGGTGGTTATTGGTGACTTTAACTTATTATTACTCAGGTAAACCACACTTGTCACGATCGAGCGATCGCGAATCATATTTTATTCAACATTTATACAACCTGACACTGAACGGCTATTTGCAAAACGATGCTATTTTATCATTATATATTCTTATTATATCTAGTTTTTTATTTATTCAGTTATTTATGTAATTTGTATGCCTCTTTGTGGGCAAATTCTCAATCTCTCAATCAAATTTCTTTGATCGTTTTTCAACTTTATGTCAAACAGAATAAGGTTCATATTCAATTGGGAAAATTTGACACATTGGGGTAACATGATGTGCTGGCGTCTGTACAGTATATCAATGTTTTCATGGCATTACTACAGTATAAATATTAATACAGTAGGACGACGCCTTTGATCTCTGGAAAAATGCCGACAACACCTACACGCGTTAGCCCTGAATAAATACCTCCTGAACTACGAACATCGTTTAAATCGCAGTTCGGGAGCAGCTTTCCCGCGTCTCGCCCCTCACACCCCGCACGATAGCCCTGTCTAGACGGCTTTGTCGGACAACTGTAGGTTTTTAGACTGTGGCATTACATTAGGCCCTATCAGAATAACAGCGCTGCGGTATTTATTGTTTTTTCTTTTAATAACGTGGCATCGTGCTGAAATAGCCTTTTTGGCCTCGCATAGGTCTTTTTGTTATTTAATATGTTAGATTTAGTTTTTAGTTTTGAACTGTTGAATTCCTGTGCGTGTCCTAAATAAACATACCTTCTTCACCTTAACGTAATGTGATTTGAGACGGTTTTTATTTTAAAACAAAGGTTTTTTGACAGGCCTGTTGGTCTAGTAGTTAGTAATCCTGACTGCTATGCCGGAGGTCGTGGGTTCGATTCCCACCCAGGACAAATGTTTGTGTAATGAGCACGATCATTTGTTCTGTGTCTGGGTGTAATTTATCTATAATATGTATGTATTTAGAAATATATGAATATGTTTATCAGCAGTTTAGTACCCATAACACAAGCTCTTAGCTTAGCTTGGGAAGATGGCTTTGTGTGAAAAAGTTGTGGAATATTTGTTTATTTATTATTAAGTATTATTTTATATAAACATTTGAATAGTACTGTGATTATAAATAGGGACAGTTTGTTATTACTTTGACAGTGTAGACAGTGAGATGTTTTGAATAGTTGTTGTAGGGACGTTTAATTAATTGATGTTGCTGCCTATTGTTTAAGTTTAGCGTTGAATAGTTACGCGGCTATCTTTCATTAGTAACATTCTGGGTTGTGGTAAAGCTAAACTTGTTTGGTCTTTGTTCAGATTTACGGGAATTGTTAATTCAACATACACACATCAAAAGTGTCTAGGGATCAACATATATTTTTGCAATAACTTTTCTCCTGATTGATATTAATTAAAATTTTCTTTAAGGATTCATCAAATAAAGTGTTTTCGTTTGTCACAGTAACGATAAACCAAGTCACCTTTGCATTAATAAAGAAATTTGCCATTTTCCTAATAAAGGGATTTTTGACATTTGAACCACTAACATTAAAGTTCGAAAAAAAGACTGAAATAACAGTTTTCTTTAAAATTTTATTGGGTAACTTAAACAATTAATAATCCGTGTTTCTACCGCGAACACTAACAACACAAGAACATCGGTTTGGCATACTCAAAATGAGTTCATCCAAATCACGCTGTGGAATGGCCGCCCATGTTCGTTGCAACAACAAAAAAAGGTCTTCTTGCGACTGGATACCCTCCATATTCGGCAGAGCTCTTCTCTGTAGCATATCCCATGCATGCTCAATCGGGTTCAAGTCTGGCGACTGAGCAGGCCAGGGCAGGACATTGATGTTAGCTGCGGCGAGAGTCTGTCTTACAACTCGTGAGGCTTCATCACTCTTCAGGGAACTTAATTAGCGACCAAACAGTCAGAAACCGCTTGCATGAAGTGAACCTTCATTCCCGAAGACCGCTACGGGTACCACCTATAGCAATGCACAATCGTAGGATTCGATATCAATGGGCTCTTGAACACAGAAATTGGGCAGAAGAACAATGGCGTTTCGTGTGCTTTTCTGATGAGTCTCGTTTTGGTATGAGACCGGATACAAGACGTATACGACACTGGAGAACCCCTGGACGCCAACAGCGATTAAAATCCTGCCAGGAAGTCCATCCTTATAGTGGTGGAACCATCATGGTATGGGCGGGTATTTGGATCGGCGGAAGAACTGAGTTGATTTGGATCAGAGGCAACCTCAACGCTCAAATTTATGCTGAGACGATTGTATCAGACGTCATCGTTCCTTTACAAGTGCAAATCGGTCCCTTATTTCAGTTAATGCATGATAATGCACGACCGCACACCGCAAGAGTTGTAAGACAGACTCTCGCCGCAGCTAACATCAATGTCCTGCCCTGGCCTGCTCAGTCGCCAGACTTGAACCCGATTGAGCATGCATGGGATATGCTACAGAGAAGAGCTCTGCCGAATATGGAGGGTATCCAGTCGCAAGAAGACCTTTTTCTGTTGTTGCAACGAACATGGGCGGCCATTCCACAGCGTGATTTGGATGAACTCATTTTGAGTATGCCAAACCGATGTTCTTGTGTTGTTAGTGTTCGCGGTAGAAACACGGATTATTAATTGTTTAAGTTATCCAATAAAATTTTAAAGAAAACTGTTATTTCAGTCTTTTTTTCGAACTTTAATGTTAGTGGTTCAAATGTCAAAAATCCCTTTATTAGGAAAATGGCAAATTTCTTTATTAATGCAAAGGTGACTTGTTTTATCGTTACTGTGACAAACGAAAACACTTTATTTGATGAATCCTTAAAGAAAATTTTAATTAATATCAATCAGGAGAAAAGTTATTGCAAACATATATGTTGATCCCTACACACTTTTGATGTGTGTAGTTTTTAGTAATAGATATACTTAACACAAAATAACTGTCGCATGTCGTGGTTATTTTTATGAAATCTCGAAGAAAAAATCTGCCGTTTAAAACATTTATACCTACATAATAAGATAGGTAATAAATCCACTAAATGTGTTGAACACCAATTTTATCGCAATTTCAAGATACCCATTCCATGCAATTACTATGGGACAAACCCATAGTAATGCACGGAGTGTTACAAAGTTTTTATGGTTTGCAATAAACAAAGACATTCAATACCTATAGACCGGACATCACGAATAAAATTTTCGTCCGAATAAGTGTGTCCTGCCTGCCGGACACAAGTCTATGAGTTTTTTTAGTACGCTCCGCTGCCGCTCCAATATTCATATATTCTAGATTTCTAGATGGCGTTACTGAGACATGAGATCAAAGTTTTTCTATGACATTTCCTCGCATGTCCGCTCTATAGTCTTTTAAATCTCGTTGACAATAAAGAAAAGATAGGTATTCTATTATATAGCAAATGTAAAGAGGACTTCATTAAAAAAAAAGCGCCACAATTTGTTCGTGTCAGCCAAAGACCTTCAATTCTTACTACAAACGGGATATCATGAACAAAATTTTCATCTGATAGTTGTGTCCTAGTAGATCCACGTTTATGAGTTTAGTGTAGTGCGCTCCGACGCCGCCTCAATATTGCTATATTATTCTAGATGGCGTTACTGAGACTTGGTATTATGGTTTTTCTATAACATCTCTTCGCTTGTCATCTTTATAGTCTAGTTAAAGGCTAATTTAGACTAAAAGATTGTGAAAAAAGGCTGTATGATAGTAAAATACAAAATTTGTAAAAAGTCAAAGAAAGTAAAATACAAAGATAGCAAAAAGCAAAAGGTAGTACAGTAAAAGATAGACAAGGCGACAAGAGAAGAGATAGTATTCGCTAGCTAAACGCAAAAGATACAATAATAACTCAAAAAAAGACTTTTATTTTCTCCCTAATTTCTTCACCTATCAAGTTTATAGTCTGAATCCCCAATTACTGGTAGTGGTCACTAAAGGTGCCATATAAACTGACGGACTCCGGTGTCCGCCTTTAAAACCGCCCGCTGTATGACTCACGGTAATGACTAATCTATTGATGGCTTAGCGCGATTATGGGCTATGAAAACAGCGATTTCTGTACGCGTGACGTGGCTAGCGGACATTGGAATACTTAATAATACTACTTCACAAAATAAAAATATATTTTTTCTGTATTCGTATTAATAAGTACGTAGTTACTTATTATTAGTGTATGTTAAAATGGTCGTGTATTTTATGATATGTAAACAGTACCTACACCATAAACTACCTACATAACTTTTCATATTCTCTATCTAAAAAAAAAATTTCTTCGCACTACACATTATAAGTGTTACCGCACCAAAATGTCCTATGCGGATCTGATGAAACAGTACAATGTATTGAGCTTGGAGCACAGGCGTTCACTGCTAATGGTTATGATGTTGTATGGCATATGCAACAATAGGTTTAATTGTATGGAACTCACAAATAAACTATGTTATGTAGTACCTAGGACTATTCATCGGCGAGAAGTGCGAGCAACCCGCTTGTTCTACACAGAGAAATGCAGAACAAATGCTGGGGAGAGAGCTCCACTCCGTCGATTATTAGAAACGTACAACACACATTTTATAAATTTAGATATTTTCGCTCTTAGTAAGCACAAATTTAGAAAAATTGCTGCTGAATTACTTTCTGGTCATCCTTAACGATGACTGCTTCTTGCTGTTTTAATTTTGTGATCTTGCTTGCTGACTACAAACTGGACGAAGAGCGCTGTCTAGAGTTGGTTTGTGATATCTTTCAGGTTTATTTTTATTTTCCTAACACTGTCCCTTTCTGTATACGTCCGTTTCCTTATTTCTTTTAAATTGATGTTATTCCGTGGACAATAGTGTGGGTTATGCGTTTGTTAACTTTTAGACCTAAGCTAACTATTAATATTGTAACGTGTAACTGTTTTTTGTCCCAAATAAATAAATAAATAAATAAATCTAGTCCGTCCAAAGGTGTCTGTAATAGATCGCTTTTACCTATAAGGCCACCCATTGTACAACACGTATATTTTTTAGCTAAAGTTATTTGTTGTATCTTTTATGGTGTACAATAAATAAGGAGCACCTATTCTAAGCTGTTCTAAAATACTTTAACATGTTTTCTCATTCGTGAGGAAGCTGTACAAAATGGTGACCTTCTGAATAAATAAAAGAATTTGTCCCAAGAGATTTCTTTTCGATTCTGCAAAAAATATTTTTCCTTTTAGGTAAGTAAGGTCTAAAGATAGATACAAAAAAGTGTGAAAAAAATGCTATGAAGTAGTGAAATTCCATACGATTGAAGTGTAAATCTTTAAGGTTTCGAAAGTAGGTACTTAGGAACTTATCCTAAACACTTGACTCCTATTTAGTGTTGTCCAGCTTTTAGGATAGTGTCCGGCCTAATATGTACGGTCCGGCCTGTCCTGCTTTAGTTAGGCTTTTGGTCAAAGAGATTTAAAAGACTATAGAGCGGACATGCGAGGAAATGTCATAGAAAAACTTTGATCTCATGTCTTAGTAACGCCATCTAGAATAATATATGAATATTTGAGCGGCAGCGGAGCGTACTAAAAAAACTTATAGACTTGTGTCCGGCAGGACACACTTTTTCGGACGAAAATTTTGTTCGTGATGACCGGTCTATAGGTATTGAATGTCTTTGCTTTTGGTCAATCCCAAAAGATGCCGAGTAAAATCGCGCGAAAGAAGCGTTTAGGTACCTAAAATTAAGATTAGAAGTAAGTCTCAATTAAACAATAAGATAAAATAATGGGAATAATAAATAAAAAATAAAATGCAAGTATTCCTTATAAAAAATATGTAAATAATGTATCTATATCTGTGTCCGGCTTTTAAATTTTTGGACCTGGAAACCATACTTCTATAATTATCTGTCGCTGACATTTTTTATTTTTCCGTTATATACAAATGACTTTGCTTCTTCCTCTAACACGCAGATCTAGTGGCCTCCGACATTCAGTTGAATGAAAGTACGGGTGTGGCCTTAGGTCCATAACACGTTTCGTCTCATAAGTCGTAACTCATAAGATTTTAAGTTAATTTCTTTGGAATTTCTTCTGTCACGCAATGTTAAATTCAACGGGCAATAAGTACGACAAATTGTATGTTAAATGTATTCCAGTGACAGGCTGAAGAAAGTTGAAGATTTGTTTTTACATGTGCAAAACTTGTAGTTCACGCATTGGAAGACAGATACTATGTTTAATGTTCCTAACCCGGGAACCCTTTGGCATTCTCATTGAAGTTGGTTTATAACAAGAAAAGTAAGAGGTTCTCAAATTCGACACGTCTTATGAGTACCTATATAATATTTTTTCGATGTTGGACCTCGTATAACTTTTTACTAATAGGGAACGATTGTTTCTTGTCTACTTACTGGTTTTTACCTGTAAACCGACTCTATTGAAATTCGGAACCATATTATGTTGGTTTAATGACTCTTCAACATAATGAAAACCTGCAGTAGATCTGATGAAGGAACTCCTCAACTTAGGTAGGTACTTAACTAAACAATTTTCAAATTTTTCACATTTAATTTTCAAATTCATTTATTAATATTGTGGGCACAGGGTACAATGATCTTATATAGGTATATAATGTTTGGGCCATCCTATGGTCCCACGAAAGGCATACAAAATAGTGATGCGAATGTCAAAATGTGATGACAATACAACACTTTTTAACAATTACGAAAATGCTAATTGACAGAAGATACTTCTAATAATCTATTCTAAATCAAGTTTATAAGTGTGCGCATCACTCTCTGCTTGCCAACAGTTTGTAAAAAGTAAACAAACAGTTTGTTTATTGTTGGATCTAGAAATAGCAAACAGAAAATTTATGAGCTTCGCAAATCGTTTACTGATGTTAGTAAAATAAACATAGTTGTGATACTCGCAGTGATGCTTAACTAGCTCAAAATAAAGTTGAATATTAAATAAAATATTGAGCTTGAAGCTTTATGTTTTTCCGGTCTCTAATGCGGATAGTTAAAATTAAATTAACGCCTATACTGAAGAGTTAGATAGAGATGTAGTAAGGTGTCATTTCGCTAGGTAAGTACCTATGGTAGGTGGTGATTAATCTGTATATGACTTGTAAGAATCCCTTATCATTAAGATACTATGACTATGTTTGTCACATATAAAATAGGGTACTCGTTTATTGCCAATGCCGTCAACCGGGCACTAATTCAGACTCTGGACCGCTGCTCTTAATATGTTGATGGAAAAACCTAATAACATGTTGGCCCGACCAAGGAATCAAACTCAGGATCACATACTCTGCAGTGGTGCTTGCGACTGTCATACTAACTAGGCATTCAGTGCGATAGAATCGGATGCGGATAGTGTTACGAAAAAAAAAAACAATAAAACTTTTACGTCGCCTTCTCCTGGTGCCAAAAACATCAATTTTGTGTTCAGTATGTGAGCAGTAAAAACGATGTATGGGTCCTCGCGTTTACATACATAGGTACATAAACTTAAACCTTTTCTTCATGGGGTAGGCTGAAACAATATGTGGAACGAGTTACTAATAATTGTTAAGTTGGTTGCCAGCCTGTTATTGTCCCAGTATAGAGCAAAGGCCTCTTCTTCTACAGAGAAGACAAACTAATAAATTCTGACTACCCTTAACGTCTGACAGCCGGGACGTCAATGGCTTAACGTGTTTTCAGCACTAATGAATGTGGACGTCATAGCCAAAATTTGCAAATCATTATCGTGTCAAAATGTAGATTCACTGGAAATAATACAAAATGTATCGTGAATATGTATTGACCGATAAAGCCCGTGAGTCATTGTACTGCGAACTGTATACGATAAAATATTGTACGGTGTAATCCTGAATGGATAATAAAATCAGTCAAGTGCGAGTCGGACTCGGTAACTATTATGTTCTGTAGTATCGAACAAGATAGGAGATACCTACGGAAATTGTAGGTCGAGCGAAAAAACGTCTCATTCTTCTCTCTGTAACTTTATTATTATACTTTATTGTAATGCACAGATATACACTTCGGTGAAAATTTTAACTGATTTTAACTCTTATTACGGTTGATGAGATACAGCCCGCTGATAGGCAGACAGACATACAGAAAGCGAAGGCTTAGTGATAGGGTCCTGTTCTTTAGTACAAAGTGCGAGTAGGATTCTTGTCTTGGCGGTTCTGGCGTAAAACTGTGCCCAGCTTTTTTTTTCTTTATTGCAGATAATGAAACTCCATAAAATTACATAAAAACAATATAAAAACATAAAGATGAATATAAATTAAAAATTACAAAAAAAAAAAAAAAAAATATAATCGTGAATGTCAACATGTAGGTACAAAAGAATAATTAAGTAAGTTAAATAATAATAATAATTGTTGGAGCGCCTGATCAATTTCACCTAGCAACAACATGCACCAGCATTTTACACTAAGTTAATTAGTAAAGGTGAAGGTTCAGTAGCCATTTTTTTTAAGTACGTCACTTGCTGTATTGAACTCGCCCAGTTAACACCGAATAAATTAAATTCAAGCATCTGAGTATTCAATCATCATAAACCCTATCTGATTCTTCACATGGTCCTAACGAGCCGGATCCGGATAAATTATATCATAATTAAAGAAGATCAGCGGATAATATCAATAAGGATTTATTATCCACGTGCCGTGGAGGTTATATGCCGGTGGATGGAAGTGATCTCAAAGAAGCTTTCAACGGTGTACAGCGTTTATAATTATTAATATCGTCACCCAACACTCAGGTAGTATAATAAGTAAGATAATTATTCATTTATAAGGTCAGTACCACTTATTTTATTGTACATATTACTGTATTGTGTTAGACGAAAGTCATTAGGTACTTGTTGCAGTGTGATTAGTATTTTGTATGTCAGTAAAATTAAGTTTAAAATTATACTGATTAAAGTATATTTAGTTAGCTTAATTGCTACATCATTTAAACTTAAGTTATAAAGCTGTAACTAATTCACATAACTATCTACTTACAGTGGTGGTTAATAATTGTTAGCAAGTATCCTAACATAATACATAATATAATTTGAGTGTTTGATATTAGTGCAAGTCATTGTTATAAAACAATAAAGTTATTAACTCTTATTTATAATTATTCATGTATACAAAGATTAGGGTTCTTAAGTAGTTATTAAAAAGAAGTCGTGAAAGTTTTGCAAATATTTTATTAAATCATAGGTAATTAAGTACGGTTAATTAGTTATACACCTGGTAGCTGCATCATTAACATTTATATACTGTTTTACAATAGTAATTACAAAGACTACAAAACACAGTTTTAGGCGTAGGTACGTAGAAGAATATTGTTTGTTTAAGAACTAATTGTATTCCTGTATCAATTTCAGGTTGACAACACTCATCTCCCAGCATGTCCGAGGAACGGGAGTTAGTTAAAAAGCGAGGCAGCTTTAAGGGTCGCTTGACCGCGTTCGTTAACTTTCTGGACTCACTTAAGGACAAGGAGTTATCAAGCTGTGATGTGTCTGAATTGCAGTTGCGCATGGGCAAGATCGAGTCGTTGTACGAACAGTATGATGAGGTACAGTTACGTCTGGAATGCATTGTAGAAGATGTTAAATTACAATACTCTGAGCGTTCAGACTTTGAATCTATTTACTATAAATCGTTATCCAGAGTTCAAAATATCATAACTGATTATAATAAGGACAGTAAATCGATGGAAAGCTGTAAAAGTACGCATGCTAGTTTGCATAAGCCGGTTAAATTGCCAACGATCCAGTTGCCAAAGTTTGGCGGATCATATTCTAATTGGTTAGAATTTCGCGACACCTTTTCTAGCCTAATTCATTGCAACGATGACATTGACGAAATTAATAAGTTCCATTATTTGAGGGCATCTCTTGAGGGAACTGCTGGAATTGTGATTAAATCTATTGAGTTTTCTTCGAGCAATTACTCAGTAGCATGGAAGTTGTTATGTGATCGATTTGACAACAAAAGGTTATTAGTACAAAATAATGTGTCCGCATTGTTCAATATGAAGTCGTTAACAACGGAATCTTCCGTTGCAATAAAAAGCCTAATTGACAACATAAATAAAGATTTGCGAGCATTAGAGTCGTTAGGGGAACCTGTTAAACACTGGGACACACTTTTAATTCATATTGTTACGTCCAGACTTGATCAAAACACTTATCGTGAGTGGGAGGAGTGTAAAGGTAAGATAGACAAAGACAGCACGATTCGCTTCGACGCATTTATGCAATTTCTACGTAATCGAGCCGATCTAATCGAAACAATTGAACTACGTCGCCGTAATTCTTCCCAAACACCAGGTAAATCAGGTCCCAAAATCAAGTCCATGGTAACAACACAATCTTCTGATAGTTCTGGCACTGAATTAAGTTCTAAAGTCTGTTTTAAATGTAATAACACCGATCACATATTAAATAATTGTCCACAATTTCTCGCATTGAGTAACAATGATCGTCTCAAATTACTGCCCAATTATAAAGTCTGTTTTAACTGTTTTCGTTCAGGTCACTACGCTAACAAATGTAAAAGGCCAGGTTGTAAAGTATGCAAACGTAGGCATAACACACTTATTCACATAGATTCAAAAGCAACTACTGAGAACACACTTCATGATAATTCGAATAATAACTTGTCTGCATCGACTTCTATACCGTCTACCACTGATACAAATAACGTAGCTTTGTCAGCAAACATTGCGGCTTCCCGAGGTCATAAGCAACGAGATGTGTTGTTGTCGACGGCCATCATCAAACTGCGGGACCACAATGGTTGTGTGCATCTCGCTCGCGCGGTTCTGGATAGCGGTAGCACCTCGTCATTCATAACGGACAGGTTGTGTAAAAAACTTAGGTTAACAACTAACCCAATTAATAGGTCTATTCTTGGAATCAACAATGTCACTTCACACGTAGGCAAAACATGTCGTATTAAGATGATGTCATTAGATGACAGCTTTGTGTTCGAACTTCATTGTTTTGTCCTGCCATATATTACAAGTAACGTACCGTGTCGTGAAATAAACATTACTGATTTCGACATTCCGTCGCACATTATTTTAGCAGATCCTTCTTTTTATAAGCCTGCTGATGTTGATTTGTTAATCGGCGCTGACCTATTTTGGGAATTGTTAGGATCGCAGAGACTTGAGTTAGGTACCGGAAAACCTATATTATGTGAAACCCGTTTAGGATGGATAGTTTCGGGTCCGATTACTCAAAACTATATTTCACTGGTATCGAATGATATAAAGTGTAATTTTTCTAAAACAGTTTCCGATGGCGACAGCGACTGGAAAGGGCTAGGAACTGAATTAGCTAAGTTTTGGCAATTGGAGGAGGTGAATGCGTTATCTTCAAATGCTTACATGCCAGAAGAGAAATTGTGTGAGGATAATTTTATTAAAAATACGACACGATTGTCTGATGGTCGCTATTGTGTTCGCATACCGCTAAAGAAAGATCCTTCAGTTCTGGGTAGTTCCTATAAGAAAGCTACATATTGTTTACAGTCTTTAGAGCGTAAATTAAAAGTTAAGCCAGACTTTAGTAGAATGTATCATGACTTTTTATTAGAATACGAGTCACTTGGTCATATGACAAAATTAAGTAAACCTAATTTATGTAATGGTTATTTTATTCCGCATCACGGAATATTGCGTGAGTCGAGTAGCACGACGAAACTTCGTGTCGTCTTCAACGCTAGTAGTCCCACTCTGACGGGAGTGTCCTTAAATGACCTACAGATGGTTGGGCCAACTGTACAAGACGACCTGTTATCTATACTAATTAGGTTTAGATTCCACAAGTATGTTTTATCTGCAGATGTGGAAAAAATGTACAGACAAATAGTCGTCCACCCGTCAGATAGATATTTACAACAAATAGTTTGGCGTGATAATGTTTGTAACCCTATTGATGTTTATCAATTAAATACCGTCACATACGGTACAGCTAGTGCACCGTATCTAGCGACACGATGCCTTAAACAAATAGGACTTGATTGTCAGAATCCTAAAATATCGGAAATCATTAGACATGACTTTTACGTCGACGACTTACTAACAGGGGGGAATGACTTCGATGAAGCAAGTTTCATTCGCACTGAAGTTACCAAGGAGCTTGCTTCGGCATGTATGCCATTGAGAAAGTGGAGGTCTAATAACCCTCACCTATTGTCAGACTCTATTCCTGCTTCAGACAGCCTGTCTGCGTCATTGGACTTGAACATCGGACCTAATGAGCCTGACAAATTGCTTGGTCTTGGTTGGTATGTCAGTTCTGATGAGTTAGGGTTTCCTTTAAGTCTTCAAGATTCCTCGACAAGATACACAAAGCGCGATTTGCTATCCGTTATTGCACGTATTTTCGATCCCTTAGGTCTGCTGGGACCTGTAGTCATCACTATGAAGGTATTATTACAGAAAATGTGGTTAGACAAGTTATCATGGGATGAACCATTACCTAATGAGATAAGTAAGCATTGGCATATTATAATTAAGTCGTTACCTATATTAAATCATTTCCGTATTCCTCGAATCGTAGTCTGCAATTTATATACGGAGTTAGAACTCCATATTTTTACCGATGCGTCTGAGTCCGCATATGGTGCTTGCGCCTACATTCGCAGCGTTAATGACAAAGGTGAACATCTGGTTCGTTTAGTTATGGCTAAGAGTCGAGTTGCTCCAATAAAGCCTACAACAATCCCGCGGTTGGAGTTATGCGGTGCGGTAGTTGGTTCTCGTCTGTATGAGAAGGTGATGAGCTCGCTCACATCACGAGTGGTGGTAAGCCGGGTCTATTGTTGGACCGATTCAACCATCGTGTTGGGATGGTTACGTATGACGCCTACCAAACTTCAGCCGTTTGTGCGCAATCGCGTCGCTGAAGTTTTGGATAAGGCGGGTGGCTGCCAATGGCGGCACGTCCCAACCGATCAAAACCCAGCAGACCTCATTTCTCGTGGAGTGGAAATCAGTGTTCTGCAGGGTTTGGACCTATGGTGGTGCGGACCAACTTTTTTAAAGCTGGACTCGTCTGAATGGCCTTCTCAAACCAACTGTCTAGAACTGGAATCATTACCAGAAACTCGACCTAATGTAGTGTTGAACGCCGTCATTAACGATTCAAAAGGTGAGGGTTTGATTGATTTTAGTCGTTACTCTAATTACTCTCGTCTTATACGTTCTATTGCTTACCTATTTCGATTTATAAATTCATGTAAAAAACATTATCCGAAGGCCAATCATCTGTCATGCGATGAATTACAAAATGCACTAAATGTTGTTATTGTTCAAAGCCAGTCTCAATCATTTCCCGAGTATAAAGTACTTTTAAATAAAGGGAATTTACCTAAAGGGAGTGTCCTTCTTAAGTTTAATACTTTTTTAGACGACAAAAATATAATGCGAGTAGGAGGACGTCTCGATAATTCAAATTTTGCTTATAGTAAAAAGCACCCAATTTTATTACAGTCCACTCATGATTTTACAAAATTATTATTTCAATTCGAACATACACGGTTACTTCATGCTGGCCCACAATTATTATTAGCTTCCATTAGGGAATCCTATTGGCCAATAGGAGGTCGCAACTTGGCGAAGGCCTGTTATCACAAGTGTGTTCTGTGTCATCGTCTGAAGGGTAAGGTCGTACCTCCGTTAATGGGTAACTTACCAAAAGAACGACTTCATCCAGGTTATCCCTTTGAGAGCACGGGCGTAGATTATGCCGGCCCTATTATGAGCGCTAGTCGTCAAGGTCGTGGATGCAGGCTAGTCAAGGTGTATGTCGCTATTTTTATATGTTTTACAACCAAGGCTATCCATTTGGAGCTCGTTGGTGATTTAACCAGCAATAGTTATTTACAAGCTTTGTATCGGTTTATTTCTCGTAGAGGAAAACCCGTTGATATATTTTCGGACAACGGTACCTCATTTGTCGGTGCGTACAACGATCTTTCAAAGTTTTTAAAATTAAATAGTTCGTCCTTGGGTGAATCTGCAGCGAACGATGGAATTAAGTTCCATTTTATACCCGCATACTCCCCGCATTTCGGTGGGCTCTGGGAGGCGGGTGTGAAGTCAACAAAATACCACCTTCAAAGAGTGTTGGGAAATTGTAACTTGACTTTCGAGGAGCTGTACACCGTTTTAACGAAGATCGAAGCCATCTTAAACTCTCGTCCATTGACGCCGTTGTCTTCAGATCCTGCAGATTATACTCCGCTTACACCAGGGCATTTTCTTGTTGGGAGGCCTCTTACTTCTTTGCCGCAACCTGACTACCAAGACCACTCTGCAACCCATCTGTCTCGCTTCCAACGAATTGAACAGCTTCGCCAACATTTCTGGAGCAGATGGAGCAAGGAGTATGTTGCAGAACTACAATTACGGTCCAAATGGCGTTCTGGAAAGGATGGTTTAAAGCTAAACTCCTTAGTAGTGATTAAAGAAGAGAATCTTCCGCCTCTGAAGTGGAGACTTGGACGGATTGTGGCTGTTCACCCAGGAACCGATGGCATCGCTCGAGTAGCTGACATCCAGACGTCCACTGGAGTCGTTCGGCGGGCATTTAATAGAATCTGCCCATTGCCCGTATCGTAGAAGCTGGTTGAAACAGTTGTTTCAACGCCCGGGGACATGTTGGAGCGCCTGATCAATTTCACCTAGCAACAACATGCACCAGCATTTTACACTAAGTTAATTAGTAAAGGTGAAGGTTCAGTAGCCATTTTTTTTAAGTACGTCACTTGCTGTATTGAACTCGCCCAGTTAACACCGAATAAATTAAATTCAAGCATCTGAGTATTCAATCATCATAAACCCTATCTGATTCTTCACAATAATTAAGCTGGCAACTCTGGCTGTCATAAGACACTCATTGAAAATTCTCTTCAATAATATTTGATAAAACAGTTTATTTGCAAAATTACAACAAAACAAACATTTAAACTACTATTATTTAAAACGAAATACTATTCAACAAAAATATATCCAGAACTCCGGGCTTTATAAAATATTCGACATGAATTTTTATGGAAAATCGGTTAGAACAATGACAAGGACGGGTGACACATGTCACATACTAACAAGAAGAAATTTACAATAAAAATGAGGAAATAAATATGATCACTAGAGCAGCTTCAAGACGCGCACGCCTACCACCTCCGGCCTCGCCGCTCAGCTCCGCCTCGCCGCCGCCGGACATCGGGTCACCTGTGTCACCGGCGGTTGCAGTAGCGTCGAGCTCCAGCAGCGACGAGTATTTTTCCCCGCCGACGTCGCCAACACCTGTACGTCGGCCGGGGAGAGGCCGGCCACCGAAGAGCTTAGGACCCAGGAGCCAACCAGCCCCGAGCCAGGTCCCCGCTATCGGTGGTTGTGTGCAGCGCATGAGATGGACTCAGTCTATGAACGAGAACGTCATGCGCGCATACTACGGGTCTACAGAGGGGGGAACTAACCTCACTGCGTACCGTGTTAGGATGCTGTCTCTGTTTCAGGAATTGGAACCAACCGTAAACGTCTCGGCCCAACGACTGTCGGATCAGGTGCGGGTTATCCAACGTAACCACAGGTTGGACGAAGCCGCACTTGATAGGCTGCGCTCAGACGTACTGAACAACCATATCGTCTCGACTTTGACACAGACCGTGGTACCAGCTGTAAATGCAACCCCACCACGGTCCAATCCTATTAGTGACGAAGTGGATGATAGGGTTGTCACAGTAAGTAGCCAGTGCAATAACCAACTGAGGAGAGCACTGGAAGATGCGCTTCGTGAGTATAGGTCAACACCAACCGAACTTAGACCGCGTTTGCCGCGGTTGCCGATGCACAAAAAAAATAGGGCGCTGGTGTGTGCCCTGGATTCGCTGCTTGAGAATTTCTTCGAAAGCAGCGAGGACCTCATTGATACGCACTCAATCCTGTATTGCGCGGCTGTTGCAGCATGTCGTTTAGCTAACGTCAAGTTCCCAAATGTTGGCGTAGCTATCCGACCGAAGCCAGCTGTACCAGCCTGGCAGGGCAGGATTGAGCGCCGTATCGATGATGCCAGGGTACTCATCGGAAAACTATACTGCTTCAGGGAGGGTAATACACGGCCACGAGTGATGCGCTTTGTGAGGCGGGCGTTCTCGGGGACTGAAATTAGTTCTCGCGAATACATGTCCCGTACCACAGAGCGCATCGACTTCCTGAAGCAGAAAGTTTGTGCATGGGCAAACCGTATTCGGTGGTATAAACGGCGGGTTGACCGGTACTCACAGAATCGCATGTTCCAGAGCGATGAGAGGTGGGTATACAGAGCTTGGGAGCGACCTGCACAAAATGTGACGGACGTCCGCCGTCCGGATGATGCCGCCACGAGTGAATTCTGGCGTGGCATCTGGTCGAAGCCCGTCCGTCATGTTGAGGCTCGCTGGATATGCGATGTCGAGCGCGCGTGTGAAACTATACCAGAAATGAATAAAATTAACATCTGTCCATCAGATATAGCCAAAGCAGTTCGTCCGTTACCTAATTGGAAGTCACCGGGACCGGACGGACTGCACAATTTTTGGCTAAAATGGTTAGGTAGTTCACACTCGCGCTTGGCGTCGCAGTTCCAGTCATCCTTAGAGTCTGGGTCGCTGCCACAGTGTCTTACTACTGGCGTTACTCACCTGCTTCATAAGTCAGCATGCGTAGCATGAACACATTGAACACCGAAGAAACGGCCTTTGTCTACAGACGAATCGGCAAAGTGACAGATTATATAGACAGGAACCTCAATCTGTCAAATTTCTTTCAATACACCTGCCTGCGTAGCATGAACACTTAATTTCTTTTCTTCCGAGACACGACAAAGACCGTTTCTTCGGTGATCATGCTACGCGTGCAGGTAGTGCCACGGAACCCAAGAATTATAGACCGATCACATGCTTGTCGACGGTATATAAACTTCTTACATCCATTTTGAGAACTAAAATTACTGAGCATATAGACAGTAACTCTATTATGTCTGCTTCTCAAAATGGATGTAGGAATGGGTCCCGTGGCACTAAGGAGCTACTCCTCATAGACATGGCCATAAGCCAACAGGTTCGTCGATCCCACAAGGATCTGTCGACATGCTGGATAGATTACAAGAAGGCCTACGACTCCGTGCCACATTCATGGCTCGTGAGGGTGCTGGAGTTGTACAAAATAGATGCAACTCTACGCACCTTCCTTGAGTCTTGTATGAGGCAGTGGAGGACGGTCCTTCGCTATCCAGGATGTCGACAAATCCGAGGGAATGATGAACCTATTTGGATTAAGCGGGGAATATTTCAGGGTGACAGTTTGAGCCCCTTATGGTTCTGCTTAGCCCTGAATCCTCTAAGCACTTTGCTCGAGGATTCGGGTCTAGGCTATCGACTGAGAAGAGATGGTCAGGTCATATCTCACCTACTTTACATGGATGACCTAAAACTCTTTGCCCCCAACAATTTACGACTGATGGAGCTACTGAGGGTAACTGAAACTTTCAGTAGCGCCATCAGGATGGAATTTGGTGTGGACAAATGTGCGGTCATGCATGTAAAGCGAGGGGAGATTATGGAATCCCAGGGAATTCAACTCTCGGATTCCATACACCTTAGATCCCTCTCCTCATCCGAGAGCTATAAGTATTTAGGTATGTCGGAAGCGTTAGGTATCAATAGTACTGACATGAAGCAATCGTTGAGGGAGCGCTTCTTTGGTCGCCTGAAAAAAGTGTTAAACAGTCTTCTTTCAGGTGGAAACAAGGTGCGCGCCTTCAACGGTTGGGTCATGCCGGTTTTGATGTACTCTTTCGGCATACTTAAATGGACTCAAACTGAACTTGACACCCTGGATAGGAGAGTCCGTACACTGCTGACCGCAAATCGGATGCATCACCCACGCTCTTCGGTTATGAGGTTGTACATCCCGCGGAAGTGTGGGGGTCGAGGCTTTCTAAATGCTAAGACTCTCCACAACCGCGAAGTGTACAGCCTCAGGGAATATTTCTTAAAAACCGAAGTGGGTATGCACCGAGATGTGGTCGCCGTGGATAAAGGGCTCACCCCGCTTTCCATGGCTAACGAGAACTGGCGCAAACCTGTAGTGCTTAGTACAGATGACCGCAGGCGGGTATGGCAAAGCAAAGAGCTTCACGGCCGCTTCTACCGGGCTCTTCATGGGCCCGATGTAGATTTACTAGCGTCGGTATCCTGGCTACGTTTTGGTGACCTTTTTGGGGAAACTGAAGGTTTTGTATGTGCAATTATGGACGAAGTTATCCTAACGAATAACTACCGGAGACATATTATGAAGGACGGGAAGGTTGACGTGTGTCGGGCATGTCATCGTCCTGGTGAATCCATCAGACATATAATCTCTGGTTGTTCTTGTCTGGCTAACGGCGAATACTTGCACAGGCATAATCAAGTAGCCAGGATTATTCACCAGCAACTTGCTTTGAGATACCAGCTTGTGGACATTGAGGTACCGTACTACAGGTATGTGCCCGACCCAGTTCTCGAAAATGACCATGTCACTTTGTACTGGGATCGGTCTATCATTACTGATAGGACTATTGTCGCCAATAAGCCAGATATAGTAGTGATAGACCGATTAGCGCGCCGCGCAATGATAGTTGATATTACCATCCCACATGACGAAAATCTCGTGAAAGCTGAGAAAGATAAACAAATAAAATATCTTGACCTAGCCCACGAGATTGTCGACATGTGGGATGTGGATTCTGCTGTCATTGTGCCGATTGTTGTGACGGCCAATGGTCTTATTGCCAAAAGCCTCGACGACCATCTGTCGAGGCTATCGTTACGCGGTTGGGTCAAAGGCCTGATACAGAAGGCAGTACTCCTCGATACGGCTCGCATTGTGAGGAGGTTCCTGTCTCTGAGACCCTAACCACCGATAGCTTGGACCCTGCTCCCGCCGTCGGTGGCCTACTATTTTTTATATTTTTAAATGTTTTTATTTTTATATTAATATTTAAAAATGTAATTTATAAGAATTTTAAAGGAATATACGAAATAATAATTTTAAACCTACATTGATTAACAATTTTTTAAGACATTTTTTTTGACTTTCACTATCATTCTTCTTTATGCCAAAAATGAGAATGTGTTTGAAACAATGAAATTCGTATTTAGCTTTAATCTTTCACGAATCTAAGTGATCCTACCTTAATATTTTTATAGTAATTTCAACTATTTTAGATATTCACCTGGTTCCGAAAAAAGGGGTCTTGACCAACGAACGGAACCCTAAAATATACAAAGTGCGTGATAACATTCTCAGGGTATACGATTGTAATGACGGAATGTAGATATCATACTTATTATACAGTTGTATTTTACTGAAAAAGCGGAAAATGTAAAACTGCAAAATCTCAGCAATTCAGGAACTTGAAACAACATTACAAAACTACGAATTCTATCACTTTGCATAATTAATAATGCTCTCACGGATCGGGCAAAACTCAGGCGAAGTCCTATTTACAAACAATAAAACATAACATCACGCCGGTTATCCCTGAAGGGTAGGGCTGAGGTGTACCAGCAGTACGTCCACATTTTGCCAGTTATGTTGAGGTACCTACTGAAAAATTCCAACTGGAAAACCTCAAGAGACAATCGGAGATGTGTGAATAACTAAATTCTGTAGGATGTTTAAAAAACATCTCTCAGCTCGTCTCGTCACCGCTTTAGTGGAGTCCGGGCCTTACGTTCTGCCCGACCCGAGGATAGAACCCGAGACAGTAGCGCTTTCGACCACTAGACCTACGAGGCAGTCGAAAGTCAAAAGAAATCCTAGTTAAGATAGCAATAAACTCCTATAACATAGGACACAGCAATCAGTCACTCAAGAACAACTGCCTTGTCACGAAACCAATAAATTGAATGGAATAAACATGTCAGCGCAGATGATAAACGTCGGGAGCTCGTAATAGTATTGTTAAGTATTGTATCATACAATCATTGCAATGTGATTGTACTGACAACACGTTAGTGTCAGCATACGTTTTTAAAAATTCAGGATAAGGAGTTTTTTAAGTGACAGAAAGATAGACGTCATAATGGCGGCGATTTATTATATTGACTTGTGTTATTGAGCGTTAATTATGTGTAAAAAAAAAAGAAGGAAGACAGGCAAAGAAATAACAACAAAACCAAGGAATCAAACTCAGGATCACATACTCTGCAGTGGTGCTTGCGACTGTCATACTAACTAGGCATTCAGTGCGATAGAATCGGATGCGGATAGTGTTACGAAAAAAAAAAACAATAAAACTTTTACGTCGCCTTCTCCTGGTGCCAAAAACATCAATTTTGTGTTCAGTATGTGAGCAGTAAAAACGATGTATGGGTCCTCGCGTTTACATACATAGGTACATAAACTTAAACCTTTTCTTCATGGGGTAGGCTGAAACAATATGTAGAACGAGTTACTAATAATTGTTAAGTTGGTTGCCAGCCTGTTATTGTCCCAGTATAGAGCAAAGGCCTCTTCTTCTACAGAGAAGACAAACTAATAAATTCTGACTACCCTTAACGTCTGACAGCCGGGACGTCAATGGCTTAACGTGTTTTCAGCACTAATGAATGTGGACGTCATAGCCAAAATTTGCAAATCATTATCGTGTCAAAATGTAGATTCACTGGAAATAATACAAAATGTATCGTGAATATGTATTGACCGATAAAGCCCGTGAGTCATTGTACTGCGAACTGTATACGATAAAATATTGTACGGTGTAATCCTGAATGGATAATAAAATCAGTCAAGTGCGAGTCGGACTCGGTAACTATTATGTTCTGTAGTATCGAACAAGATAGGAGATACCTACGGAAATTGTAGGTCGAGCGAAAAAACGTCTCATTCTTCTCTCTGTAACTTTATTATTATACTTTATTGTAATGCACAGATATACACTTCGGTGAAAATTTTAACTGATTTTAACTCTTATTACGGTTGATGAGATACAGCCCGCTGATAGGCAGACAGACATACAGAAAGCGAAGGCTTAGTGATAGGGTCCTGTTCTTTAGTACAAAGTGCGAGTAGGATTCTTGTCTTGGCGGTTCTGGCGTAAAACTGTGCCCAGCTTTTTTTTTCTTTATTGCAGATAATGAAACTCCATAAAATTACATAAAAACAATATAAAAACATAAAGATGAATATAAATTAAAAATTACAAAAAAAAAAAAAAAAAATATAATCGTGAATGTCAACATGTAGGTACAAAAGAATAATTAAGTAAGTTAAATAATAATAATAATTAAGCTGGCAACTCTGGCTGTCATAAGACACTCATTGAAAATTCTCTTCAATAATATTTGATAAAACAGTTTATTTGCAAAATTACAACAAAACAAACATTTAAACTACTATTATTTAAAACGAAATACTATTCAACAAAAATATATCCAGAACTCCGGGCTTTATAAAATATTCGACATGAATTTTTATGGAAAATCGGTTAGAACAATGACAAGGACGGGTGACACATGTCACATACTAACAAGAAGAAATTTACAATAAAAATGAGGAAATAAATATGATCACTAGAGCAGCTTCAAGACGCGCACGCCTACCACCTCCGGCCTCGCCGCTCAGCTCCGCCTCGCCGCCGCCGGACATCGGGTCACCTGTGTCACCGGCGGTTGCAGTAGCGTCGAGCTCCAGCAGCGACGAGTATTTTTCCCCGCCGACGTCGCCAACACCTGTACGTCGGCCGGGGAGAGGCCGGCCACCGAAGAGCTTAGGACCCAGGAGCCAACCAGCCCCGAGCCAGGTCCCCGCTATCGGTGGTTGTGTGCAGCGCATGAGATGGACTCAGTCTATGAACGAGAACGTCATGCGCGCATACTACGGGTCTACAGAGGGGGGAACTAACCTCACTGCGTACCGTGTTAGGATGCTGTCTCTGTTTCAGGAATTGGAACCAACCGTAAACGTCTCGGCCCAACGACTGTCGGATCAGGTGCGGGTTATCCAACGTAACCACAGGTTGGACGAAGCCGCACTTGATAGGCTGCGCTCAGACGTACTGAACAACCATATCGTCTCGACTTTGACACAGACCGTGGTACCAGCTGTAAATGCAACCCCACCACGGTCCAATCCTATTAGTGACGAAGTGGATGATAGGGTTGTCACAGTAAGTAGCCAGTGCAATAACCAACTGAGGAGAGCACTGGAAGATGCGCTTCGTGAGTATAGGTCAACACCAACCGAACTTAGACCGCGTTTGCCGCGGTTGCCGATGCACAAAAAAAATAGGGCGCTGGTGTGTGCCCTGGATTCGCTGCTTGAGAATTTCTTCGAAAGCAGCGAGGACCTCATTGATACGCACTCAATCCTGTATTGCGCGGCTGTTGCAGCATGTCGTTTAGCTAACGTCAAGTTCCCAAATGTTGGCGTAGCTATCCGACCGAAGCCAGCTGTACCAGCCTGGCAGGGCAGGATTGAGCGCCGTATCGATGATGCCAGGGTACTCATCGGAAAACTATACTGCTTCAGGGAGGGTAATACACGGCCACGAGTGATGCGCTTTGTGAGGCGGGCGTTCTCGGGGACTGAAATTAGTTCTCGCGAATACATGTCCCGTACCACAGAGCGCATCGACTTCCTGAAGCAGAAAGTTTGTGCATGGGCAAACCGTATTCGGTGGTATAAACGGCGGGTTGACCGGTACTCACAGAATCGCATGTTCCAGAGCGATGAGAGGTGGGTATACAGAGCTTGGGAGCGACCTGCACAAAATGTGACGGACGTCCGCCGTCCGGATGATGCCGCCACGAGTGAATTCTGGCGTGGCATCTGGTCGAAGCCCGTCCGTCATGTTGAGGCTCGCTGGATATGCGATGTCGAGCGCGCGTGTGAAACTATACCAGAAATGAATAAAATTAACATCTGTCCATCAGATATAGCCAAAGCAGTTCGTCCGTTACCTAATTGGAAGTCACCGGGACCGGACGGACTGCACAATTTTTGGCTAAAATGGTTAGGTAGTTCACACTCGCGCTTGGCGTCGCAGTTCCAGTCATCCTTAGAGTCTGGGTCGCTGCCACAGTGTCTTACTACTGGCGTTACTCACCTGCTTCATAAGTCAGCATGCGTAGCATGAACACATTGAACACCGAAGAAACGGCCTTTGTCTACAGACGAATCGGCAAAGTGACAGATTATATAGACAGGAACCTCAATCTGTCAAATTTCTTTCAATACACCTGCCTGCGTAGCATGAACACTTAATTTCTTTTCTTCCGAGACACGACAAAGACCGTTTCTTCGGTGATCATGCTACGCGTGCAGGTAGTGCCACGGAACCCAAGAATTATAGACCGATCACATGCTTGTCGACGGTATATAAACTTCTTACATCCATTTTGAGAACTAAAATTACTGAGCATATAGACAGTAACTCTATTATGTCTGCTTCTCAAAATGGATGTAGGAATGGGTCCCGTGGCACTAAGGAGCTACTCCTCATAGACATGGCCATAAGCCAACAGGTTCGTCGATCCCACAAGGATCTGTCGACATGCTGGATAGATTACAAGAAGGCCTACGACTCCGTGCCACATTCATGGCTCGTGAGGGTGCTGGAGTTGTACAAAATAGATGCAACTCTACGCACCTTCCTTGAGTCTTGTATGAGGCAGTGGAGGACGGTCCTTCGCTATCCAGGATGTCGACAAATCCGAGGGAATGATGAACCTATTTGGATTAAGCGGGGAATATTTCAGGGTGACAGTTTGAGCCCCTTATGGTTCTGCTTAGCCCTGAATCCTCTAAGCACTTTGCTCGAGGATTCGGGTCTAGGCTATCGACTGAGAAGAGATGGTCAGGTCATATCTCACCTACTTTACATGGATGACCTAAAACTCTTTGCCCCCAACAATTTACGACTGATGGAGCTACTGAGGGTAACTGAAACTTTCAGTAGCGCCATCAGGATGGAATTTGGTGTGGACAAATGTGCGGTCATGCATGTAAAGCGAGGGGAGATTATGGAATCCCAGGGAATTCAACTCTCGGATTCCATACACCTTAGATCCCTCTCCTCATCCGAGAGCTATAAGTATTTAGGTATGTCGGAAGCGTTAGGTATCAATAGTACTGACATGAAGCAATCGTTGAGGGAGCGCTTCTTTGGTCGCCTGAAAAAAGTGTTAAACAGTCTTCTTTCAGGTGGAAACAAGGTGCGCGCCTTCAACGGTTGGGTCATGCCGGTTTTGATGTACTCTTTCGGCATACTTAAATGGACTCAAACTGAACTTGACACCCTGGATAGGAGAGTCCGTACACTGCTGACCGCAAATCGGATGCATCACCCACGCTCTTCGGTTATGAGGTTGTACATCCCGCGGAAGTGTGGGGGTCGAGGCTTTCTAAATGCTAAGACTCTCCACAACCGCGAAGTGTACAGCCTCAGGGAATATTTCTTAAAAACCGAAGTGGGTATGCACCGAGATGTGGTCGCCGTGGATAAAGGGCTCACCCCGCTTTCCATGGCTAACGAGAACTGGCGCAAACCTGTAGTGCTTAGTACAGATGACCGCAGGCGGGTATGGCAAAGCAAAGAGCTTCACGGCCGCTTCTACCGGGCTCTTCATGGGCCCGATGTAGATTTACTAGCGTCGGTATCCTGGCTACGTTTTGGTGACCTTTTTGGGGAAACTGAAGGTTTTGTATGTGCAATTATGGACGAAGTTATCCTAACGAATAACTACCGGAGACATATTATGAAGGACGGGAAGGTTGACGTGTGTCGGGCATGTCATCGTCCTGGTGAATCCATCAGACATATAATCTCTGGTTGTTCTTGTCTGGCTAACGGCGAATACTTGCACAGGCATAATCAAGTAGCCAGGATTATTCACCAGCAACTTGCTTTGAGATACCAGCTTGTGGACATTGAGGTACCGTACTACAGGTATGTGCCCGACCCAGTTCTCGAAAATGACCATGTCACTTTGTACTGGGATCGGTCTATCATTACTGATAGGACTATTGTCGCCAATAAGCCAGATATAGTAGTGATAGACCGATTAGCGCGCCGCGCAATGATAGTTGATATTACCATCCCACATGACGAAAATCTCGTGAAAGCTGAGAAAGATAAACAAATAAAATATCTTGACCTAGCCCACGAGATTGTCGACATGTGGGATGTGGATTCTGCTGTCATTGTGCCGATTGTTGTGACGGCCAATGGTCTTATTGCCAAAAGCCTCGACGACCATCTGTCGAGGCTATCGTTACGCGGTTGGGTCAAAGGCCTGATACAGAAGGCAGTACTCCTCGATACGGCTCGCATTGTGAGGAGGTTCCTGTCTCTGAGACCCTAACCACCGATAGCTTGGACCCTGCTCCCGCCGTCGGTGGCCTACTATTTTTTATATTTTTAAATGTTTTTATTTTTATATTAATATTTAAAAATGTAATTTATAAGAATTTTAAAGGAATATACGAAATAATAATTTTAAACCTACATTGATTAACAATTTTTTAAGACATTTTTTTTGACTTTCACTATCATTCTTCTTTATGCCAAAAATGAGAATGTGTTTGAAACAATGAAATTCGTATTTAGCTTTAATCTTTCACGAATCTAAGTGATCCTACCTTAATATTTTTATAGTAATTTCAACTATTTTAGATATTCACCTGGTTCCGAAAAAAGGGGTCTTGACCAACGAACGGAACCCTAAAATATACAAAGTGCGTGATAACATTCTCAGGGTATACGATTGTAATGACGGAATGTAGATATCATACTTATTATACAGTTGTATTTTACTGAAAAAGCGGAAAATGTAAAACTGCAAAATCTCAGCAATTCAGGAACTTGAAACAACATTACAAAACTACGAATTCTATCACTTTGCATAATTAATAATGCTCTCACGGATCGGGCAAAACTCAGGCGAAGTCCTATTTACAAACAATAAAACATAACATCACGCCGGTTCTCCCTGAAGGGTAGGGCTGAGGTGTACCAGCAGTACGTCCACATTTTGCCAGTTATGTTGAGGTACCTACTGAAAAATTCCAACTGGAAAACCTCAAGAGACAATCGGAGATGTGTGAATAACTAAATTCTGTAGGATGTTTAAAAAACATCTCTCAGCTCGTCTCGTCACCGCTTTAGTGGAGTCCGGGCCTTACGTTCTGCCCGACCCGAGGATAGAACCCGAGACAGTAGCGCTTTCGACCACTAGACCTACGAGGCAGTCGAAAGTCAAAAGAAATCCTAGTTAAGATAGCAATAAACTCCTATAACATAGGACACAGCAATCAGTCACTCAAGAACAACTGCCTTGTCACGAAACCAATAAATTGAATGGAATAAACATGTCAGCGCAGATGATAAACGTCGGGAGCTCGTAATAGTATTGTTAAGTATTGTATCATACAATCATTGCAATGTGATTGTACTGACAACACGTTAGTGTCAGCATACGTTTTTAAAAATTCAGGATAAGGAGTTTTTTAAGTGACAGAAAGATAGACGTCATAATGGCGGCGATTTATTATATTGACTTGTGTTATTGAGCGTTAATTATGTGTAAAAAAAAAAGAAGGAAGACAGGCAAAGAAATAACAACAAAACTAAATCTAACATTAAAAACATTGGTGTGTGCTAGCTATCATGTAGCAAATTATTTAATTTAAATGATTATGTTTATTAATAACCAATGATGTTTAAACTGAGGTCAAGAGTAGACCCATTATACATAAAAAAAATAAAGACATAAAACTGTTCTTCTAACATATCAGACAGACGTGTTGCTGGGGAGTTTGTTCCGCCACTTCTTCTTCCCAGCAAAAACACTAGGAAGTGGCGAAAGGCGGGCGTTTTGGGAGACTGTCTTATGTAATTTTTGACGTTCAAAAAGTGCTAATCCTTAGCCTAATTTGAATAAATGACTTTTGATTGTGATTTTTGAAAAAAAAAAAACAAACGAATTGAGTGAGGCCAAAAAGACCTGTAAAGGTCTTGCTATACAAATAAACGAAATAGAGTTGTTTTCATAAATTAAATTTATTTTTATTTTAGTATGTCTGTTTGTTCGGACTTAACTCCGAAACGGTTTGATCCAGTTTTACCGAGCTTACTGGCATTGGCTGATGACACGAGGAGGGACTTAGAAGGAGCCAACTATTAGGTACTAGTCGTTCGTTGAGTAATCAGAAACCCTTTATTCTGACAACCAGCCTAACCAAGACGTATATTTAACACTCTGTAACTGTGTAGTGAAGTTCAGTCTAGATAGACTGTCGCTCTGTAAAACACCGGTTAGACTGGAACCCAACCTTGTCCTTAAACTCCTTAAACGCCTATTTAGATGATGATTAATAAAGCAATTAATTCCGTCCGAATGACATTGCTATCAATAGCACAAAAAAAAAGAAACTCGATAAATATTTGTTTGAGGCTTCACAAAATAAAAAATAAACAACACTCATGAAAAGGTTTTCAACTCGTAAATAAATTGACCCAGCTCTGAGTACACACACAAATTATACAGATATCAAACATTTGACCGCGTGACTGACACGACAATGGATCCCTTTCCGCCTCCGGGAAAATAAAATGGAGGCGAACAAACAATAGAAGAAAATACAATCGTTTTAGAAAACATACTTACCTACGTAAATGATATACGTCTACATATAAATGCGTGTGATAGGAAATAAAAATGTATAGTTTCATATAAAACCTGTGTCCCATAAATGGTGCTTAAATACGTAAGTTAGTATTGTTAGTTTTGACAGATAAATTAATATGAAGTTTACTCTCCACCCAGTGTTTTGGAAGGGACAGTCCAGTCTGGCAGCTATCATTTTCAGGATCCCATTGTCACTACCATACAGGCGCTGTAGTAAGGAGGTTTCTTTCTTACGTACCTACTGTTGATCACAGAAGGGTATCAGTAGATATAGGACATAAACATGAAACTATAAATTTTTTTTATGGCATGACACGTCATATTTCTTTAAAGTAAGAAAATGTGTATGTACATACATTTTAGCTGCTGTTTATTTTGTAGATTAATTCATTAAACCCCGAGAGGACACCGGTGTCCGCCTGTCATTGTCTTTCTAATGTGTCTCTAATTACCTCAATTGAAAGGTTAAGCCTCAATTAAATGGCCTCTTCTAGTGGAATAATTTATTTAAATTTCAAGTAAACCATTAGAAATGCTTACTAGAAGTTTAAAAAAATGGGCAAAGAGTACTCTATATGGACACCCTACACGCACTGGGCGGTACGAAATTGATCAAATTGACACTGCGTGACCCGCACGTAACTCGCACGGCACGAGAACATCCGGTGTGACTGCACCACGTACGTATGTATATAAGTATTGCACGTGTACATAACATAGTTTATATTATGTCTGTTGACAACTAGTCACTTTCACAATTATTTGAATTTGTAAATTGCGATGGTTACACCCACCACCCACCCGTTGGTTTGGTTGGTTGGTTTGGTTGGTTGGTTGATGGTTTAGTTAGTACATACCTACCTATATTTCCGAAGTTTAAAACGGAGGTGCAACTTTAAAGTTTTTACACGCACATACATACATAAACTCACGCCTTTTTCCCATGGGGGTAGGCAGAAACTACAGAGTGCCATATGGTACGATTCTTACATACTTCTTTTGCTTCGTTTGCATTCATACATGTTGTCATACACACACGCCGGTTGCGAGTGCTACGCACCTGACCTTTCTGAGGAACCTCACCAATAAGGTCTATGTATGTCCTTCTAGGGCGTCCCCTCCCGGCGTACCCACTTACATCTGCCTTGTAAATACTTTTCGTTAGTCGCCTTTCATTCATCCTTTCAACGTGACGAAACTAAGCATACTCAAAGTAAAGTTTAAAGTATTTGTTTCTAATAATCATAACATAACATCAAGTTTTTCTTTCTTTCAACATGAAGTAAGGTGCGTGGGGGTAACATCGTAAAAGGGTAAAGAACGAAAAATCTTTTTTCCTGAACTTTAGGCAAATAATTTTACTTATAGCAACATAGTGGCGAAGGACAACTCATTTCGCCAGTTTAGTTTAAGTTCTATGTAATATTGGGTGAGACTGGCGCAGCAGGCATAAATCCAAACTCCGGGCTGCTATTGAAAAATACCCACAAATACCGGCCCTGAGATTCGTACCCAGATCTTCATGTTCGACAGTAGTGCTAGAGACCACTAGACGAACGAGCAAGTCGTGGTTTTGAATTAATTGTGTTTAAATGAAACCTTGTTGAGACAGTAAGGCTATATCGTGCGGAAATCGAATTGCAGCTTTCAATCGTTCAGCCAATGCGCCAACCGATGCGGCGATGTATGCTTTAGCTATATTCACAAATGCACGTATACATACGTATACATTGTGCCATTGTGTGAGTACTTTTTCAACAGCCAAAAGACACAACGCGAATCATAGCTTCTTATTAAAACTACACGAGTACTAAATAGATAGGTAGCGTCTTTCTTAGATTCAGTCAAAGTCGCCCTGTGAACACTTTAGTGAAGTAAACTGTTAATCCCTAACATTGTGGGCTGACAGTTCAATTTGCCTTAACTTCACCTATATTTTTATGGGGTGAGTCTACAAAATAGTACTTCAAAATGCAAACTGACTTAACTAATTTGATGGCACGATCAGTGCAGTGGCTGAGCGATTAACTGTTGCTCTGCGTGTCCTGGGTACGAATATAACTCTAGACAAATATTTGAATGCCCTATAGGTAGTCATTCCGAGTCTGATGAGTTTTTATGTTTTAAACGTATCCACGATAGTATAAATTCCTAGGGAGCTGTTAATGTCAATTTTCCACTCCATTTTTCCACTACAATGATGATACTGGCAGCTCTATAACATGTTGTGGCGTTCAGTAGTTCATTGTGGCACTTCGTCCTCATTTGTTAGGATGAACCCTGAATGAATCCATTAGTCAGATGAGTTGCTTCTTACAAATATACTTACCTCGAGAAATATACAGAATCTACAAAGGTACCTAAGTGAGGTCAATTGTTATTCTGTGCATAGCTTCGCTGTTAATTCTGTTAGTGGCGATCAATCAACGCTAAGTGCTTGGTGATTAAGTTTGTTCTCATCATGCGAAGATGCATTTTGCTTTCAAAACGTTGAAGAACACGAAACGTCCTAAATCCTCCTGGAAAGTTCGAGAGCCAAAATTTTTAAGACATGACGTGACATCCAGCAAAAGGTACAGGCTGGTTGATTTTAGTCTAAGACCCTTCATAGAGAGGAAACTACTCAAAGGAAGGCTTTGCCTTAAATACAAGGCGTTGTCAAGATCTTTCACATTGCTCTAATTTGAAATGGAACGCAGAAAACATAAAAAAGCTAAACAAAAAATAAAACTCACACTTCCTTTGCGCGATTTAAAAGGTGTACAAAAAAAGATCTCTCTTCACTATTTTTTCGGTATTTACATTAGATATATTTAAAGGGAAGTGTTGCGTTTGTAGCAGATTTTCGAGCTTAATAAACATCATCATCAGCATCATCATTTCAGCCATAGGAAGTCCACTACTGGACTTAGGCCTCCCCTATAATAGATCTCCAATAAGACCGGTTGGAAGCGGCTCGCTTGAAGCGCGTTCCCGCGGCCTTAATGAGGTCGATCGAATCAGAAATGAGGAGATCCGTAGAAGAACCAAGGTTACCGATATAGCCCAGCGGATTACAAGGTTGATGTGGCAGTGGGCAGGGCACAAAGCACGGAGGACTGATGATCGATGGGGTCGAAAGGTTCTCGAGTGGAGGCCACGTATCGGCAATAAACATCATTATTGGAAAATTTCCTGCAATGCTATTCTGCTAAAATCACCCCATGAAAATATAGCGAAAGTAAAGAAACAATGAGCTGTGTTCCCATACTAATGCTAGGAATTTGCAGTTCATTTCCCACTCGCTTCACTTTACACGAGAAAATTTTCTATTATAAACCAGCTGATAGTGATAAAGATTTAAATTAGTAACTTTAGTGCCCAAGCCTTCAAGACCTGAGGAACTCTAACTTATCCTGAAGCAAAGTTAAATGCCATATTAAATAGCACTATTCCATCTTGAACAACCAACTGCTTCACTATTAGGCAACTAGCCAAGATCGTGTTTTATAGCATAAAACTGACCAGGCCAGTACTATTGTATTATCATTCCTGAGCTTTGCTAGGTATCTAATACTTCTAAACTAATATTATAAAGTGAAATGATTTGTATTTTTGGTTTGCATGTAACGAATAAACTTACAGCACCGAAATCAAAAAATCTTCTACCGTTAGGAAGCTACACTGTCCTTGGTATAAATAAGCTACGTTTTATTCCTGTGTTTCCACAGGAACGGGAACTATGCTAGTGAAACCGCGTCACGTTCTCTTGTAAAAAATAAATCTAACTTACCCCCCAAGTTACGACTGCGTTGGCAACGATCTGCACCACATTGTACCACTTGATGAGGCTCCTCAGCTCATACGGCCTTCTGTCTTTCATGTAGGAAGGCAGGAACAGCTTGATGGTGACCAGGTACATGGCTATGATGGCTGCCAGTGGCTTCGGTGACGTCATCAGAGTCCAGTCATTGACGCGCTGGTCTGTGGATGATAATATTTTTTTAATGACGTTAAGGTCTTTGGAATTACGTAGTGATCGGCGGACTGCCAAATTATAGATCTCGAGTTCAAACCTATGGCAAGCTCCTCTGAATTTTCATATGCATTTGCATGATTGTATAATTATTATCTCTAACTTTATAAACGGTGAAGTAAAACATCGTGATGAAGCCGGCCTGCCCGAGAGATATTTCTCGGTCTGTAAAGCAAAGTCCGAGGCGAGCCGAGAGTAGCATTATAACTCCACACACTAACCACACAAAATAGAAAAGAAAAGAAGATCTCTGGAATAATAATTAAATAGTGGAGAATGAATGAGATGACTTGAAAGACGAGCAACTGCGTCCAGGTTTGTAGGAACATCGATCCGTTATCAGCTATTTGGTTGTAGTATAACAGCCACCTTAAGACGAACACAAACACGAAATACATTTTTTTAGATGTCTGAAATTTCGAGATTCTTGATGCTCGAAATCAGAAGTTGAGAATCATTTTTAATTCACTAGCTTTTACCCGCAACTGCATTTGCATGGCGGAATACCTACCTTAAAGTATATACAATAGCAGTCTTCGGTAATGTAACTTTCCATTAGTTTAAGAATTATTGGAATGGTTTCGTAGGTAACCCCCCACATACAATACGATTCCTCCTCCTGACACCGTGCAGTTAACAATCTAGTCAAATTGCTCCGCTTTATTTTTATTAAAAATCGCAGTTAAAAGTGTGTTCAATGTTATTATCTCACAAGAAATAACAAAGTGTAATCAGTGGCACCCTAACAAATCAATATTGGTGACTATAACTGCTCAATAAACAATAATATAAGTGAGAAACAATGTTCTACGAATATTAAATACCCTCGTTGAGTGATATAGTGAAGTGGCTCAGCGGTACGCGTAAGTGACGCCCTATACCGGTCACTTACGACGTTCTTCGCGCGGACTCACGGATTGATACAGCTGATTGTAAGTAAACTTGCTTTGATATTTTTGTGGATTTCCACAATTATAATCACGCTCAAACAGTTTATACTTACTCATTCAAAATGCCGCTAAAGCGCACACCACCCAAAACGCCTAATAATGCAACCGAGGGCACAAATTTGCGTTCTCTGTCGATTCCCCAATCCGGATCTACTCCGAACTTAACAGCGTTAGAACATCAAAACGTCACGACTCGCATAAATTGTTTAAAACGAAAACGCGAAGATGACCCATGTTGTATGGATGAGATTCGTTTGCTTATATCCACTACCGCTGCACAAACCGAAGCTAAGTTCACTGCCCTGCAAGCCTCCATGTCCGAAATTCTGGCTCAAAACATAGAATTAAATAAAAACATCACTTTCATCTCTAAGCAGTATGATGATATGATCGTCAAACTTGAAACGTTGGAGACGGAACGCAAACTGGACCGCTGTCATATTCAACAACTTGTCGAAAAGGTGGATGTCCTGGAACGTCAGCAAAACTCAACGAAGCTTGAAATTAAAAATGTGCCTAAGAAACCGGAAGAAAGCAAAGAGAACCTCTGCGAGATAGTCAAGGAAGTGGCCAAGGTACTTAAAACCCCTATCGAACGTCACGATATTAAAGATGTCTTCCGCGTTGGGAAAAATGATATGCCAACGATACTGGTCGACTTTAACAGTGCCTACATTAAGGAAAACTTAATTAAAAGTGCCCGACAATTTAATAACAAAAATAAGGCAAATAAGCTTAACACGACCCACCTTAACTTCGATGGACCAGCAAAACCAGTCTACATTTCTGAAAAGCTTACCCCGAAAACATATCGTATCTACCATCTAGCACGTAACTTCGCCAAAGAAAATAACTTCAAGTACTGCTGGACTGCTTTCGGGAAGGTATTCCTTCGAAAAATAGATGGTCACAAGCAAGTCCATGTAAACACTGAAGACGACCTCCATAAGTTGGGTCAGGAAAAATGACTAGCTTTACAGGCGTGTAGTCCTAATTGTTCACCCTTTGAAAATGTTTGTGTTCAATTGTTATTATGTATTTTAAACTATTTTCGTAAGGTCATGTTTTTAAGCATGGCAATATGCTGTACCAACCCTTTTCCTTCTGTTTTTTATGTAATATTCACCTATACTCTATTATCACTCACATTACACTCACATAAACATTTAACATGGTTATACACTCACACGATAAGATATTATTATTCTGTTAGGAATTACAATCAAGTAACCTCAGTATTCCAATTTGTTACAAAAAATAGTTACCTTAATTTGAAGTTAATAAATAATAATATTTACAATGATTGATTCGAACACTATTTCAACAGAGCTAGATAGCATTTGTGTTGCATCGGCAGTTAATTGTGACACCGATACTTGTAACTTGCTCAATAACAGCCATACGCGTTCATTCAAGATATTCTGTCAAAATATTCGCAGTATTTGTAAAAACTTTGTTTCCCTAACAGCTCAGCTGTCGCGATTCACTTTTGACTGTGATGTCATTATACTAACGGAATGCTGGTTGAGTACTGGTAAACCCGTTCCTAATTTTGACAATTACGACTCTCACTACTCGCGTAAATGTCTTAATCAGAACGACGGTATAGTCATATATGTGAAAAAAGATATAAAATGTTCTATTTGGGAGCCCGAGCCGATCGGAGGCAACTTTATACTTATTAAAATAATCTATACTTATAATAAATCTGTAGAAGTAAAATTTCTGTACATTGAAAATATCAAAAAAATAAATAGCAGGGGGTGTTACTAGACCGACCGCGAAACTTGGTAGACTTATTCTTTAATATCCTGGGCACAACACTGGGTACTTTTTATCCCGGAAAAGTATATACAATAAAAAACAAACTTAATTTTGCGGTTTGACCCCTTGACCCGACTACTGTACCAACCGCAAATAATAAGTTTGTCGTAGGTTACGTCACCCGCAGTGGAGTTGACCAAGGGGCGCTGCACACGGCTAAGATATTATAATATTTTATCTTAAGATACAATATCGCTCGCCATACAGTGCAATGGACTATCACACACTACGAAGATAATTATGTACATTGAATATATATTCAAAATTAATATTGGAGGATGATTGGTGATCGATACTGATGCCAAAAATGCAATCAGTAAATGTTTTGTCTGTCTGTCTGTCTGTATGTGCACGCATAGTTCAATAACTATTATAGGGATTGGGATTGACTTGGTACGGTTGTAATCAATACGCCTGGGTAGGTTGATCTTAGTCTCAGTTGTTTTACACATGGTCAGTTGTATGGCGCTCTTTCCCGGGTCAGTACTTAGTTCCAGAAATCTTTATGCATACTGGAAGGATCAACTTTGAAAGTAGTCTATATGGAAGTATTAGGTATGCTAAATTATTACGTTTATATATCAACGCACAGCCCAAACCGCTGGTATTAGAGACATGAAACTTGAAGGGGACTTCTTAGTTAAGAATAAGTATCCACTAAAACACGATTTTTGGAAATTCAACCCTTAATGGGAAAACATAGGGGGCGGAAGTTCGACATCCACGCGGGCGAAGCCGCGGGCAAAAGCTAGTATTTTGGCAATTTATAGGTCTCCTTCAATTCAGTGTATAGACAGTTTTTTAAACTCAATTGACACTATTATTCGTCCTTTCAGCTCAGAAAAAAATTTGATACTCGCCGGCGATATCAACATTGATATTAAAAGTAATTCTATTGATAGGAATTGCGCTGTGTATTTAAATCTAACCGCTGAATTAGGACTATTACCTGGGCATACCTATCCCACTAGGCTGCACAACTGTCTAGACCATATAATGTTAAAAACTCTATTTCCAGCTTCAATATTCATAGTTAATTCTACCATTACGGACCATGCCTCGGTACTGCTTAATCTTAGCCTTACTCAAGTGACACCTAGAAAACAGAGTTTTTTTAGAAGAATCAATTTTGACGCTTGCATTAAATACCTACTTAGAATCTATTGACTTTACTTTTATCTCGCTTTCTTGTGATGCAAATGCAGCAGCAACCAATTTTGTTGATATTCTGTCCACTGCTGTCAAACTTAACTCAGACACAATACGTACTACTAATAAAAAAAGAACGCTTAAGCCATGGATAACTAGTGGCCTCTTACGCTGTATACGTAACAGAGACAAACTTCACAAAAGAGCTAAAAATGATCCAAATAACACAATTCTTGAGGTTACATATAAGCGTTACCGTAATTTTTGTAATTCTCTGTTAAAAAAACTGAAAAGAAATTTTGAAAAATCACTTTTACATAATGCTAATTCTAACAAAGAATCTTGGAATGCAATTAAATCAATTATAAATTACACGAAACCCAAAACGTCTGCTGTAAATCTTTTGAGTCCTGATAATTATACGATGAACATAGAAGCTATAAATAACTATTTTTCTAACGTTGGTAAACAGCTGGCCGATGCCGCTCTTTCATCTAATTATTGTAACTCTACTTCATACAATTTCACGATTCCTCGAGTTTGCAACTCCATCGCACTTCTACCGCCTGATGAAGCAGAGATTGAACAACTGATCACTAATCTTAAAAGTAATTGTGCTACAGGTTGGGACTCAATACCTGTTCATCTTCTGAAATCAGCTAAGCATATAGTAATTCCACCCCTCACTAAACTTTTTACTCTCTGTATGACTCAGGGTGTTTTCCCCGAGGTCTTTAAAAGATCACTCATCACTCCCGTTCACAAGAGTGGGAGTAGAGACGAAGTCACAAACTACAGACCTATATCAGTTTTGTCGTCTCTTTCGAAAATGCTAGAAAAAATACTAAATGGCAGGCTAATTAAGTTCTTGGAAAGCAATAATGTTTTATCAGATTCCCAATATGGCTTTAGGTCGGGGTACAGTTCTGAAGATGCCGTTGTTAAATTGACTGAGTTTGTTACTTCTCATATTGATAAGAAACAGAAATGTATAGGCATATTCCTCGACCTAGCCAAGGCTTTTGATACCGTTTCTATTCCCATTCTTGTAAACAAGCTAGAACACGTCGGTATTCGTGACAATGCACTACTGATCTTTAAAGACTTCTTAAATGGGCGCACTCAACAAGTCCGAATCGATAGTCACATCAGTTCCGATGCACCTGTTGTCTATGGTGTTCCTCAGGGTAGTATTCTCGGCCCAAGCCTCTTCCTGGTTTATATCAACGACCTATGCGAACAGTCCTTAGCTAACGGTAAAATATTTACTTACGCCGATGATACTGCGCTAATATTCCATGGAGAGTCTTGGAAACTTGTTCAGCATTATGCTCAGATGGGACTCCACAAAGTAAACCAATGGCTTAGAGTAAACCTATTAACACTGAATCCGACTAAAACCTCATACATGCAGTTTTCTGTGGCCAAAACTGCACAACAGCACATTGACATTAAGGTTCACGAATGCAACTATCCCAGTAGCCCTTCTTTGACCTGTTCTTGCCTAGAAATATCTAATTCCACGACTATTAAATACCTGGGAGTTACTTTGGACGATAAGCTAAATTGGAGATCTCACATAGAGGTCACAACTGGGCGCGCCAGAAAACTAATTTGGGTTTTTAAAAAGTTGAGATACGTCGCTGACTTGGATCTTCTGCGCACAATATATTATGCACTAGCGCAATCCGTACTGGGATACTGCATAAAAGCCTGGGGTGGCGCTTGTAAGACTTTTTTGATGAACTTGGAAAGGGCGCAGAGATCTATTTTAAAAGTCATGTCTTTTAGCCCTTACAGATTTCCTACAAAAAAGTTGTATGAAAAATGTCGAGTCTTATCGGTTAGGCAACTCTATATTCACCAATTAGTAGTTCAACAGCACAAGATCACTCCTTATAATGCAGGCGAATATAGAAAACAGCGAGTCATTAAAAATGTATGTCCAAATGTAGTTTGTCGAACAGCTACAGCAAGGCGGCAACACGCCTATAAGGCAGTGTACCTTTACAATAAAATAAATAAAATAAAGAATATACACCCCTTGACTAATAGAGAAGTTAAATTTATAATTAAAGACTGGTTATTGGGGCTTGATTATGACGAAACAGAACTAATATTATTATAATATCACGTGAAACACACTCACTACACCTGCATTCATAACACACTAACACACAACACACTACATTCAACATCCGCACTCACTACTCTCACACACACTACATACGCACAAACAATCACACGCATCCACAAATCCCACACATAGCTTAATAAGAGGTATTATTGTCACAACAATTCTGCTGCTTTTATTCGCATAGAATAATTGTTTTATCACTTTAGTATGAGAGAGGATACTGATTTTTGTAACACAGGTCTTCGAACCTAGCACAGAAATCAGAGACTTTTTATTTTTGTAACGTTTTATGTGAATAAACATTTTATTATTATTATTATTATTATACAAACTAATAGTCTTCAAACTCGGATTGATGTGTTTACATGTTGTTTCAGTGAATTCGCAAAGGTGTTACTATTTGAATTATGTTATAAGCAGAAGGATATTTAATTTAAACTTTATTGTAATTATGAATGTTTGTAAGTAATGTACCTAGGTTTTAATGTATTATAATTTTGATTAGTTTAAGTTCTTAGCTGTCGCATCCTAATGCGACAGCTAAGAACTTAAACTAATCAAAATGAGGGTGTGATTAGAGGGTTTACCCTAGTAAACCCTCTAATGATAGTTTTAGGTTTTAAAATAAATAAATAATAAATAATAACTTGTAACAGAATTTACCTCTAGAATATGAAAAAAAAAAACCTAAAAACATAGAGAACAAAACTTCACTGAAGGAAGTTTCCCACGAAGTTCCATTTCATGAAAATAGCTCCTCACTTATGTATTTTTAGCTTCCTGTCACAATGTCACGAAGGCATTATTTATATTCTCAGGCTCCAAGTAATAACATAATCATGTAGGTAATATCTAAATGAGTTAATATGATTAAATTGTATTCATATTCTGTATTTATTTGTAGACAGTTGTTATAGATTAATTACAAGCCCGAAAATCTGACAAACAGTTTAACTAAGGAGTATCGTGTTGTGATGTGTGGGGTAGGGGTCGTGGAGTTCAGACAGAAAGTCGCTCCATGTAAAAAACTGGTATTCAGCTACAGCTGGTTAAACTGGAACTCTGGAAGTCGACCTCAACATAGTTGGGAAAAGGCTTTAGACAGATAATGATTGTGTGTTTAGTATCAGTTGTTTCTTGTACGATTTAGTTATAAGAATTTGGCAATTAAAAGTTAGCTAAAAGTTAAATTAAAAGAGTTTTTCGAGGACAGAACTAAACAGTAAAACAGTGTGAAATATAAAAAAATATATATATTTATAATATGTTAAAGTAAATTATATAAATATAATAATAATATAGGTATATATAAATATAATAATATAATATATAAATAGCCATAATATTATATAATAAAAGATTGATTAAATAGTGTGTAAGTATTTCTATATTGAAATTGTGTTGCTGCGCCCTAACAGGGTATCATGTATGTACTTTAACCTTTTATAACACCCTATGTATCTACTCATGATCGCAATAAATATTTGAAGTTTGAAGTTTGAAAAGTAAAGATGTGTCTCGAGTGATCTATACATACATATTTTAACAACTTCCTATTGGCAAAGAATTTTACGGTATTTAGCTAGCCAAAACTTGTTAGAGCAATCAACGACAGATTTTCGTGAAGGTACTATGATGCAACGTTTGTATTGAATAAGCCATTACTTGCTTGAACACGATTTCAGTTCAGCAACTGAGATTCTAGATTAACTTCTTTAAATAATCCGTGACATCAAGGAAGAGGTCTAAGAATTTAATCTCTGAAACAGATCAACAACATTATGAAGAAGTATTTCACTTTTTAACCGAACGAGATGGCTTCAGTCTGACCTAGATTTCGTAATGTTTCAAATTGCAGCTTCATTATATCAAGTGCTAACTGCGGGTTAGGGTTCCGTGGTTTATTAAAGAGGGTTTTATAACGGTAACGCACACAACATTAAAATATTTTAAATTTGACTCCCTTATGTGTTTGTTATTCTTGCGTATATCACTCGTTGGTTGCAACTGAAAATCGGCGTCAGATATTACATCCTGTGTTCTCATCTGACGTTATGTTTAGCTGAGGCCCTTTTGGCATTACAATATTTGTCTCCTGTTTATTTTTTAGTTTTAAGGTGTATTTATTTTGCTGTAATGCAAATAAACGCATTTTTCTTTCTTTCATTTTTGCTTTGCGGTACTGTACTGGGTAAATGACTTCTAAGTTTCTCGAGCCTTCCCGTCCCTCTTCCAGTTTTGACGTTGGGCGAAAAGGAGCTAGTTTTTTTGCCCAGCCTTAGCCAGCCCAGCGACTCTGCCTAACTGTCTCTGAGCAACAGTTATGTTGGATTTTGGCCGATAGTTTAGCATTTCGCATACATTATGCCCTGCCTACACTGTAGTCTTTTGGGACTACTCTGACTTAAAGTAAAAACAGTTGGTCGTGTTTTTAACCGACTTTCAAAAAAGGAGGAGGTTCTATGTTCGTGTATATGTATTTTTTTTTTTTTTTTTTTTTTTTTTTATGTATGTTACCTGATTTCTCCCCCATTTGTGGACCGATTCTCAAAATTCTTTTTTTGTTTGAAAGAGTATACTCCTGAGGTGGTCCCATTTTAATTTGGTGAAGATCTGGTGCTGATCTTCGGAGATATACAACGGAACTCTTCAAAAATAGACGGCAAATCTGTCGTGATTGCTGGAATCGCTTGGATGTTTATTGTTTATACAACATCATGACGTATCATCACGCCTGTATGCTCTGAGGGGTACGCAGGTGGGTACAATATATCTAGATTTCGTCAGTTAGGTAGGTATGTTAATTTTAATTTATTAGGGATTAGTGGAAAACCCTATTATCATGACATGTATCGTTAACAACTAAGAATATAAAATAAATTCATGGCAAATATTTTTATGGCAACAACTAAAAATGGAAAAAAAAAAAAATTTTTTGCAAAAAAGGTAAGGCTTTAAAAAAATAAAACCGACTTTAAAAAAAACACTAAACGGTGTAAAATAACTCTAAATTCGGAATTCTGTGGCTTTGGTGGGTTTGTCTTACTCATGATGGGCCACCGACTTCCGAATTTAGAGTTATTTTACACCGTTTAGTGTTTTTTTTAAAGTCGGTTTTATTTTTTTAAAGCCTTGGGACATGAGTGTCCAGTGATTATATTCGTAAACTACGATCTATTTGTACACTTCTACAGTAGATTATGTTTTACTTTAAAAGTTATCGGAAAGAACTAAAATTATTGTATTCAAATTAGACTGAGGATCAGCGTCAAAATTACATAAGGCAGTCTCCCAAAAGCCTGCCCTACGTCACTTCCTAGTGTTTTTGCTGGGAAGTAGCGAAACAAACTCCCCAGCAACACGTCTGTCTGTTAAGGCAGATAAACATTTAATTAAGACTAGTCTGCCTCCGAATAATCACTTAGTTATATTTTACCGCTGATTTCAAAACGAGAATCACCCCAGTAGTGACACATAACCGGACAATCAGATTTTACACCACATCACGGAACCCCGTTACAGTGAATGCGCGAAAGCACGATTTACTCCCGTTACTATTAGTATCGGCATAAATTAATCTCGACCGTCCGTTATCATTGCATCAGCCGCAACAAAGAAATATTAAATCATATTCATCTTGATTTTGCAACACGTTACTTAGGTGAAAGGATACTAATGATATAATGTCTGTCCGTCTTGCCTTTTGTTACCGTGGACTTGAAGTCTAATTTCATATTGTTTTGTGTTGCTTCGTGATTGAAAGGACCTAGAAACGGAACAAATGGGTTTTGTTTAATTTTGCAGGCCCCAATTAAATAATCTTGATTGTGATGTATTTGCCAGTCATTAAGATATCGATTAGGATGACTATACGTTTGAACTTCTTCAGACTGACTTAAAGAACATAAGAAAATAAAAAGTTAATACATATAGAAATGAGTAATTATCTGGCCCAGTAAGTGCTTTTCTCAGGACTTTTTAAAACTTCAAGACCCTTATGGCAATAGGAGTACCTAGGCTTAGCTGGTATGACATTTGACCGGCAAAAACCTTTATTTAACAGTTTCTAAAGTCAAGATTTGAACCCAATTCGGTGATCGTATAATTATGAAGAATAACCTAACAATAAAAGCAACGAGCAACACGTAATTGCACATTTCCTTGTTGCAGCAGCTTACTACAGAACACATGTTCCATTTACTTTATTTTGCCATCTTAAAATCGTGACTAATTTCGTCTAACACGGTAGTCTCGACGAACTCTACTAGTAAATTAGATTACAGAAGGTCAGCAGTGCTGATTTGTAAAAATCTCCCTGTGGAAATGTAGGTGAAGTGAAGACGAAGTGATCGGTCATTACATATTACCTACTAATATTAAGATATTGATAGATCACTTAACGCTTACTTCAGCAAACTTTTAGCGAAGAGATTATATTGTACATACTAGACAGCTAGAAACAGCTTCATAATTATTCACATAACATGATTTCTTTGTTTCTATATTTAATTAGGGGCTTAAATTATAATCGTAACTAGTATCAAAGTTCTACTATACATATATGTACAGACCCCAGCACATCAACCTACCCCAATGTGTCAAATTTCTTTGATAAGTATTCAACTTTATGGCAAACAGAATAAGGTTCATGTTCAATTGGGAAAATTTGACAGTTTCGGGTATGCTGATGTGCTGGCGTCCGTACCTATCCTAAGATTTATTTATTTGGGAAGACAAAAAATAACACACAAACTAAAATGACATTTGTACATCACAATTATATTTGGGCTAAGCTGATTCCACTGCCCTATTTCTAAAAACTTTATTCCTTACAGAAACAATCATAAATACAAGAATTTAATGCCTTAGGCACTTTGTTGTCTTTAGTGGGTCTTCTGCGCCTATTTTTGTGTTTGCCTCCATAGTAAAAGCTATATACCATCTGATGTATAGCAGATAAACGAGCGTGTTGTCATCATGATTGTAGGGAGATACGGAAAAGTTTTCAGACTATTATGCCCCGTTATTGTATGTTCCCCGTGACTTCATGTTGGTAACTGAACTATAGGTACTTGTTTATGTTGTAGGTAGTTTGCTTTGTCCATTAATTTCTCTTATTCTAGTCAAAGGTCTATAAAATTATGACAGTTCGTTTGCTTGTATGTACATGTAAAGGGCAAAGTGCAATTATGAATGAGCTTCCCTGATAGATCTTGTGTTCTCATCTGACATTATGCTGAGCTGAGGCTCTTTCGCATTATAATTCCTGTATTTTATAGTTTTAAGGTGTATCTTTGTTGTAATGCCAATAAATGCATTTTTCTTTCTTTCTTTTTTTGTCTGATCTGTGACTATGGATGTTGCACTTAAACCCATAGAACTAACGAAAGCACTTTTAATTGAGTCGCTTTTAGTAAGTATATTTACCGTGAGCTTCGTGGTACTAGTAGTTTATTATTACCAAAGACACATACTTTAAAATAATACCAGCCTGTTGCACTTCCACACCAGGGCAAAGGCCTCTTCTCATATGGAAAGGAAACGAGCATTGATCGCCACGCTTGCTCAAGGCAGATTGGAAATTTCAAACTTATATCATAAATAAGTCCAGGTTTCCTCACGATGTTTTCCCTCACCGATTTCAATGATGTTGTAAAAGTCACATTGACTGCCTCGTTGGTCTAGTGGTCGCAAGCGCTACTGCTGATCATGAGGTCCCGGGTTCGATCCCCGGGTCGGGCAAAGTGTTATTGAGTTTTTCCATTTGGGATTTCTCAGTAGCAGCCCGGAGTCTGGATTTGTGCCCGATTGATGGCAATAGGCTTGCCCCCTATTACATGGGACTTAAACATAACTGGCGAAATGTGGGTGTACTAACAGGTACACCTCTGCCTAGCCCTTCGGGGATTACAGGCGTGACGCTATGTAAGTCACGTTGATACTGCCCAGATTTGAACCACAATCTCGTGCATAAGAGGTAGGTGCCTAAACCTCCTCTTACTCAATATTGAGTAAGATCGCTTTTCGGGTTCGATTATTTCAATAAATTATTTCTGCGTATATTTATTAATGAAATCTCTAACTTCAATAAAAAAATGCGTCGTTTCGTCAAGTCCTAAAAACTGTGCGAGGTAGAGCAGATTCGCTAGTTCATTGTAAACAAAAAACCCCAAGCGCATTTACGAAGGTGCTTGCATTTCTTCAGAAATATTTACGGCTACCGAAGGAGGTCAACATTTTGGGAAGCCGTTTAAAAACGTTTACATTGCTGACATTAACTTAAATGTCGAGCCATTTGGTGAAATGACAGATTTCCCTCACAATAATGTTGCGTTTTGGCATATTCGCTGGTTATTGCTTGATTATAATGATGCGATAAGGGGGTTACGACGCTTTAACTGTTACGACGAACAAACAATTATGTGAATACTATCGTCTCTTAATTTAATTTTGGCATTGTTTTACAGATCTGTATAGACTTCATACGGAAAAGGTTCCCATGGTCAGCAAATGTCTTGATTTTAAGAAAACTCCTTTTTTAAGTTTTGCCTTTCTCCTCGGAAGCTTCCTTTTTCTTGTGGTTATTGACTAACTTGGTGTCAGAATTTTTATGCTGTCCAAGGGCCTCTAACTTGGCTTAACACGCCGTTGAGAAATATCTCTCAGGAATCCTCACGATGTTTTCCTTCGCCGTTTTTGAAGGAAGTGATAAAATACAACACGCACATGAGTCTAAATAGTCATAGGTTCAGGTTCGAACTAGAGACCTATTACTTAAGCAGTCCACCGGTTACACGACAAGGCTAGCTCTGCTTTGAAACGTAAGCGAAAGGCGAGAATTAAAAGGGGGTAATTTACAGATGCCAGCACATCAATTTGGGGTAGGATGATATGCAAGGTTCATGTTCAATTGGGAAAATTTGACAGTTTGGGGTAGGTTGATGTGCTGGCGTCTGTTAACAAAATTGCAAATCGGGAATTTATTATAGGTACTAGAAAAAACGTAATAGTCTACTTATATGTAAGACAAAAAGCAACATTTTTCAATAGAAAATCATAACGCAGTTAAGCTATTTTCATAGCATCTTCCGTTTTTTACAAAATTCATAACTAATTGGATTAAGAATATTATAATTAATTGTAGGGATCCATCAAAATAAAACACGACGAAGGTCTTCATTAGGCATTTTGAGAAATGAATTAAAATAAAACGCTTTCAGTGACTATTACTACGTCATCTTTCAACGCATGTTGCGGGAAATACAAGCATATTTTTCAGTCGTTAATCCCGACTAATGGTTAACAATGTATTGTTATCACGCCCTCTAATACCTATCTAGAACTGAGAGAACATCGGGTCTGTTTTGTTATAATCACCCCAAGAATACTTGGGTGAGGTGAGGGGTGAAGTGATCATAGTTAGGTATTACTGTACATCTGTACTGAAGGTACACACCAGCTCACTTCACCCATGTATTCACGGAGAGATTATCGACAGAACAGCCGTCAATCCCTAACATTAATAATGGAATGACACGTCAATTTACCTTCACTTCACCTACATTGGTTGCAAGCGCTGAGCACGAAGTCCCAGGTTCGATCTCCGGGTCGGGCAAAGCGTTATTGAGATTTCTATACGGAATTTCTCAGTATCAGCCCGGAGTCTGGATTTGTGCCCGATTAATGGCAATTAGCTCGCCCTATATTACATGGGACTTAAACATAACTGGCGAAATGTAGTTGTACAGGTACACAACTACCTAACCCTTCGTGGATAACAGGCGAGATGTTACGTTATGTTCACCTACATTTTAATACAGAATACATATAAAAATAAAATATCTATCTTTACCTTCTACCCACTGACCATTGCACTTAATTTTTGCATCACAACATGCAACTTTCATTCCATTACATTTAATAACATCACGCAACACGTAATAACGTTTATTTTATTACCTGCTCTTTCGTAAAACACTGCATTGTAGACTCTTTGGATTGTATCCATGTTGAAAACCGTTCGTAACACTTCACTATGTGACCATTGCAACTGCGAATGAGTTTGAACCTGCATTGAAGTTAATCAAAATAATTATTATGTATTATGTTAAGGTGCTCCTTCACCGGGAGCATTCACGTGTAATGTAACATTATAGGTTCGACTTTGAGCATTACATTACAATACTACCTCTTAGACTAGCGAGCATTCGCGTGTAATGTAACATTATAGATTCGACTTTGAGCATTACATTTCAATACTACCTCCCTGACTGACGAGCATTAGCGTGTAATGTAACATTACAGATTCGACTTTGAGCATTAGCTTTTAGTTGATTTCATAATTCAGACGAAGCGGCTGCTGAGCAGGCGGGAGGAAGTTGAGCGCATTGATGTTACAAGTTGTATCAAGATATTACACATTGTATCATTACAAGGCGTGTGTTTTTATTACAATTGTAATGCTCGGTTTTCCTCCTTTACTAATGTAATGCTCAAATATGTAACGTTACATTACACGTGAATGCTCCTGGTGAGGGAGCACCTTTATATACAAGGACTTTGTTTTGTTAATGTTTATTTAACAGGACGTTTTATCAATAGTAGGTAATCTATATACTTATGTTATAAATAGGTAAAATTCCACAAATAGGTAAAATTGAGGAGTAGGAGTTTGTGATTTTGTAGTGAGTAATCTCTGGATCTACTGAACCGATTTTGAAAAAAAATATACCTACAAAAAGCCACATTGTTTCTGGGTGGGTGCCATAGGCTATTTTATTTACAAAACTGAGGGATAGAGGGGGTGTTAAAGTACGAAATACAAGCAGACAAAGTCGCGTGCGAATTGCTAGTCATAGATAAAAGTGTTCGGTTTTTAGCATTATTTTAAAAGCAACTTATTTAATATACTTTAAGTAAAATGAAGTAAAAAAAACTAAGTACATATAGTAGAATCTATATTTATGGCCCGTTCTGTAATCTAAACGGCTTCATGGATTTTATCGAATAAAATGTCATAAGATTTGAATGTTGTTGTCCTAGCATAATCGAATGTTATGAATTTAGCCACAAGCTCAGCCACAGACTGTACCTACACAATTAAAAAAAAACATGCCAGCTGCGTCTTGGTATCAAAATAAAAGCGCACGAGGAAAAGACAGTTTTTAATACTTTTGTTTTTTGTTGTTATTTATTTTAACCAAGATTTTGTTATTGTTTACAGTCCAAAGAGAAAATGACCCGTGGCGTTCGAAGAGGCTGCGTGCGTCTCAGGGCAGCAGTCATAGGCATCGATGATGAAGACGATTCCACCTTCACAATCACCGTTGATCACAAGACCTTCCATTTTCAGGTAAATATCAGTATTAACACTTTCACTGTCCACAAACTAGATACAATAAGTAAACAATCATTATGAGTCATATGTGACTCATGAGACGGGGAAGTGGTTAAACTTTTGTACCAACTTTCTCCCGTCTGCTCATGAAAAAGAACTATGATTACATAGGGTAACTAGTGTTACCACCCAGCAGACGTTGTCTTGGCCAAAAGTTGGTGCCGATCGCAACGCCACCTACCGGGTCCAATTGTGAATCTAAACCGTTCTCGAATCCACTTGAAAACACGCAAAATCGGGAAGTTAATTACAAACACACGCAAAGAACGCATCTGCCTAGCCTTTTTCCAACTATGGTAGAGTGCAGAGACTGTTTATCGGTCTATGTTTTTTGATTCTACATCAAAACAAAGGTTTCCGGTCTAAATAGCTTGACGGGAACTACGTCGAAAAAAAAAACAAAAATAGGATTAACTTATAAAAATAAATTCTACAACTTTCAGCTAAGCACAAATTGTGTTATGTGTACTAAACAACTGATAAACATACTTTTAAATTTTTAAATACATTAATATTATAGATAAATAACATCCAAACACAGTACCAATGATCGTGCTCAACACATAAACATTTGTCCTGGGTGGGAATCGAACCCACGACCTCCGGCATAGCAGTCAGAGCCACTAACTACTAGACCAACAGGCCAGTCAGATTAAATCAGACCAGTCGAATTAATATACTCTCAATGCTATTATAACATTGATTAATTAATATTTGAACGATTATACATTTTAAATTTGTTAAGTAGATGTTTTTTATAAACAAAACATAACATAACGTCACGCCTGTAATCCCCGAAGAGCTAGGCAGAGGTGTACCTGGTAGTACACCCACATTTCGCCAGTTATATTTAAGTCCCATGTAATAGGGGGCGAGCCTATTGCCATCAATCGGGCACAAATCCAGACTCCGGGCTGCTACTGAGAAATCCCAGATGGAAAAACTCAATAACAATTTGCCCGACCCGGGGATCGAACCCGGGACCTCATGCTCAGCAGTAGCGCTTGCGACCACTAGACCAACGAGGCAGTTTTTATATTATTTACTTTAGTTACAATATATATATTTTAAGTAAAATATTACACTTTTCCTCTGTCCTACTTTGCTATCCCCGACAGGGTCCACAATTTGAATAATATTTATTTGAAACCTATGTCCTAAGTTCACATTGTGAAAGCAATTAATGTATCGTGTATTGAACAACTCTCTCTATAAAAAATATGTCACATGTGGAGAGATACCTGTAACTTCTCCAACTTCGAGGACCATTACATAACATCATTTTTTTTCCAAATTTCCAGGCCCGAGACGGCTCCGAACGTGAACGCTGGGTTCGTGCACTAGAAGACACTATAGCGCGGCACGGCAGACGAGAGCGATGGTCGCGCAGCATGCCAGCCCCGCGGCACAGACACGGTGACCTGGAGCGCAGGATAGCAGAAGCCGACGCCTATCTGCAGATCATGATCGAGCTGGTTTCTGTAAGTCAACTTGTGTATGTTACCAGAAAATCAAAGCAGCTATTTTGTTGTGTTTTGTGGAATGTCCTGAAGTATGGAGGGGTCTGTCAGGCTCTTACTGACTAAAGACCCTGAGGTTTCCTCACACCTTTGTTCACGGGATTAAAAGCAGTGATAGCCTAGTGGTGTGACCGGCGGATTGCCAAATCATAGGTCCTGAGTTCGAAACCCAAGGCACGCAGTAGATTTGTATGGAGAAGAATAGGCAAGAAACTCCATACTAAATCTTTTACAATACTTTTTATACATTAATCAGATTATTATGTGAGGACGAGTCCAAGTCCGTATCACACTAGCGACAATCCATATGTAAAACTTGTTAAAATTTAGGGAAATAGAGGTTATTGAGGACAGACTGAGGCTAAGATTAGAGGCGAACATACCTACTTGACCACGAGCAAATAACTTGTGCGTACTGCTTGCGCAAGTAGCCCAGGTCTTTACTTGCTCCATTTATTTGCATTATGTACAAGTAACTTGAACAAGTAGCTTACGCATATTACTCACGCGTGTCAACCTGCATCTTTACTTGCTCCAGCTACTTGCACCGTGTAGATGCACCCTAAGCACGAGCATTATTCACCACGCAGGCTCAAGGCGAGTTGGTGATTTCAGAGTTATATGACGTGTTTATTTATTTATAGTTACTTAATACGGTACAACACCAATTACACTAAGTAACATAGAGACAATTACAATTACGAAAAAAAAAGTTATAAAAAGAAATTCAAAAAATAAAATAAAACTAACATGGAACAGAAGACTCCCTGGCATACTTACTCTCACAGAACACCAGGCATACACGCATTAGTTTAATCCATTCATCCGCAAACACATCACAATCAGGGTTGGCAGCAAGAAGGGCATTCAGCACCTTTAGAATACGACAAATTGGGGATTCCGCTCTGGCTACGGTTTTGGCTGGCAGTTGCGCAAACAGGTTGTGCTGACGGCTCTGACGGTGGCCTATGTATTTGTCGGGCACAAATAGTCGACAGCAAAGACCATGGAGTTCAGGACAGTCGATACGTCCCCGTAGGGTTTTGCAGGCTATAGTGAGTTGATCAAAACCTCTTCTCACCTCCAGCGAGTTAAAGCCTAACGTCCCTAAAAGATAGTTGGTAGGATACATGTAGGGCAAGAAGTAGTATTGATTGTAAGTCCAGCCGGTCAATTCAATAAAACTTATTCGGTGAAAACTTAAGTAAAGTGAACTGTCAATCGCTAGCATTAGTATGGAATGATACCCCAAATGGTCTAAGTCTCCATTATCACGAGCTGATTTTTACAGAATAGTACCTACTGGAATTAATTTTAAGTCCAAGTTTCTCTGACGCTGTTTTCCCTACTAATGTTGATCTTGTCGATGTTTCCTACGACATTAATATATGTATATGTCGGCGTCAGTGATGGCTGAGCGATGAGCTGACACCGATGGGGGTTTCGTGGTACAGAGTTCATAACGTAGAATAGCAATCTTCATTGCAGTAATAACCTCACTTAACAATCGTAATCACAAAACAACTCAAATAGGTAACTGACAGTTTCGTACTGGATGTGTGTCTTCGTTGGTGCCTCAATTCAATCTGAGCTCTGCCCAGCGCCCACGCACCAGCACGACTCTGTCCACGTGACATTACCGAAAACACATTCGCGCCATTTTCAAATGACAAGTAACGTCACGCTGGTCACCATAGACCCCGTACTAAGTTAATCAACTTCACAACTTATTATTTGAGAATATCGTTTTCCACGACATATAAAACTTTAAACAGTTTTTTTTTATTTTTTGTTACAGAAAATGAGCATTCGGGTGTCGGAGCTAGCTGATCCACTCGAAAAGAGCAAAGGACAAGTTATATTAGACCATTCCAATGTAAGTATTTGCATAGTCTTCTTACATAAAATTGACTACCTCGTTAGTCTAGTGGTCGCAAGCGGTACTGCTGAGCCTGAGGCTCTGGGGTCGATTCCCGGGTCGAGGGCAAAGTGTTAATGAGTTTTTTACATCTGGAATTTCTCAGTAGAAGCCTGGAGTCTAATTTTGTGCCCGATTGATTGCAATAGGCTAGAGGCTTCAATTTCATATACAACGTGTTTTTTTTATATCCCATACTCTAGGGTATGAATGAGACCATATCAAAGAATCAACTGGCATATGAATTATGTTTCAATCATCCTTTTTTTTTACTATCCTACAAAATTATTCGACAAAGTCACGATGATTAATGTAAAACACCCTTACGTGAAAAAAAAGTGACGTTAGAAAGAAAATTCGTCGTACTTGTGACAATTTTTGAACTAATTAGGTAATAAAAATAATATTAAAATACTTAATAATAATATTCCACGACTATTCACACAACGCCATCTAGTCCCAAGCTAAGCAGAGCTTGTGTTACGGGTACTAAACAACTGATAATTTAATTATGATTGATGATATCTCCGAAACTATGCATTTTTGGACCATCTATTCTAGGAGTTTTAGTATTATTTTTACCTACAGAATATAACCCTAGAGTTATGGGATATCAAAAAAAAACACCTTGTAGATTCATGGAAACTCGTGCAGTTTGTAGTCTAGGGCCCATCACGGACTTGTACCTGTACTTTGTTACTCAAGATAACATAACATTTTGACTGGCCTGTTGGTCTAGGTTCGATTCCCGCCCAGGACAAATGTTTGTGTGATGAGCACGATCATTTGTTCTGTGTCTGGGTGTAATTTATCTACAATATGTATGTATTTAGAAATAAATAAGTATGTTTATCAGCTGTTTAGTACCCATAACACAAGCTCTCAAGCTTAACTTGGGACTAAATGGCGTTGTGTGAAAAGTTGTGGAATATTTATTTTATTTATTTATTTATAACACAATATTCCACAACTTTCATAAAACGCCATCTAGTCCCAAACAACGCAGCGCTTGTGCTATGAATACTATATAACTTATAAACATACTTATGTATATCTAAATACATTCCTATTAAAGATAAATCACACCCAGACACAGGACAAATGAACGTGCTAAATACACAGACATTTGTCTTGGGTGGGAATCGAACCCACGACCTCAGGTATAGCAGTCAGGGCCACTAACTACTAGACCAACAGGATAGTCATATGGCGAAGTACCTATTATACTCCGTAATTTTTTAATTAGTACAAATACTTAAAGGGCTTCTTCTAGACGGTCTTCTCATTATTAAAAGATTAAAGATACCGGGCTGGTATCCGCAACTCCACGTCAAAGCGCGTATTTTGCGTATCGGCTATAATCTACCACGCGGGCCCAGTGCGAATTAGTAGATGTCACATGTCTTCGAACTTTTTGGTTCTAGGACATGCCGGTTTCCTCACGATGTTTTCCTTCACCGTTTTGGAGAGCAGTGGTGATGAAATAAATTACACAAAGTAATGCGCCTGCCTGGGTTTGAACCCACGACTTACTGTTCGTAAGTCGGGGCCGCCACCACTGGGCCACCGCTGCTCTCATTATATTAAACAGCAAAGTTAATAGCGTTTGTTTATATCCAAAAAAGTCACTCAATTTATGGAAATATTGTACAGGCTATTCATGACATAGTAATTCTTATTAATCGTCATCTCACGCTTACGTTCGTGTGATCTCGCCCAAGCATGCCCCGCCTCCAACAGCTGTTTTCGTTATTTAAGTTTAACTAAATTGTGGCATATGTATTTAAAAATTGAATTTCGTTTTTTTACTTTTGATTACGCAAATATGATCAGTAACAGGTACGGATACAGCCCATTTTTTTTTCCTATTTAAAAAATTGTGGTGCTTAATGCGTTGGTGTAGTATTGCATGGTGTATGATCATTTAAAATATTTTTTTATTTTTTTCATTTACAGGTAATGTTGGACCATATCAAACATTCCATTGTGCTGCTGCAAATAGCTAAGGTGAGTAAAGCAAACTGATATGTCAATAAATTATTACGTTAATAATTAACAACGTAACAATTACGGTAGAATTTCATTTCACACTATTATTCTGATAAATTGAAGCACAAACACACACTACAACATCAATCTCATTCACAAAAATAATTCTAATTAGATTAAGAAGAATCTGCAGCTTTTAATCGTCAAAAATTACAAAAGAAAGTCTCTCAAAAAGGCCTCTATTGTTCCACTTAATAGTGCTTCAGCTTGGATGAAGAAGTGACGCAATTAATTCCCCAGCAAGTCTGTCTGTTGAGCTAAAACAATTTGATTCTTCTATACATAAAAAAATACATAAGTCATAATGATTTTTGGTGTATATTTGTTAACGCACCCACAATACAGGACAAAATCCTGATGTGGGTCTAAGTTTTTAAAGAAGTAATTCAATAATGATCCACTATAAATGTTAATAGTAATTATATGTTAGTACTTAAGTAAATTTCAAAGGACCGCACTATCGCATTAAAACCTGGAAGCATAGTTGCAAGGGAGATTTTGATACATAAATTAATAAGGTACCCACCAGGAATAATCTTTCGTCATTCATAAATATTGATTAAAGTAAATGATTTTTTTCTTACAGAACACAGTTAATCCAGTTAACGGAGTATATCACGGACCTACAAATCCTTCACAAACACATATCAAACAAGGTATTTGAGTTCTTTACGTTTAGTTAATCCTTTGAGAGGAAATTCACAAAAACAATAGATATAATGAGTTTTTTTTTATAATAACATTTTTCATAAATCAGTACCATACATTACAACAAATATATATCCTAAATGTACAGACGTCAGCACAACAAGATACCCCAATGTGTCAAATTTTCCCAATTGAATATAAACCTTATTACGTTTGACATAAAGTTGAAAAACGATCAAAGAAATTTGACACATTGGGGTAACTTGACGTGCTGGCGCGTCTGTACCTTTCACAATCGCACCCAAATTTATTTAATAGCTTTTCTTGTTGGGAGAATTCAAGACAACTGCCAAACTTATGTTCGCATTATGAATTCTGGTAAAAGTGTCTTCACACATTTACCACACACAGCTGTAATAAATGTGTAATATAAATTTTCTTGTCACAGAAAACGTACACACAAAATTTCATCAAAATCGGTCAAGCCCTTTCGGAGGAGTTTTGTTACAAACACTGAGACACGAAAATTTCATAATATAATAGATTATTTTTGATAAACATTCCAAATGTCACGTGCCAATAGTGTCTTCAAAATTTTATTGCATGTAATGATTTATTTTAAATTTTATAAATGTTGAAATATACTAGGTAATAGCACAGTATAATTATTAATACAGTAGGACGACGCCTTTGATCTCTGGAAAAATGCCGACAACGTCTACACGCGTTAGCCCTAAATAATACCTCCCGAACTACAATTATCGTTTTGCTTGCAGTTCGGGAGCGGCTTTCCCGCGTCTCGCCCCTCACAACCCGCACGATTGCCCTGTCTAGACGACTGTAGGTTTTTAGACTGTGGTAATAGTGTGTGCCCTTAACGTTAGATTTTGTAGCTACTAAAATTGACCCTATCTTAACCGATTGTAATTAGATGCCTAAAGGCACTTCAGAATACCTGTATATACCTTTGATTTATAGTTCTCGCATACATGATGTATGTATCAGCTACATTTCGACCTATCCCGGTGTGTCACTTGATTATTATATAGCGACATCTATCCCGCCACATACGAAGTAAGGACTGATCCTACATCGCGATGTTAAAGTTATCTGCGCGATTGAACGTATAGAAAGAAAGAAAGAAATATCGGTGTTTCACTATCTGATATCTCTGAGAAAGAAACACCAAAAGGAACTCAGAGTTCTCTTTTATTAAAATCCAAACATTATCTTGGTCAGATCATGTCAGAAATATTGATAGATATTACTAGCTGCACCGATAAACTTTGTCTTTGTAAAATAGTAACTTGCGGCTTGACCTAATCTCAGACCTACTGGATATACACACATTAAAATCTCATGGAAATCGGTCAAGCCGTTTAGGAGGAGTTTTGTTACTAACAATGTGACACGAGAATTTTATTTATTAGATAGAAATATAGTTATAACCGATTTTTTCTCTCCTAGATGCTGAGTTATCTCCTCGCGTGGAGATGGGCGCGGAGTGTCGCGAGCTCACGACGCCGACACACCCTCTACCACCACTTGAACATCTCGATGCGCCTAGTAAGTATTTCGGCTACGAATGATTAGATAATAGCCCAATGGCTAAGGCGTTGTATTGGCGATCGGAAAGGTCATGAGTTTGATCCCCACACATTGCACTATTGAAGTGAACCCGCTCCAGACACGAGCATATTTATAATAATAATAAACATTTATTTCAGAAACTCGTTCCATATCACTTGTTCCATATCACTCGTTCCTTATTTAGTTTAGTTGGAGGAGTAAACAAGACTACTATATTCCATTCACAATAGCAATAGACAGTTTAGAAAAGGTTATTTTTGATGCACACTTTGCAACGAAAGTAAAATTAGGTATGTTACAATTACGATCGACTTCGAATTTATTATAATCTACTAGCTGCCCCGGCAAACTTCGGTCACTTCGAGCACCTACTAAAATAAATTAAAGTATGTGGAAACAATGCATTTTATTCATTTTAGACATCATGTTTCATACAGACATTAACTGCTTAAGACCTATACAATCGATATCTAAATAGAAATAGTGTAGGTTTTTTTTTTCAAAATAACCGGGTCCTATACAATCGATATCTAAATAGAAATAGTGTAGGTTTTTTTTTTTCAAAATAACCGGGTTCGATTCCCGAACGGAGTACAGATGTTTTTTAAAATGTGAGAATGCAGTTTTTCTTGTTATTAAAATCGATGACATGGTTCCTCAAAACAGATCTTCGTACCTATGTCTTATAGTTTCAGACTTTCCCATACTGACCGATTTGAATGAGACACCCTGTATATTTCATTTTAGTTGAAAATTACAGAGTCAATGATAAAAACCTCAAAGAAGCCGGGATGAACAATACATAAACACGTTCTTCATTTAACTTTTATTTTTCTAAATTTAAAATAAAACAATTTAAATAAAAATTGTTTTCACTTATCTTTAAAATAATATATAAAATTCTGCATTCCTGCTTCTACGAGCCTCTTTTGTTATGTTATTATAAATGGAGTATAGTAATGTACAGACCCAGCACATCAAGTTACCCCAATGTGTCAAATTTCTTTGATCGATTTTCAACTTTATGGAAAACAAAATAAGGTTCATATTCAATTGGGAAAATTTGACACATTTGGGTAACTTGATGTGCTGGCGCCTGTACAACCCACATTGCTAGTAAGCTTTGTTTCTACGGTTTGTCTAGACATCGCTAGGATTAATGCCGTAATGTTCAGTACTTGGTTTTTCTCAGTTTACATATCTTCTGATACTCGTATTCTTATCACATCAATTGCAATCTAAGTAACCCTGTTTAAACTGGTGAATTATGGGTGAACTAAACGTACTGCCTAATTCTTTGAAAAATACAGGCTAACAAGCATAATTATGTAATGTTAGGTATTGTGTAGTATGCTCTTCACTGTATTGTATTTAAATTTTATCTTTTTTCCCGCATTCGAGCACATATAGTGTGTCATCCCATTTTAAATAATGGGCACCATATTAGTATATAGAGTGAAAAGGGCATCATCGGACATCCGAACACAATGAGTTCTCTACATTATCCTGGACACACCCCAAAGTTGAAATTTTTCCATCGGTTTTCCCTTACTTCCTAGTTTTACCTGATGTGAAATTTTAAATAAAATAAGTGATTTATTTACTCTTCAAGATAAAATCTCATAAGGTTTCTTCAATTTTAAGCAACAATAATATCATTTATTTATTTACTACGGCAAAAAAAACAATTACAGTCAATAGACAGGTAGAACACACATTAACTATAAGCAAAACATCATAAAATTAATGTAAAAGAATAATATAAACCTTACAAATTAATTTCCCTGACATGCATTCTCCTCTCAGTACTTCAGACATTACGACAAAATTTATTTATTTGGGGTAAACAAACAATTGTACAATATATGTTATAGTAAATATAGTAAATAAAACAGAATATTCAGAATAGGCTAGTGTACATCCACGAAGTATATTACTTTAAATAAAGATACAGTGTGGACAAAAAAAATAAAATAAAACTAAGAAGACAAAAAAAAACTTATAAGTAAGTATACAAATAAATAACGACAGAAAGAGACAAAAAGCAAATGTTCAAAATTAACTTATCTTATGGTCAAAGGAACAATGTAGAAGAGGCAACACAAAGTGTACTATTTACACAATTGCTGACTATTAACTACTTAAAAGCTTTTTAAATTTTTGGCGGTTTGACGCGAATATGAAAATCACCAAAGTAACGTGAAAATTTGGTAAAAGCCGACAAAAAAAAAATTGTATGTTAAAAAGCAATGTGTATGTTCGACGAGGTCTCTTCCACCCTTTACGTATTTGTCATACCTACGTCACACAAACAATATTTAGTGTGTGCTGTATTTTCCTCACATCCATGAATTGAAAACGCCATTTGTTTACATGACAAGCGATGTCCCTGTTGGTGCCGGACACGTCCTACTCCTCATCGGAGGGTGAGGACGACTTCTACGACGCGGATGACGAGCCTGTGGGCACTATGCCGGGACCCAGGTTAGTGACAGTTTTATTTTTTTACGTCCTAGTTCCCTTCCTTAGGGTTATTTGGAACCAAACATAAAGTACAAATTACACCTACCAATCTGCATAACCAACATGAATGCTCCAATTTTTTTTTTTTTTTTTAAATCATGTTAATTCTTAAGGTTATAATCTGTAAGAGGAAGGCGCTGATGTCTGTCACACAGTTTATACTAGCACGGACATCATCGTTTACTCTATCTTTTAAAAGGGACTAACATTTTTTATACTGTTTTTGAATAAGATAGATGTTTTTGTACCCACCTTTCTGATATTAAACTATTATTATTATTATTTATTATTATTATTATTTGGTGCTGGAAGAAAGTTTTTGGCTGCAGGATGTGGTGTTCCGTCGCTTCTGCGGACAAATTCCACAAGAACGCACATAACTTCGTGCTAGTGAAGTGATACTAACATCGTTTTTTAAGATTATAAGTACCTACTAACAAAAGTGGTATTAGTATGTATTTTTAGGTTAAGGTATTTATCTATGGGTCTTTATTACCTGAAATAAATGGCGAAAAAAAACCATTTGTCGGTGGAATTAGCGTTCGTATTATGAGAAATAGCAACAGTAACAATAATGAAAATTATCTACTTTAAATTATTTACGCACAGCTACCAACTGTAGCAGCGCTCGCCGCCGGTACAGGCGCCGGTTATATTTGCAGTAGCGAGCACAAAGATTTTAGATAGCGTAGGCAGAAAGACCTGAAACATAAGTATGACCTAACCAAATATACTTCTTTCTAGGTCTCAAAAAATACTTATATAAAACTAGCAGACGTCACGCAGTTTCACCCGCGTAGTTCCCGTTCCCGTGGGAATACGGGGATAAAAAGTAGCCTATGTCCACCGGGAGTAGTGTAGCTTTCCACCAGTACAATATTTTTTTAAATTGGATCATTAGTTCCGAAGATTACCCCCTACATACAAACTTACAAACTTACAAATTTTACCTCTTTATAATATTAGTATAGATTAGTATAGATATAGATAACTTATTATTGTAAAACACTTACAAATTAGAGAGTAAAAGAACACAACTATTTGCCATCTTTTTAACAGAAAGAGCAATCCTCTTCTTCTTGTCGGTATTTTTATGCCGTCTGGTTTGGCTACTGCCCTTACTGCCTGTGCGTGATCCAACATGCACTAGGTCTGTTTATTCAGTTATATTTTTTAAGGTATGTGTTTCCTTCATCAAAGTTAAATAGATTTTGAAAATGTTCACCAATTTACTGTAGACACAATGCTATTTAACAAAATCCGATTATACAGACGCCAGCGCATCAAACAACTGACTCAAACTGTACAATTTTCCCAATTGAAAATTAACCTTATTTTGCATACAATAAAGTTGAAAAACTATTGTCAAAGAAATTTGACACATTGGGGTAGCTTGATGTGCTGGCGTCTGTACATGATGGCATCTTTAGAGTGCCGTGGATATATGACATTGGTGTTAATTTCGTAATCTATACTAATATTATAAAGGGGTAAAATTTATTTGTTTGTTTGTAAGTTTTAAGGGGGTAATCTTCAAAACTAATGATCCAATTTTAAAAATTATTGCACTGGTGGAAAGCTACCCTATTCCCGGATGACATAGGCTACTTTTTATCCCTGTAATACCAAGGGAACAGTCTGCTAGTTAAATATAATTGTAATAATTGCGTTAAAATCCACGTCCAAATAAAAAGAAGTTGCATTATTCTTTGTAATTATGCCTACCATGTGTGTTTTCTTCGACGAAGTACAAAAGTTTTTAATTTTTACCAATTTATTATTACCAAAACGTTATTCAATCAAATATGAAGCATCTGAAAAATAACGAACATCATATACCTAGTCTGGAAGTATAAAAGGTAAGTGAAAGCTGCAACAACGACGGGGACGTTTGAAACAAAAAAGGTAAACTATGAATTAATCAAAAAAACTGATTAATAATCTTGAGCTAACAAATTTTATCTAGGCAGTTTAAGTATTTTGCGCGGGTCTGTAGGGGATCACTTTCTCATTATTGCTTACGTAGTTAAGTCTGAGTTCATTGAAAAAACGGTAATATTTGTAAAATGCAGTCTTAGCGAATGGAACTTGAAGACTTTATCACCTCTGATATAGATTAGGTTTTCTTTTCGACTATTCATGTAGAATAAAAATAAAAATAAATAATTTCTTTATTCAAACATTTAAATGGGTAAATACAGTGAACGTCTTCGAAATAATATATATTTAACAAAGTTTAAGTTTTAGCTTAGGCTTAGGTTTTGGCTTAGGTTTTGGTTTTAGTTTTATAGGAGCTAATTTGGCGAGTTATGCAGTTTTGTCTAAGTATGAATATAATTTAGGATATAAGAGCGAGGAATGAAAACATTCAATTGTCGCCTCAGATTGTTTAGACTTTTGTTAGACTATTCACAAAAACTTAGGAGTTATATTATAGACTTATTAAAAGAAAAAAATGAATCAGGTAAGACTAAAGAGATTGTTGCATCTTGCCTAGTAGGTATTGCTGACGTTAAGTAAGTATCGCAATCGGTTTACTGGGGACCTACTAGTGTACGCCACTCACTTGTGGGGCGAGGCTCTCGAGAAGAACGGGGAATCGATGGCCGTTTCCTTAGATGTCTCGAAGGCCTTCGACAGGGTCTGGCACGCAGGCCTAATAAGTAAGCTTCCAGCGTACGGCATTTCTCCTGGACTGACTCGTTGGGTTAAAGACTTCCTGAGTGAACGGTCTCTCCGAGTTGTTGTCGACGGATGCTCATCGGAGCCCATGACAACTAACGCCGGAGTTCCTCAGGGGTCTGTTCTCTCTGCAACTCTCTTCCTGCTGCATATCAACGATCTGCTAATGCCCGGTATCTATGGGTATGCAGACGACAGCACAGTAGTAGAGAGATATCTTCCGAGTACCCGGGCCAGTAAGGACGTAATCCAGTCCGAAAGAGAGGCTTTGGTAGAGCGTACGAATGCCTCACTTCAGGCAGTCTCCAAATGGGGCGAAGCAAATCTTGTGGGATTCAACGCCGCCAAAACACAGGCGTGTCTGTTCACCGCCAAAAGGAGCCCGTTCACCATGGCTCCTGCTTTTCAGAATGTATCCTTGGAGTGCACCGACCGCCTTCAGCTCTTGGGAGTGGAAATCTCCTCAAACCTAAACTTTGCGCGGTTCATTGAGTCCAAAGCCAAGGTTGCTGCTAGGAAACTCGGCGTTCTTGCAAAGGTCCGGCGGTACTTCACACCTGGTCAGCTTCTTATGTTATACAAAGCACAGGTCCGTTCGTGTGTGGAGTACTGCAGTCACATATGGGCTGGTGCTGCCAGATGTCATCTAGCAGCTTTGGACTCAGTGGAGAGGCGTGCGAAGAGGCTTATTGGTGACCCAGATTTGGTTAGAACCAATCTGCAAAGCCTTGAGCATAGGCGTAGGATAGCTAGCCTTTCGGTCTTCTATAGGATACATTTTGGAGAGTGTGCACGGGAATTACATGACTTGATTCCGCCATCACCATTCTACCATCGGACAACCGCGTACGGCGAGTGTCCACCCTTACATCGTTGGCACTCCCACGATTAGGACAAAGCGTTTCGCTTCGTCGTTTATACCGCGTACATCGAAGGACTGTAACAACTTGCCTGCTGCGGTCTTCCCGTCCGATTATAATTTAGGTGTCTTCAAGGCTAGAGTGAATAGGCTCTTAACAAACTAGTGCGCTTCACCATCACTGATTGCATCACTGCTTACCATCAGGTGGGATTGCAGTTAAGCACTAGTTTCTAATATTAAAAAAAAAAAAAAAAATATGTTTTTCTAAGACAATTCATTTACGTAAATAAAATACAGTTTAAGAAGTAAGACAACCTACGCTGCAAATAGTATACGAGTACATACTTATTTGAGCACCCAACTCTTATTGCTAAGCTGCTTCTAATCTAATATGAAAGGTCGTGTGGGGCTGCGTTGTGCTAGCGCGAAGGAGTTCGTAGTCTAATATACAAATATGCTCATGGACGCACCCATCTGCCTCGGGACCCTTAAATACTAACATGTGAAATCCTTATTAAACAAAAAGAGGTCGATAATGTGTCAACTGATATACCTATCAGAAAAGGGCCAACTATCAATCGGTGTTAGATATTACGATCTTGATATTACGGTTTTTTTTAAACAAAAATAAAGAAAACATAAGATCAATTTATTCGTTCTAACTTGAGTAGATTACAATACAAATAGATGCATGCAATGGTGATAAATATGAGGATGTGCTACAATACATGATATACAAACCTTACACCTTTTGAATGTCACATCTTTATCTTCTTGTTCTTTCCTTCTGGAATTTCACTGTAGCGGTAGGCTTGTGTCCCATTGAAGACAATAGGCTGACATCACTGTCTAAATATGGGTGAATGTATTAAACTGCCTTGCTAAACGCAAAACCGGTAGGTATCTCAGGGAGCTAAGTAGTTTCGAGTTTTTTTTTCATGTTTAAATACTGCTAATTGGCTTATTTTATTGGAAACTAGCAGACGTCCCGCGGTTTCACCCGCGTAGGTCCCGTTCCCGTGGGAATTCAGGGATAAAAAGTAGCCTATGTGTTAATCCAAGGTGTCAGCTAACTCCATACCAAATTTCATTAAAATCCATTCAGTACTTTTTACGTGAAAGAGTAACAAACATCCATCCATCGATCCATCCATCAATCCATACTCACAAACTTTCGCGTAGGATTGTCTTTCCTTAAGCTATCTGATGCCATAAAAATCAATATTACGTTTTTTTTAGTTCGGCACGGCAGTATAGGTGCATATCTGCCTATACTTTCAGAAGTTGCAGGTGTGTTGTTATGTTGCCCATCCCTTAGGCTAAAAGCTGTGTAGATACCTACGCCAATTCTCCATGACTTTCAAATCAGGACAATATGTCCTCTTGTCCCAGTCCTACACCACCTAGATGTTAAATAGTAACTATTCGGGGGTCTGTGTTTAGCTCGCTATCGACCCTAGCTAAGTTTGGCTACAGTTGGCGCCTAAAATATGCAGAGCGAGCGCGGTCGTTATACACTCGAGCAGAACTAAACTCATTCTAATAAATCAAGCTGTGTTTTTTTGATTCTGAACCTTTTGCAGTACTGAACAAAAATGCATTTTTTTTTGTCTGTGATTAATATTTAAGACACAAGTACAAAGGCGACTTAAAAGAAGATGCTCGCGCCATCTTTAAATGCCGAAAAAGCTTATATTTTGAATAAGTACAGTTTTCCCCACGTGCTACTTCAAAAAAAGTTGGAATATGCTTATTTTATAATTTGTAAGTTTTAATGGTGTACAATAAAGAGTAATCTATTTTATTCTATGAATTGAAAATGTCACATTTGCTCGGATTTAAAACCACATGAAATAGACGACGGCTTTAACCACTAGGCCACCATGTGTATAACAAACGTTGCGACGTCGATTGCATTTAAGCAATCAAAATTATAAATTCATTAAAATTTAAACTAGAACAACTAGCGCTAGAAAGGTATTTACAAGGCAGATGTAAGTGGGAACGCCGGGAGGGGACGCCCTAGAAGGACATACATAGACCTTATTGGTGAGGTTCTTCAGAAAGGTCAGGTGCGTAGTACTCGCAACCGGCGTGTGTATGACAACATGTATGAATGTAAACGAAGCAAAAGAAGTAGGTATGTAAGAATCGTAGCATATGGCGCTATGTAGTTTCTGCCTACCCCTATGGGAAAAAGGCGTGAGTTTATGTATGTATGTATGTAACAACTAGCGCTTCAGGCGTTAACAAAAGTAGGTACATATCTAATACAACACGTAGAGAACGATCTAGAACAAAAGTCGTTAAATTACTTGGTTTCACATCCAAGTACAAGTTACGAAATAAAATAACACCGAATTCCTTTATTCCGTTGTTGTAATACCAGTAACTACTTCTTTCCGTGACTCAACCAGTTGATAACTTGATAACGGCAAAACTTCCATATTATTACATAACTTATAAATAACTCCATTGAGACCGAGTTTCAGTTGAACTTGCTGAATAGATCTTTATCGTACACCAATGTAATGTTATTATTCGTTTCATTGTAACAGATCATAACTCTTAGCAAAATTATTGCGGATGGCTCTAAGAGGAGAGGAGGATTAAAGATACGATGGGTGGAATAGAAGAAATATATTCTTCTTACCGTAAGGCTCATGACTAACCTGGTGTCAGAGTTTGTAGGCACTAAGAGGAGAGGAGGATTAAAGATGCGATGGGTGGAATAGAAGAAAGATATTCTTCTTACCGAAAGGCTCATGACTAACCTGGTGTCAGTTTGTATGCCGCCCTTGGGCCTCTGACTTGGCATCACATACCGTCGAGAAATAACTCTCAGGCATGCCAGTTGCCTCACGATGTTTTCCTTCACCGTTTTTGAAGCAAGTGACCTATACGCGCTGTCTGTCCGTGGTAATATGTTGTCTCGCAGGTTTGCAAGGTGTACGTATAAGGTTAAATTGACTCTATTTAGAGCCTATTGTCAAACTTTTTACACCTGCAGTCTGTGGGTCAATTTTACTCAGAGGGCATACAGTGCTCTGCGCGTCCAGTATAACAATGCTTTCAGAATGCTTGTGGGGCTGCCACGGTACTGTAGCGCGTCGAGTATGTTTGCGGATGCAAGGATTGATGATTTTTATGCCATTATCCGCAAGCGCTGCGCCTCTCTACTAAACAGAACACGTGGCAGCTACCACAGTATTCTGGGGGCATTGCGGGACAGGTGGGATTGTCCAATGCTTGGCCATTGGGTGGGACTGCACACGCAGGTGGGTAAGTGAGTTGGCAGGGCATCTTTGTTTCCTGTATTATCTTATGTCTTTTGTTTTGTATTGATGTTACTAACATTAGTTTTTTGTAAGTTGAAATTGTTTTTTACTAACAGTATGGACTACCGTCTGAAAATAAATTATTATTATTATTATTATTATACAATACGCACTTGATTCCGAAAAGTCAGGGGCGCCTTGGGTTCGAACTTGAGCCCTGTGACTTTTCCATCTGCCGCCGGTCACACCACTGCGGCTATCACTGCTTACTAGAAAGATGCTTGCTTGCTTAGGAGAAAGATAATATGGCTAAACAGTAGACTGATACTGAAACGCTTCTAAGGGTCTAACTAAACTAAGGCCCAGATTCCACGATACATACCTACATGAGAGTACCGTGTGAATAAAACGCTGCTGAATGGACGCGTACGAATCCCATCAAAACTGTCTGTTTACTCCATGGATAAAATCTTAATAAAATACTGGGACCGTAAAAGTGGCCCGCACTTTTTATTTATTTTTTAAATATTGACGTGTAGAGAAAGAGTGTCGGAAAACGTTTTTTTTTTTTTTTAATCTCTTCCGTCCCACACCTGGGCAAAGGCCTCCCTCCACCCCTTCCACGCTTCGTCGTCCCAGAAAAATTTTTGCTAACAGACACAATAGTCCACAACTTATCACACAACGCCATTTAGTCCCAAGCTAAGCTTGAGAACTTGTGTTATGGGTACTAAACAGCTGATAAACATACTTATATATTTCTAAATACATACATATTATAGATAAATTACACCCAGACACAGAACAACTGATTGTGCTCATCACACAGACATTTGTCCTGGGTGGGTCTCGAACCCACGACCTCCGCTATAGCAGTCAGGGTCACTAACTACTAGACCATCAGGGCCGTCAATGTTCAAACGTCACTGCGACCATGTTCGTCAATGTTTCACCGCTGCTTAAGTTTTTTTATAATTTTGTCATTCGCTGCTTAAGTTTTTTTATAATTTTGTCATTGAGGAGTGCTCCCATATTCCAGTTTAATGTGAACATAAACTAACCGTTGGTTTTAGTTCTTCATTCGACATTGACAAATCCCAGGATTCCCAACCAACCCAATCCCCCAAACAAATGCAATTCTTAATAAATTCTCGTCATGTTACGCTTCAGCAGTAAAGCAAAGTTCACGACCCAAGTGTGGTTGTGTCGTCGACCCGCGACCTAAATCCGACGTATAGTCCGATGCATGTTGTATGCAGTTGCATGCATATTAATGTTGAACGGGGACTTAGTAAAGGAGAGTAGCAATTGACGTATTTTCTGTTCTGTAAATCATACATATTATAGGTACTCTCGCTTTTCCCATACGGGTAGGCAGAAACTACGCCATGGCATCTACTACGATTCTTACATAATTCTTGAGCTTCGTCTACGTTCCGACGTGACCTGGCCTTTCTGGAGAACCTCACCAATAAAGTCGTGTAGTGTATGTGCTTCTATGACGTCCACTCTTAGCAAATCCACCTACAACTATCTTATATCTTCGTTGGTCGCCTTTTATTTGCTATCTTAATAATAATAATACTAGCCAGTTACTGTCCCATTGCAGGGCAAGGGCCTCGAGCATTGATCACCACGCTTGCACAAGGCGGATTGGATGAGTCCAGGTTTCCTCACGATGTTTTTCCTTCACCGATGTCAATGATGTCTAAGATAAATTGTGAAGATAAATTGAAAAAGTCACATTGGGACTTGCCCGGATTTGAACCACAACCTCGATTCGCTATCTTAAAGAAAAAAAAAATGTTTTTTGGTAAAGCAAGAATAAGTTCTAAAAAAAAATATGATTTGAGGCTTAGAAGGAGGCTAGAAGTGTCCATACCAATAAGGTATGTATATGACCTTCTAAGGCGTCCTTAGATTGGTGCTCGGTAGATATTCTCATGGACTTCCTTCATTATGGGGGTTACAGTGGGCCATGCCGGACTATGACCAGCTAAAACTACCGTGGTGTTCTATCTTATGGCCAGGGTATGGGCTTATCATAATCATTCAATACTTCTCCGACAAGTATTCTTTAAGTATTTCAAATTTATCATTCATTCCGCAGTCTGAATTTATGTCTGGTTGTTGGCAATAGAATCGCCCCGTATTATAGATATGTATAGTAAAAGGTAGTAGGTAGTTTTTATATCTAGAAATACTACCACCAACATCTACAAGTCAAAATTAATTTATCAATTTTCGAAAGTCGAAAATAACATAATAAAGTCGTAACGTCCTAAAGTTTTGCCAGGAAGAAGAAATAGCGCAACAAACTCCCCAGCAACGTATTACAATTTTATGCGATGAGAATACAAAACAAAACACTTTTCTTGAACTAAATCGAACCATTACCATTATTCGTATTCAGGTTACGGGTTAAGCTAGACATGCATTGCCGTTTTCAGGTCAATTGACAGCGGCTACTACTGAAATAATCGGTCAATGAACTACTGTAACGTTTCGCGGTCGTTTCGCATGGAGGCGTTTTTGTATTGGTTACGTGGACCTAGTTTGGTATTAGTATAATAGCTGGATGATTGTGTAGCACGGTTTCGATGACAATAGGTACTATTTGGACGGGCCTGTTGGTCTAGTAGTTAGTGACCCTGACTGCTATGCCGGAGGTCGTGGGTTCGATTCCCACCCAGGACAAATGTTTATGTGATGAGCACGATCATTTGTTCTGTGTCTGGGTGTAATTTATCTATATTATGTATGTATTTAGAAATATATAAGTATGTTTATCAGCTGTTTAGTACCCATAACACAAGCTCTCAAGCTTAGCTTGGGACTAAATGGCGTTGTGTGGAAAGTTGTGGAATATTTATTTATTTATTTATTTTATTTATTTATTTAAAAGGTCATTTATTTTTGACAAAACATCGCTTCAAACGTAAATAAAGTTGAATGGCCATGAGTCCATGACACATGTTGTAGGTAAACTCGTATTTTTTTTTTTGCAAAATATTGTAACCGACTTCAAAAACACCCCAAAAGCACTAAAAAAATAAAAAAAATGCTTTAACCTTTCAATTGTGTTAATTGAGACACAATAGAAAGACAATGACAGTGAATTAACCTACCTATATTAACAAATTATAGCGACAATAAATGAACCTACCCATATTAATTAACCTATAATCAAAAATATCAATTTTTTGGAGTCAAAAAACAAACAACTAAACTAAACATTTACGTTGCTTATACATCAGAACAACATGTGGGTTATTTATAGGTAAAGGTATTTACTTATGTGAATTAGCGAAAATAAAACAAAAAATAATAAGTCGGACAGCATTCTGCAATTTGCGAGTCCTTTTAAGAAGTTAAAAGTTAAACTAATATCACAGTCTAAAAACATACAGTCGTCCGACGAAGCCGTCTCGACAGGGCAATCGTGCGGGGTGTGAGGGGCGAGACGCGGGAAAGCCGCTCCCGCACTGCGAACAAAACGATGTTCGTAGTGCGGGAGGTATTATTCAAGTCTAACGCGTGTAGAAGTTATCGGTATTTTTCCAGAGATCAAAGGCGTCGTCCTACTGTATTAATATTTATACTGTGCTAATATGCTGGAGAAACCGCGAGACACAACAATTCCTTCATAAATATGATATGAGTTGACTTGTCATCTAAAATATTATATAGGTAGGTACAACTGATAACTATTTCTCCTCACGGACTAATATATTTATCAAATATTAATACACAGTCATACCAGTCCTTTGGGGCAGATCTTTTGAATAATCCGCGAATGTAATAAATAGTTTATATGTCTAAAGTTGAGGTTACCGCGCTTTGGTATTTAGATGTCAAAGTATTTTGCTGTAAGTACCTATTGTTTGGAATTCGAAATGTAATAAAAGAAGCGAAAACTTCAAAGGTTTTGTCAGAGGTCCCAAGTTAAGATAATTCTTGGTTGAAGTCAAAATTCATTTATTCAAATTAGTCTGAAGATCAGCACTTTTTGAACGTGAAAATATATAAGACAGTCTACTAAATGGCTGCCCTTTGCCAATTCCTAGTGTTTTAGCTGGGATGAAGAAGTGGCGGAACAGCATTCTCCAGATTGATACTGTATTAAAACATTTTCAAAATGATGAGCACAATCTTCATCTTCCTGCCCTTAGGTAATACCAGCCTGTTACTGTCCCATTGCAAGGCAAAGGCCTCTTCTCATACAGAGAAGGCTCGATCATTGATCACCACGCTTGCTCAAGGCGGATTGGTGATTTCAAACTTATAATAACTATAGGTCCAGGTTTTCTCACGATGTTTTCCTTCACTGATGTCAATGATGTCTAAGATAATCTTAGAAAGAATTGAAAAAGTCACATTGGTACTTGCTCGGATTTGAACCACAACCTCGTGCCTGAGAGGTAGGCGCTTTAACCTCTGGGCCATCAAGCATTTTCTTCCTGCCCTTATCCCAGTTTAAATAACCGGCGTTCCCTCCCGGTGTTTCCACTTACATCTACCTTATAAATACCTACGAAATAATTGTTACCATACCGTTACCTATAATAATATGGTGGCATAATCGTCAACAACTCTTAGAATGATGCGGGTATAACACCACCCGCACACTTCAGGAAAAGCAGCAGAGAATTACCCGAAGTTGTGTAACCCGCATTACCCGCCCCCACAGCACTCGAGAAAAAGATAATTTTCATCTTATCCAACAAACACACGCAGCACACGCTACAAAATATCGAATAATCGTATGGTTAATGGTCTCGCGAAGGAAATACGCTGGAATATAATTGAACTTCACGGGAATGTACTTCCCTAACCGAGGTAGGCAGAAGTGTTAGGTACCTACATTTACTTTACCACAAACAACCTACATGCAGACATCATGTAGGTACACCACGAACCACCTACATAAGTCCATCCATAGGTCGTTTTTAAGAAATAGATTTTTTATAAGGCTGTCCAATGTATGCATAATGTTCCCTACGAATGTTCTTTAAGTTATTATTTTTAAGTTTAAATGCTGTACAATAAAGAGGATTATATTCTCCTCATGAAAAAAACCATCCCTTTTGTCTATCTCTTAATGAGATTTAATAAAATAGTAGTGATCTCCAGGATCTTGTAGGTACTGAACTTTAGTAGCAGGATGTGCTTCTATGATTCCGTAAAAAAAATAAAAAAAACAATTAGTTCTTAAAGACAAAACAAAAACTAAAGATATTAAAAACGAAAAAGTGGCGGCAGTGGCCCGCTGGTTTCTGCGGTCATGTAAATACTATTATTGATTATGATTATGTCCTTAGTAATAAAGTTAAAAAGTGGTCAACCGCGAACTCTGCCTACGTAGGTAGGTACTGTATATAAGGCAAAGTTTTCTTTGTCTAGGTAAATCAAAGACATACAATACCTATAGAGCGGACATCACAAAAAAATTTCGTCCGAAAAAGTGTGTCCTCCTGCCGGACACAAGTCTATGAGTTTTTTTTTAGTACGCTCCGCTGCCGCTCCAATATTCATATATTATTCTGGATGGCGTTACTGAGACATGGGATCAAAGTTTTTCTATGACATTTCCTCGACATGCCCGCTGCATAGTCTTTTAAATCTCTTTGAGGTAAATGGTTTTCATTCACAAAGCATTGAAAGTGATTCGTGTGCAAAATAAAGTCTTCACTTTATATACCTTTTTATATGACTTTTCAGTTTTTGCAAACTAGTAGTTGGTATAAAGAAATCTAGCCTTCAAGGTTCTTTGTTATTGTAATATGGTTTCTAATTAATTTCTTCTGCTAGAAACAGCTCTTCACTGGCTTTTCTTAGTAAACTGTTTAAGTATTTTTTTCTGAATACTGTTATGAATATGCACATTTCTCTACAAAACGATCTTGTGACCGGGGCGTTTGTGTATGACACCATGTATGAATGTAAACGAAGAGGAGAAGTCTGTAAGAATCGTAGTATATGGCGCTCTGTAGGTTTATGCCTACCCCCATGGGAAAAAGGCGTTAGTTTATGTATTTGTAGGGAAGATCATGTGAAAAAATTGATGATTTTTCTGCTGTACGTAAAAAAGCTGATTATTTTTCACAATTCTTGAAGGAACTTATAGGCTATTTAACATCACACTCTTTAGGCGGAGCCCCTACTAAGACACCCGTAATGATGGACCACAGCTGGTTACCTTATAAAATGTCTGTCTTTTTGTGAGAAGTTCTGAACATGCATTACCTAATGACATAAGTCATCAAGCGAAAATGTTCCCAACGCCAGGTCTACTCTCTCCGAGAGCGTGTAGAATTGTACATAGTATAGTCCGCCATATATGTATAGGCCTAGTTTGGGTCAGTAGATTGCATATTTTATGCATGATGCATGCCAGATTAGATGGCCATTATAAAACCATCAATCAAAGACATTCAATAAACTATAGACCGGACATCACGAACAAAATTTTCATCCGTAACTTCTGTCCGAACGGACAGATTACACATAGTCTTACGTAGGACATCTGCCTGTCAAGACGCATTTGTGTCAACTTTGTGGAAAGTTGAAAAATATTATTTTCCACGAAAACATGCATGGTTGCGCCTTACGTTATTGCAAATCCCGTTACGACAAAAATAATGGACGTCGCTACGCTTTATTTTCGTAGGTATTCTTTGTATTTATTTAGTAATTAGAATTAAATCATTTTCATAGATTGTTCTAGAACATTTGGCAATTCTGTATTTAACGCCCTCTTGTGTTGAGTAGCTTAAAGTACTGTTTTGTAGAGATGGGATAAAGTTCATCGATTCTGTTATCGATAAATGTCAAAATAATAATAAATAGATAACTCAACAAAATATTACAATAATAAATTAAATTTATTAAAATATTGTACTGTATGAACATTTCAAATAGGTTTCTGTTATTTAAGGTTTCCTAAAGAAAATTGTTGTGAACACGAGACTTGGATACGGTTTTTTGTGTGAATTAATATGCATAATTTAACATTTCTCATCATCTTTTACATATCGTATTAAATATTTTAACAGTATTGCTAAGCCAGACTAGGATTCATTTCACCTCAAAAAATTAAAAGATAAAAGATATTTATTTCCAGATAGCAATCTATCTGGAAATAAATATCTTTTATCTTTTAATTTTTTAACTGTACAATTACAGTTCCACTTCCAGACTAATAATATAATCTATTAAATTTATATAACTCAAATTTGTAAAAAGTATAATGAACTCTGGTACCCAAGGTAAGATTTAACTTGTGTTATGGATACCAGTGCTCTCTCATGGTTTGCACAGAGTTACATTAAATATTAGATGGAGGACGTGGTTTTGATGGAATTAGTAGAAGGCAGTAAGTATTTTTATACATAACAGTCTACACCCAAATTTTAATAACTTACAACAAAGATTCATAGGCACCACTTACTTTATCGGCAAGAAAATTGCAGTCCGGAGCTTCAATAGAATTTTTTTCTATGTTCTTATTTCTATGCATTAATTTTAGTAAAGATACGAGTTTTGCGTATGTTTCAATATGCACGTTATGTTTTATTTTTAAAGTAGCTTTCAAAAATTGGGTAAATACTCCACACTGCAGATGATCGCCTCGTCTGTGATAAATCTAAAAAATAAGATAGCAACACAGTCTCCTCAAAACTGCTTGCACCCTTTGTAAGTCTCCATTCATTGAAGACATGGTATGGTTTCAGATATTTCTCAGGTAGGAAACTTAATTCTGCATTAATAACTTGTTGTTTCAACTCTTCCGGTGTTATAATACTGTTCTCGTCGCTAGTTTCACTTATATTTACGATTATTTTAATATTTTTTAACTTATTCAACTCTTTTCGCCAGCCAAGAAATTTTATTCCCGCTCTTTTATTTAAATTAAGACGTGTTTGGAAATAGCACCCATGATATTTTATTAAGTACTCAAAATATATTACGTAACATTATTGAAACTAGAAATAAATATTAACAGGTTAAATATCAGTTTTATTTGCATTAGATACACTTATTTTCGCTTAAATACAACAATAAGTTAATAATTCTATAAATTACATTACAAGACATAATTATCTTTTTGCAAAATTTCTTTAGTTAGTACGAAATTCCGAACGTGTTTGTCTTTGAGGTCGAATTCAAAATCAGAACTTCGAAAGGAACTGGTCTTTGTCTCTCTCTCTCTCTTTCTAATGGCGGGAAAGAGATAGAGTGTGAATGTTTCAAATAGTATGATTAACCCGAGGCTGATTAAGATATTTGCGGCTCTAAAACAAAAATTAAAAAGTTACTTGGTCTCGCTGATTTCAGGCAGCAAAACCTACATGTTTGAGCTACTGAAGTGAAAAAAATATTATAACTTCTATCAATATTATCGATACCTTAATCTAGATGGTAACATCCCTATCACAAGTTTCTACTTTCTACTTTACGGCACGTGGTACTGCCAGACTTACGATTTATCCGTTTATCTACGTATTTTCGACCTTGCTTCGGATATATCATAAACGTATACGTATAAGATTCATAATCTATATTTTCTTGGTTTATTTTTTAATAGAACATACGTAAGGAATACTGCGCTATTAAGTAGGAAGTTTTAATAATTTTCTACAATATACGGCGCCAGCGCTGAACCAAACACAAGGTCGTAATAGTGAGCAGACCATATTAATTATTATAAGCATAATAATGAAACTGGATTTATTTTCTAAGTCAATAGTTTTGTAATTAGTACCTAAGGTAAGACGATAATCACTTTCTCATTACGGTCCTCTTTTAATTTCAGTTACAAATGTGTTTCTTTTTTTATGCCTGGCTTAATTTGTTTAGTTTTAATACCTATTTATTTAACTGATTTGAAATATTTTTTATTTTTCCGGCATTTTCCTTTGATCTGACAACACTAAAATTTAATTCGGCTATAGCTCGCTTGGTGGCCACCAACCAGAATTATTATTTTAGTCAATTTCATTCTTGAGTTTGCCGTTGCCGTTCTAATATCGCTATTTAATGCTAGATGGCGTTACTGAGAGATGGGATCACAGTTTTTGTATGACATTTCTTCGCATGCCCCCTCTATAGTTTTTAAATCTCTTTGCCATCAATACAAAAATAACACAATTTATACCCCGATTACATTCAGCCCATTTCCACGGCAACTTGCAAGGGAACTTGGTAATAGAATAGGCAACGAGAATGTGTAAACAGGCATGTCCATTAGGTACATGCTTATTTGGAGAGTTTGCTATTTATACTGTCAAAGGGCTAAAGTATACATGCCACACAATGTTTAGATACAGACCTAAGTCTAATGTAAAAAAAGATGCTGGATTGTATAAAACAAACTACATTTCCGACACGAAGATATTGATGTGTCTGACTCTGTTGTGCTATTGTCCGACGACCTTGTGCATCTTCTATACTAATAATATAATATATAATAATATTATAAAGAAGAAAGGTTTGATTGTTTGTTTGTTTGCATTAAATAGGCTCAGAAACTACAAGACCAATTTGAAAAATTCTTTCATCGTTGGGAAGCTACACTATCCCCGGGTGACATAGGCTACTTTTTATCCCCGTATTCCCGCGGGAACGGGAACTACACAGGTGAAACCTCATCACGTCCGCTAGTGTCCAATATGTTTAATCGGTACAGCTACAATAATAATATACTCGAATAATATGAAACTGACTGTTTATAGATAAATATTGTATACGATTTTGCCAAGCAACTATAATCTAACAAATAAATTGGTCATAAATACTTCAAATCACATGAGAATTCGATCATTATTACAAAACCTTTGAAAATATTTTTCTTATATTGCCAATTTATACACTTTCTAGATTTTGTCAGCGACGACCACGACACGAATTTCAGCGGTCAACCATTCAGGCGTAAATTCAAGCGGTCACGCGATATCGAACGTTGATTTAACTTACCCCAGACTTACTCGTATACGAGCACCTATACTACCTATACTTATTCACTTTTCAATTCCAACAAAATTTAAAGAGCTATGTTAATGATTAAAATTATGATAACTTAGTCAATTTTATTTCAGCAGATGTAGATCAAATAAAATTCTTATTTCGAACTGCTAGACAGATTTGAAAAAAATCATATCACATTAGATGGCCCAATTTTCAGGAAGGTTAGGGAATAAAACATTACGCTTTGACTCCTAGGATCGGGCAAAACGGCAGCTAATATATTATTGCCGCGAAATGATTTGTGTTTATCAACAAAGAACGTAAGACAGGGTGAAAAAAACGCAAAAACTTTTTTTAAAATCAATAGTCATTTACTCAAATTAATTCTGAAGACCAACCGTTTTTAAACGAAAATAACTTGAGAGAGTCCCCCAAAAAACCCGCCCTTTGCTACTCCGCATGCGTAGCATGAACACATTGAACACCGAAGAAACGGCCTTTGTCTACAGACGAATCGGCAAAGTGACAGATTATATAGACAGGAACCTCAATCTGTCAAATTTCTTTCAATAAACCTGCCTGCGTAGCATGAACACTTAATTTCTTTTCTTCCGAGACACGACAAAGACCGTTTCTTCGGTGATCATGCTACGCGTGCTGGTGATTTTGCTGGGAAGAAGTGGTAGACAAAACTCCCCAGCTGGCTACCTTGACGACCCGTTACCACAACTTAGGTACATGTGTTACGAGTGTCGTGACCTTACTGATCGTTCCCATTTTGAAGTCTAACCTAGGTTTGTACACGCTAAATATTTGGATGAAACTAGACATACATTAACTCGGTTTAGAATGGGGCTAGATTTCGTTTGTAGATAGCTAGAATATGAGCAGTTGTTAAGTCTATGTCGACAGTTCAGTAAGCATTCCGACCATACGTGTAGAGTTTTTTTGCATTTTACGAAGGCGCTTCAAATTGTAATGCAATTTAGGCCTTATGTCAATTACGTAAAAGCACTATCACTCGTGCCCACGACTTGTCATGACACTAATTTCACGTGCCTCATAAGCCTGATCGCAATGGCTACCGCATTTCATACAGTCCTGGAGTGCTATTCTGGAGCAACGGGAATAACCCGTAATCACCCTGTGAAAATATAGGTGAAGTGAAGGCGAATTGAGCTGTCATTTCATACTAATACCGCAGTATAAATATTAATACAGTAGGATCAAGGATGACGCCTTTGATCTCTGGAAAAATGCCGACAACTCCTACACGCGTTAGACTTGAATAATACCTCACGCACTCGAACATCGTTTTGTTCGCAGTGCGGGAGCGGCTTTCCGGCGTCTCGCCCCTCACACCCCGTACGATTGCCCTGTCTAGACGGCTTCGTCGGACGACTGTATGTTTTTAGACTGTGCTAAAACTAAGCATTGACAGTACACAACATTCGAGTTTTCACCGGCTGAATGTACTGAATCTAATCTGAATCCCTTGTCGGACAAAGTGTTGGTAGGTTTTATAGAATTGCCCAGTAGCTAGCAGCCCGTAGTCAGGATTTGTGCTTGATTCGAGGCCATAGGTTCACTCCCTCTATAAAGAATAGAGTATTTAGAATTGTAAAACTATGTTTGAAAAGATCTTGTAAATTATTGGCGTACATCATTTGAGCAACTAACTGAGGAAAGTGGAGGAGAGTATGACATTTTCTCTTTCAAATGTTATATATTTAGTTACTAGCCACTAATACTCTAACATTGACGTCTCGACTCAATTAATAATAAATGCTCATCCAAATAATAATCTATTTTAGTCACCAATGTCGCCATATTGATTGGGCTAAAAGCATTGTCTGTAAAGGCCGAATTCTAAAGTAATTTATCAAATATACTGTATTTGATATGTTAGTTTATATTATTCTAACATTTTTACTAGAACCTTGATGATTACATCTGTTTATGTATAAACTACTTACATCCGTGTGTTATTTATGGGTAACAGATCGTAAACTGCACTAGTTTCTATAAGTCTTAGTCTCTAGAAATATGTAACTTTTTTAATCAGCTATTTAGTACCCATTACAAAAGCTTTGCTTAGCTTCGGACTAGATGGCGTTGTGTAAAAACTTGTGACATATTTTTTTTATAATTACTGCCACGTGTTAGCTAACAGTCTCCATGATACTTGATAGCTAAAATAATATGTATTTACATATATTAACATGGAGAACTAAACGTAAGCAAAGGCATACTGATTAAAGCCCCCAGGTATAATAACTTATATTTTCAAAGGATGAACCTACGTCCGACAGTGCCCTACAGGCAGCGTTTGTATTGGTTTAGTAACATTTCTTTGTGTGGGTTTTGCTTTTATTATTTCTTCTCGAAATGGTAATTTACTCTTAATGGTTTTTCTTTTATCTTTTTACGTTATTAAAGATAACAGTGAAAATGTGATCCGAATGAATTTTCCCTCGCTCCGCAAATGTCATGAAAGAAGTTCGTTGAACTTTACATTGCAGGCTTTTTGGGTCCATTCTATACGGCTAGATAGTGGGTAGGGCAGCCGTTGTAGTCGTAAAACAAATGCTCTATTTGGTTAGTGTGACGCACTTACAGTATTAAGGTTTACGTCGTTATACAATATACAATAACTTTTTTGCCAAGGGGAGGTCCTGGTGACCTGTACCACAGGTTTTTCAACATAAACCTATTTCAGGCACCAGTCTCTTACATTGGTGGAAATAGTGGATTATGGTAATACTTTTGTTTCAATTGATATTAATTTTAAGGCAACCACTGAGAAGAGAAATTAAATGTTTTTGAAATTGAAAAATAGACTAGTTACTGAGTACCTAATAAGGTAAAGACTGTTTAAGAAATTTATCTTTATGAGGCATGTTTTGTTGATTTTTATAATAGGCAGTCTGCGAGTATAGACGAAATACATGTCATTTTTTTCTAGGGCTTTTTGATTATGAAAATATTTCCCTTTTAAAATAGAAAAGAATACTCTTTATTGTACACCCTTGGAACTTAATCCTACTAACATTATAAACGTGAAAGTTTGTAAGGATAGATGGATAGATGGATGTTTGTTACTCTTTCACGTAAAAACTACTGAATGGATTAAAATAAAAAATTGTATGGAGTTAGCTGACACTCTGGATTAACACATTGGCTATTTTTTATCCTCGTATTCCCACGGGAACGGTACCTATGCGGATGAAACCGCGGGATGTCTGTTAGTAAATCATAACTTTAAGAGCGACAAAAACGAAACGATCGCTTAAAGACAATCTTTGTATGGATTGTTTTTTCTATTCCGTGGATAAGATAGATAAGGACAAAAGATATCTGACTTGTTCGCAGTATTTACATAAATAATACACCTGTCACACACACACACACACCCACAGTCTATCAATAACACACACTATCCATGTTCGTAATACAATTAACCCATAAAATAGTATGCTTTACTCCCATGTTTTTATCTACAGTGGTTTTAGATCATTGTATTTCAGCCATGAAACTATATTGTATATGTAGAAGATAGTCAAAATATAAATCAAAAGTCATTTATTTAAATTAGGCTGAGTATCAGCGCTTTTTAAATGTCAAAAATTACAGTCAGTCACCCAAAACGCTTCCCCTTCGCCACTTCCTAGTATTTTTGCTGGTAAGAAAAAGTGGCGGAACAAACTCCCCAGTAACGCTGCACATCTAACAGACAGACACGAACTAGACATAGATTCTGTATCACAGTCTATTTGTGTCGCGAGTCTCTTCATCTCGCTTTCCTAGTCTGTAAATATTTACACCTATATAAATTGGATTGTTGTCTTTCTGTCTGCCAAAAATTCTACGTTCATGTGCTACTAAAGATAATGTCTGGACTTCACAAGTGACTCATGAGTTTCTTTCGTAATTTCTTCTCAGCATGCCTAGCCATATTACAAATTCTATTTCTATTCTAGCAAGAAAATGGCGTATATATGGAATCAGCTGTTTGTCAACTGTCAAGTGTATTTCATTTTCAGCCATGTTACAAATTCCACTCGTTAACACTTCCCAATCTTCCCCTTATATTTTTTTTAAATCGATCAGGTAACGCAGCTCACTGACTGTACAATAAAGAGTATTCTATTCTAGTTTTCTTTTTACTTCTTTGATTCTAATTCTACCATATCATTTAAGTACCTGTCTAGTAAACCAGTCGGCCAGTTACTAAAACACATTAGTTTCTTTTGCGCACCATTAATTGTAGTCTTCCTGTTCCAAGGAAGGAAACACAATTTCGTCTGACAGCACATTAATCAACTTCGATTCACATTTAGCCCAGCTGCTCTTCGCTGGAGCCTGTAGGTACCGCTTTTCTTTTCGTATCTTGAAATTTCACGAATAGGAAAATTCAAGTACCTACCTACCTTAATGTTGACTGTGATAAGACTTGACTGAGCAGGTAAACTTGTTGTTTATTACTTAGGATAGAATAGCTTTATTTGCGTAAAACATGGTATGAAGGATGGTACAAAAATTATATAGAAAGCTTACATGTTTTTACTTAACATTATAAGCCTGCTAAGTTTTCATATTAATACAAGAGAAGAGATTATTTGTGTTAACCGATTGCTTACATTCGCTATACATATTACTTACAGTTCTTGAATTAACTAACTTTACTGCAAGGTAAGGAAAAATAGAGAGGAAAAAATAGCAATCAATCTACTCGTACAGACGCCAGCACATCAAGTTACCCCAATGTGTCAAATTTCTTTGATCGTTTTTCGACTTCATGCCAAACAGAATAAGGTTCATATTCAATTGGGAAAATTTGACACATTGGGGTAACTTGATGTGCTGGCGTTTGTACATTACGACAAAACATAATAAATCTGAGTAAGCGGTAAAGTGACCACTAAGCTATCTTTCGGTAAGGCATGCTTGCCTATTTAGTTATTTCTCCATTCATTTGTAAAATTAGGCAGAAATTATATTTAATGCGACAGCTATTCCCCGTCTTTTAAAAAAATAAATAAAGCATTAAGATTGAGAAACAGGTAGCATAGAATCGGGACCGATATAATAGAGGGAGACGTCCTAGCTATTTACTACTAAAAACCAATGAAGTATTTTTTAACTAATTTCTAAAACTGGTAGGTACAATCAAGAAAGCAAGTGTTTTGTTGTAAATTCTAACGCACATTGCCGTTTATTTATAAACATAATTCGGATGCGTTCGTGCGTTGCCGTCGATCCGCAGCGATGCGCCGACGCGATACGGTCATTGGACAAAGACTATGACAAGTAGACTGGCCATGTTATGTGTAGGTACAATACACAATATAGACATAACGCAGTCCGCCAAGGTTGGCGTTTTGAAGTTTTAGATGTTCAAAATGAGCTGATTGTCCACCTAATTAAAAATAAAAAAATAAAAATGATCGAGACATCAATTTAGTGTTGTAGAGTGTTCTAAATAGCCCGCATTCTGTATTTGAGGCAGGTAAGTGAGAATCATTTAAAGTTATTGGAAAAATGCACTTGATACGCGGAATTAACATCGATCGTTAACGAAATAAGCTTAATTTTATAATCGAATCATGCCAGTTTGAAAACTCATGTGCGTCCAAATGATGCATCTTTGCACGTGATTAAAATCCCGTTAGAAGGAAAATTATTCAATCCCTATTAACATAAAACAACAGGAAAAAGCCAATACTATTAACGCTGTTTATTTGTGGGTCATTTAGATACCATTGCTGTCTATTTACCTAATGGTGTGTATTCGCCTAGCAACAATTAAATAATATTTGCTCCACCGTTATCAAACCTAACAAAACGTACATAAATTCACGCCTTTTTCCCCATGAGGATAGGCAGAAACTACAATACTACTCCACCTCACCTTCTTTTGATTCTTTTCATGTCCAGCTTATTGCTTAGAGGTGGTAATTTTGGCCCACAGCTCAGTGGGGCATACGGCAGACCTGGGCAGCCCAGTCCTTAAATAATTGAAAACAAAGATAGTATTCAGCATTCAAATAAACTCTATGTAGTCTTGAACTCCATCTGAGTTCCGACGACCCATTTCTCTGCCTATTGATAAAACACCAGTCAAAAGACTTCCGAAACAAGCAAGCCGGACTCCATATGATTCCGGTTGGCCCCTCTGTTCTATTTTGGTCTACGTTCATCTCGAGCGGACGCACTTCAGTGGCCGACGGTACGTGCCGGGCGGCACACCTCTGCGACTCGCCTCCGTCGCGACCCGCGATCGATTCGTTCAACACACGCCAAGCGACTACCGTACGCGACTGTCCTACCGCTCGTCCACGATAAACGGCAAAATTACGTACGTCGCACAATTACATGTAATCGGGAGTTTTCACCGCATCAACTCATTTCTACCGCATGTTCTGTGTTTGTGTGTGCTCTGGTGTTTTTTTTTTCTGATATAATTCAAATGTTTACGTTCGAACTGTTCAATATTGTTCATAAGTATATTTTAGGAACGTAAACCGTGTTTAGAATTGTTTTTGCGATTTCCTATTGTGGGTTGTGGATGGTTTTGGTGGATATTCGACTTTATTCTCCGTTTGGTAAGGTTGGTTTGGGGATGGTGGTAGTTAAACGATATACCGGGCTCATTAGTGAGGAAACTGCTTCCTTTTCAGCATCCAAATGCCTGGTTTATAAGTGGAGATATTTTCAGTCTAATCAGTGCGGTTTGTGCTGTAGCAAAGTTTCCTTTTTGAAGAACATGAATTCTAAACCTAACCTTGTCAATATATTTATGCTTAAAAGTCTTCTAGAAATATTTGCAACTATTTACTACGAGTTACATCATATTCAAGGAAAAGCTTTATATTCTAATCAAGTACCCGGTGTCTTTCGTAAAATTAGGACCAACCTGTAATCCTCTCTCTGTCAATATTATCCAAACCCTTCCCAAGTAAACCTTTCAACATACGCTGAAAAAGGTCCTGAAAAACAATGTTTTCTTTACAAATTGTCAATTTCATCATGAAAACATTACGTTAGATAGATTGGTATGTCTGTAAGCTATTATCTTACAAAATTGCAAGTTGATGGGTGGCTTAATACGTTTTATGTTTCATGAGGACCCCTTTAAAGATTTTCCGGAAAAGGCAGAGGTTTGGGAAAGGTCAATAAACCCTTCGTTCGAGGGGTTGGTATCATTTAACATGTTTAGGGCTTTATTTAAAAGGGTAAGGAAACGGATGCATGATGAAAAAGTCCAAGTCGTTTTGTTTGGAACTGATATTATTTTATCACGATTTGTACTTTCTTTAAAAAATGAAATGTTTTCTTTTAGCATTAGAACACTAATTAATTGCAATGGTATAAATAATTAATAATAATTTTATTGTGAACTCCGTAAGTTTATAATAAATCTCGCGAGATTGTAAAGGTTTGATACATTGTGAAAAGGATATTTAATTAACTAAAATACACATACAAATTAGATAGTTTACATTATTTCCAGATTTTAATAAAATGTATATCTAAGTTGTTAAAATAACAATATTTACTGAACATGTAGAACATTGAGAGCAACGAAATTTGAGATAATTAATGAATACGCCTACTTTAAATTGGTTGGTTCTAATAAGGAATATACTAACACGAACCATTCCAGACTAAAATTTACTTTAGATACTACAGGTTTCGGAGTAATAATACCAGCCTGTTTCTGTCCCATTGCAGGGCAAAGGCCTCTTTTCATACAGAGAAGGCTCGAGCATTGAGTCCCACGTTTGCTGAAGGCGGATTGGCGATTCCAAACTTATATTAACTATAAGTCCAGGTTTCCTCACGATGTTTTCCTTCATCGATGTCAATGATGTCTAAGATAAACTAACTAAGTACGTATGATTTGTAAAAGTCACATTGGTACTTACCCGGATTTGAACCACAACGGGCCATCACGACATCACACGGTTTCGGAGTAACTATTGTTATTAAACCAAGATTATTCATAAGTCAATAATTTCAAATCATAGCATAATAATTTCAAATCTTAGCTTTTTTGATAACTACTTCAATCTATCAAAAAAGCTACGATTTACCACAGCGTATCTACGTCTTGTTTTTGAACTTAATACAGAAATTACAAAAAATCTGTAACGTATGTTAAGATAGTATGTTGTATTTAAGCAGGTTGTAAACGGAATCCACAATAATGATTCAAACATCACAGACAAAATGAAATTGGTAGAAATACGATGTAATAAGCTTTAGAATTGGATAATGTAATCTGGATAAAGGAAGGGAACGTAGGGGAGTCCGGGAGAGTTTACCCGCCTTCGACTAAAATGCTCATAAATCGCTTTATATTTACAAAAAACTATTTTCTACAAATTGTACCCTAAGCTGCATTATTAAGCTTTATTTTTTCTTAAGAAAGTTTTATAAATCATTAATACTTTATGAGTAATTAACGATTTCTACTGAAGTGAGATTTGGCTAATATCTCCCGCCTAGGTGGGAGACTTGACCCCCAAGAAGGGAGACTTTACCCGGGTTTAAAACTAGGCAAAATAAAAATAATAAATTATAATTAAATAAAGAAATTTAATAAAAAAACATGGCACATAATAATACGTAGTAAATGATAACACGAACTATATAATTTGAGTATCTTTGTCATACAGGTAGTGAGGAATTAAGTACCTATCACATATTATATTTCTTAAGATAAGTAGTTGCGTTTAAAACAGTGAGTGTTTATAAACTTTTAGCATTAGAAACTCTTTCTAACATAACTTATAACCTTATTAATAAGAACTTTCACAACCAACTGTTATTGCATAATAATTTCAGTCTTTCTACAGCAAAATATCTTAGAAATTTAACAATATCTTATCAAAATGGAGAAAAATCAAAGGTAACTTAGGTATCTTCATAGCAAACATAATAGTCTGAGCCTATTCTATCTACGTCATAATTAGATAACAAACTTACAAATAGTTAAACCTTAAAAGTAGATATTGCAAATCAGTTTAAAGTAGGACACCATGTATGTGGTCAGTAAAATAAAAATTCCATACTCCAAAGCAGTAATAGACTTGACGTTATCAATGTCACTTACAGCATTTCTTATTACTGACAGGTCTAAATTGCTTCTGTTTCTTGTTATTTCTTTTTTTATATTTGAAGGGCATTGTGGATAGGTACCTACTTATCTAAAATAAAAAAGAAAATATTATTGCAAGAGAAACAGAGGGAGAGATTACCCTGGGTAAAGTCTCCTCCCGTCGCCATGTTAATGTCTCCCACCCCACGCCAAGCTGTCCGTTATTTAATTTACAAAAAAAACTATAATCTTTAAGCAAATACTGTCTATCGTAAAGGTAACAAGGATAATTACACTAAGGATATGTATGCTTGACATGCTGGAATCTATAAACAGTAAACAACAGTAATCAAATATCGAAAATTGAAAAAATTAACTTATCGTGCATAAAAACGTGTTTTCACTTGTAACGTCAAAACGAAACTGCTGATCGCAACATCGCCGCGTGAGCTAGGTGGGAGGCGCCTATGAGCTGTGAGAAGTGTGGCAACGTAACAATATCTAGTTAAACAGGGATTCTATGATCAGTGGCTATTGTCTCCCCCCTGCTAAACTCTCCCGGACTCCTAAATTAAGAATTCCTTCCGAATCCTAAAATTGTTTAATAACATTAAAAGAAATACTTTTGGACCATAATCCTGTCCGGTATTTAAATTAGAACAAATGTCAGGGGTTACGATAACTCTAGATTTAAAAAGAAACAACATACATACATAAAAAGGGTATTCGAAGATGCTGAATGATGAATGGGCAAAAGATCGTTGTAGTATTATACTGAGATATATATATCAAACTTCATGATCTAAATAAAATAACATATCTTACTAACTAACAATATAGCTTTCCATAAGTGAAAGTATTTTAGAATCGATAAATCATAATAAATATGAATTATAAATAATAAATAAACTAAAAATAAAACGTTTCCTTTGTATAAAATTTGTATAGTACCTAGTATATATCTCTTGTTCTCTATTATACTTCTAAGATTTCGTTCTGTTGTTATATTACCTGTGTGTGGGTCTCCTTTATAAAGGTTTTTTTTTTCTTTATTTCTTATTCAAAGAAACCAACGTTGTCTCCCTTACAAATATCTGAACATTATTAATTCTTTCCAATTCAAACCCTGAACATTGTCGAAAGAAAAGGCAGGCTTTACGTTAACGATTCTAATTGGTCGTTTCCGAAAGAAAAATACCTACCATTGTGTCTTCTGCAATACAAATAATTGTCGCTTAAGGTTTGGTCCCTAAAGCGTTGATGTATGACCGATTTTTGGTCAAACACCAGTTTGTCTGATCTGATTAGATATAAGGCTTCCATTCTGTAACAAAATTGGCTCAGTAAATTGATTATATCTGTAAGTGACGTTACTTCATTGGCTACTGAATTCTCTGAGGTATATTATTCTTTGACTTGATTTTCCATCGTTCTGTAGTTATTCTTTGAGATGCATGTATGTACTTCGATCTTGTTCAGTTTTCAACAGTTACGAATTGATTTATCGTGAATTCTACTCTTTTTTTTGCTCAATATCAATTGAGTACAAAATATTAGACCTAGAAACTATCGCAGAGAATAGGCCTTTACGGATATATTTCATCAGTAAAGATCAAAACTCTATTAATACTCTTCTTATCTTCTACTGGATTTTAAAATGACTGGACTTTTAACTCAAATCTAGTGTTGTATGACTAGTATGTCAACAGTATAATCTGATTACGTCCGCTACTGCAGATTGCACTTTAAACTTTGCTGCTTGAATCCTCTTTGGTCAATGAAATAAGTTTTAAATATGAAAAAAACATAGGTTATGCTAACTAGACCGAACTTTGCTTTGCATCTTGCCATTCTTACATTTGCAACGGTTGTGCCATCAACATTAGATGCATTCTCTATAACTTCAAATGTTTGTAAAGCAGCAACAAAAAAGGCGACATATTGAGTCCAGCAGCTCTAATAACGACCTCAAGATCTTCATTGTCGATCGTCATCATAAAAAAACCTACTGTATTATAAACACCAGCCTGTCTGTTTTCTACTTCAGGGCAAAGCTTTCTTCTCCTACATAGAATGCATAAGTCTTAATCACCATGCTAACTCTAGACGAGACGATGGTATAAACGAGGTCTTAATAGAAATAATACTTATTCTAAATCGCAGCTCATGAATTTTACCTCCATTATTAATCACAAACAAGAATTTTTATTTATTTTAACGAATATTTTGGCTGTCCTTGGCACTCTTTGTTATTAATTGAAAGGATGGATACAACAGGTTCTTTTTTCACCTTCGTATTCATTTAAATTTACGTCAATAAAACGACTAGTCATGAATTTTGACTTTGCATTGTCTAAACAATCTTTTATCTAAACTCATGTTGTAAAGACGTTAAGTTTGTGTAATTGTGAGTATGTATCGTTGTAGGGGTTAATCTCTGGATTTACTAAACCGATTTTTTAATTGCTTTTACTAATAGAAAACCAAATTTATTGTGAGTGGTACAAGCTATATTCGTGTGTTACGTAAAAGTAGCGGACGAAGTCACGAGCGAAGCTATTAAAGATAATTCTCTTATACTTGTGAATTATTTTAGCTTGTAAATAAACGGAAAGATCTCCGAGGTGTCCCTTGAGTTTTTACAGTAGTGAAGAAGAGTTTCACAGTATGAAAATCCACATTGAAAAAATGTAATGAAATAATAAGTAAATAGATGAAACGGCCAACATTTTCTTCTACAAGGTTGTTACCAAAACACTAAAAAATGGATCGTGTAACTAAAATAGTTCAGTAGCTAAAGAACGCGGCAACAATGATTGGCAAACTCGAAACCAGGCCACAAAAAACTAGTATTCATCAAGTTAAATTAAATACCAAGCAAACTATTCGAGGTAAATCAAATTACTGGTATCTAGGAAATTGTCGAGATATTCCTGCTTGGGATTAAAAACGACGAGGTAAAGAAATTTTAAGTGACGATAAAGCAATTTGTATTGCTAGGGGTGGGTGGCATAACTTTATTAAGGAAATTGAAGCTTCAATGTTATTATCGATGAATAATTTTGAATTTGAAGAGTTTTTGGTTCTCAGTCATCTTTTTTTTTCATCTGATTACACTCACTGAAGATAGACATTTTCAAGTCTTATAGATAAATAGGGCAATTTTCTGCCTCTAGTACACTTAAACCAACCGTTGGTAACAAACAATCCGATAAAGCCCAGCATAAGAGTTTAATATCCATTCAATGGTCACTAAAACATATTTATCTCCGTTGTCATTTTCTTTAGAAAAGAAAATGTCCGTGAGCTCTGATAAGATTCGTTTGGAAATGTCCAGTTTTATGAATATAAGGTTCAAGTTGGATGATTTATCGTGGGTCGTCATCGGATATTTATTTATAAGGTATATCTTTCAAAACTTACACAAGTTTCTTCGTTTCATCATTTTAATCTTCCAAATCCTTAACTATTTAAGCTCTTGTATCGGTTTTTGCTAGTTTTGCGTCCGCTTCTTGGTCATCTGATCAGTATTGTCTTAAGCTAGATGGTATCAAATAATTATACGATTCACTCGACCAAGAAATTATTTTTTCAGCAGTTACACTAATTAACTGAAGATTGTATAGTTCTTTAAATTATCCCAATAAATTTTCTATTCTTAGATCGTTCCTATAAATCTATTCTTCCAATACCTACAATTAATTCAAACCAAAATTCTGTGCCTCGGAAGTGTGATAAAGTGAAACTTTCCAAATGTAATGAAATCAGTGAGAAAAGTGCATTTATACTATGAATGTTAAGTTTTGTTAGATACTGTGATGTTGACTTAAAGTGTATTGAACTGTGTACAATGCTTCGTGCGTTGACTTCTAGAAGGTGGTCGTTGCGACGAGACAGTGGCAGGTGAGGTCTTATCATTAATTTACGCTTTATTTTCCAATCTTATTTATACATGTATAGCTCCCGAAATTGGTACACACGGCTACACATCAAGCTATACATTTCCAGTTTACACTGAGCTCGGATTGTACGTAAATCCTATATCATGCGAGATAAGCTTATACTGTAAATGCATAATCTGATGTGTAGCCGTGTGTACAACACCAATTACAATTACGAACATGGTAACAGATGATGAGTTACAACAAACTGCGACAAATAATTTTGTGTAACAACTAACATGGAACAATGGACACACTCACAGAATATGCACGTGAACAAGTCAAATACATTTTAACGTCTCCCACTTCTACGATAACATGGCTTATCTCAGAGCCTTAATTCTTATCAAAATTTTTGTGAACATACGTTGCCCCTGCTACAGAAAAATCCTTTTCGCCATCACGTTCAACTTTTTCTTCTACTTTCCCTCCTTTGCTTAATAAATTGGCTTTTCATTGTTATCAGGCATGAGACTGGTTTCGATCAATAATGATGATGATATCAAAACGAGTTTTGTAACTAATGAGTTTAGGACAATTAGACGTAATAATCTACGAACTCCTTTTGTGAGAATAATCGATGATGAGTGATGACCACAATCTAATTTGTATTACTTTACTATTTAGTTGGTCAATCATTATATTGTCTTTTGTAAAACAAATGATATGTGGCTTTTCTACAAACTTCACCCTAAAATACCAAACTAATTTTCTTAATGACAACTCAAACCTTTTTTTTTTAATACGAGTAAGAGGTAGTCTTCATCTTAATCTTAGCTATGTAGAGCTATTTACTTATCAACGTTGAACTTAATTGCCGAAAATAAGCCTGCTCTTTAATCTGTACTAAGAAAAACTGGCAGAATGCCATAATCACTCATTCTCAGTAGGTACCTTACGTGCTGGTCTTCAACACTCTCTAAGTCAGATTTTACGCTATCGCCCACAAGATCGAATTGTACCGTTTTGAATTATTGTTCATTCTGCAAATATAATTTATAATCACAGTTGTTAACGTTGATAATCCAAGAGACACATAAATAACAGAGATAGACAGGAGATAACTCAAATTTGCAACTTTAGCGTGACACCAGTGCCTAATTTATGTTTTAAGAACTTGCTAAGATGTTTGTTGGTGAGTTGGAGGTAAATATTGGCCATTCATATTCAGTTTATTAGATCTAATACAAATTTTAGTAAGTCATGGTATTCTTAATTTTCATCCGTAACTTACCTTCTCAATTCTTCTTCCATTGTCACTACTTCTGGAATATTATCACCCGCGCCATATATTCCTCTCGTTTGTCAGCTTTTCCAAGGGCATTTCTCTAAAATAAATGGTTCCGTTGTAACATCTGCGTTTGGCAGACAGCTTGGCGCTGTAAAATTATTATGTTGTAAGTGCCAATTTTTATGGCTGGCCGCCTTTTACGACACCCACAGGAGAAGGTTTTGATGGCTTGTTGTTGCTAATGGTCGCACGCGAAGTTTCAAACAAATGACGGTGGTTAAAATCTGCGTATCTGATTCTTGTAGGTAGCCTACTTTATCATCATTAGTATTAAATACTGCGTATTTTGAAGTGTCTTAAGCTGGTCATCATAGCTAGCTCTGGCTGTGAAAGCTACACGTTTTGACAATTTTCATATCACCAAACTGCTGCTTACGTATTTTATGGTCGGCTAGAACTGGAATATCTTTGCAACATCAGGACATGCTTCCTACTGCGTAAAACTCAATAGTTCATTTCACTGATCGAATAAATAAGAAATAGACAATTCCGTATAGTTGTTTCGATATAAGTCGAGCTCGTATCTATTCGCATAATCCCGTTCCGCCCAAAATCCATCGGATTAAAGAGGCTTTGCCAAAATTTATATAACATTATTAAAGTTGTGGTATCTATATTCAGTTAATGTTAATGGATTATGGTATTAGAGGAAACCACTTGTAGTTGTGAATTTAGGTAAAATGCTGTGTTCGATCTTTGATCAGAATAAAAAATATACCTGCCTAGATAGATATTTCGTAACATAAGCAATAAGAAAGAACTTTTGAAATTAATTTCCTATCAGTTGCAATTTTTAAAAGGGGTAGAAGAGAAATGTGGGTTTGAACTTATATGTGAATTTTGAAGTCTCATTCGTCCGACTGCTTGTGCTAAAATAAGTATTGTTAGTTTTTAATTTCAATTCATTTTCCAGTAAACAAACTCTCGTAATGTAAGCACCGCGTTTCCAATACGTATCCGCTTTCTTAATCGTTCACAACTTCTTCGTTTACCATTTTCGTTTCTTTCTCAAGAACTTATTTTGGATAATGTTTTGATTTTGTAAGTACCGTAGGCACATTTGTAACACTTTGACCTTTGGCTGGTTCAGTAAAAAGTGTCATTAAAATGCTAGGCCAGAGTAGACTGGTTTTGTTTCTATCGATGTAGGGACTACCTTACGTCATTTACAACCTGTGTTAATTCCAATTTCAATCTGCCTAGATCCTAAAAGAAAACGAACCGCACCTTTATCTAATTGGTATTCATCTTGTTTGCCGTTCTACAAAACTAATTTCACCTCCCCCGTACTCTGTACCTCCGAGGCTTCCTTTGTTTTCTGCTAAAATTTCATGAACCGTTCTGATATCCAACGGAATGCTGCGTTATTTTTAATTTCAACAAAGTTTCGCCATTACCTAGGGCTGTGTTTTTGAAAGTTTTTTTTTTTATAATACCGCTGTGGTTTAGGCTTCAGAACAATGAATATTAACTATCTAATTTTTTACCTCAAAAATACTTTAACTTAATCAAAGTAATGCTGTTTCGGTTACAAAGGAATGTAAGGACTTGAGGGCTTATTTCAGTAGTCAATTTGTAGGAAACCTAACTATGATATTGGTAGATGTAATCGCAGTTAGAACAGATTAGATCCGATTTAGGGTAAATCGGAGGTTCGAACCGCTTGTTTGCTTTCTAACTGTTCCGAGTTAGCATAACCCCAGATTAGATGACTGCCGTGTGACATTCTGTAACCCCATTCAACATTCAACCATTACTTATAATACTTTTAAAGCCATGGGAATGATTCAAAATTGTTTTAAGTAAAGCTTAAGTCGAATATTAAAGGGGAGAGCATTGAAAGAAAGGTGAGGAGGGGTCAGAAGACACAAAGTAACAGTCGGTCCTACTAACTAGAGATGTGTTGTTAGAGGTAGAAAACAATAGAAGATTTCAGATGAGGTCTATGCCAAGAGGTACGCTAAACTGAGAGACAATCTAAAAAGAAAACAAGAATTAAAAATTCTATATGAATGGAATTCAGCATTTGGAAAGGTTATGCTAATTCCATACATTTCATATTGATCAGACTCCGTTATTGTTGTTGACAATGTAACTGTATCTATGTCCCAATCAATCAATTAATCAATGTGTATTCTTTCATCAACACTTTCTAAACATGCCTAAATTCTTTCTATCTCAAAAAAGTCTTCTCCAGTTGTCCCCAGCAGTGCTATTACGTATCTCGCATGACTGGGAAAAGTGTTGTCATGGTGTATCTAGGATGACGTCATGCGCACTCGCAGAGATGTCACGATGACCGCAGACGGGTATGGCAAAGCAAAGAGCTTCACGGGCGCTTCTACCGGGCTCTTCATGGACCCGATGTAGATTTCTTAGCGTCCGTATCCTGGCTACTGAATAATAATAATAATTTAAAAAACAGCCAAGGACTTAAAAGTAATCTTTTAAGTCCTTGGCTGTTCTTTGACTGGTTCGGAAGAAGCCCTCCTCCTTTTTGTGTGGTTAGTGAATATCTTGGTGATGGAGTTTTTATAACGTTGGAAGGCCTTTGCCCTAAACTAAGAACATTCAGGCTGGAAATATTAATCGAAACTGAATTGAGTCCCTAGTACGGGCTTTAATAAAGCATATGTGCGCTTAAATCTCTGTTAACAAGGCAGGTGGGCTTAGTTTATTTACTCATTAGCCGGACAGAATACATCAGTCAATCCCACACCAGTACCTACTATGAGTGAGTTATCATTTGTACTTCGTATAGATACATATGCATTCACAGGGGTGAATTTGCATTAGTACTATTGTTTAAACTGTATTACAATCTTCAGATGTATTTGGTGTTTCATTGTATGTGTGTTGTACTGCATTTGGGTAGTCCTGTAATCATAATTTAAGCTACTATTCCTACATACTTTGCTTCGTTCATAGATCCGCCGGTCGATTCAGTTAATTTCACCTCGTAAAAACTTGAGGGAAGTGAACTGTCAATGCCTAGCATTAGTTTGGAATGACAAATCATATTTTTACGGGGTGAGTTTTGCAGAATAGTAGTGCAGGTCAGAAACGAATACGATGCGCAGTCTTTTTCAATATAGATTCAATATACCGACCGAGGCGAGATTTGCATTAGGAGACAGCCAAACTGTCTGCGAGCACTCCTCCTATAAAGGGACTATAAAATTAAATAGTTCATGAATCCCTACACAAAATTACCATGTCTTTCCAAGAGAATTAATTAAGACTCTCGAGACTCGCAAGTCGCAACCTAAGTTACATAATTACAGAGTCTCGAAAATACTTGTGTTTCGCGAAATATTCGTGCATAAATACGACCTTATATCTTTTAAGAGTATCCTCCTCCTTTGCTCTTTACCTCATGCTTTCAGTGTCATTATTTTTTACAAGTTTTTAATGTCAAAGGTGAGCCTCGAGGGGCGTACTGTGTCTCTTTGTCAAGAGACCTGACAATCACTGGACGATACTCGACGGCTGATGCTTTTACTCTTTTGTTTCATGGCGGGGCTTGTCATGCTCTCGTTTTAAAATTGTATGTAGATTTTAGTTCGGCAGATACAAAGTTTTTATAAATGCTATAGACGACTTTTGTTTTCTGCTTGAAACTGTTGTAATCTTTAGTAACATGTGGTTTGGCTCGAAAATTGTGGCAGCTACAGAAACTGAGATAATTGCAAGAAGTTGAACAGTAGCGATTGCCTACGGGTGTGACCGGCAGACGGGCCATAGGTCTGGAGTTTAACCCAAGCCACGCACCACTGATTTTTCGGATTTATGTGCATATTCTATAATTACCGGTTGCATCTAAAAAGGTAAATTAAAACAGTAAGGTATCTGCCATGTCTGAGAGAAATTTTTCGATGATATGTGAAGCTAATCAGAATCAGAATAACATTTAATTGCCTACTTTGGGTTTTACAATATGTCTCTGTGGCCGGTGGGCCGTGCAGAGGTGGGTCAGCTAACTTATGTCCTAATGGATCTATGTTTGCTGTGTTCTATTTATTCGTAATAATGTGAGACTATACAAACAGATTACGTGTTTTATTTACGCAGTACTCTTATGTGAAGCTAGAGGCCCATGGGTGGCATAAAACCTGTGGCTCACCAAAACGTAACAACAAAAAAAGATAAAGAATTGAAAAAATCTTACGAAACAAGAGACACGAGAAATTATGAGCATTTTGAGACACCTTTGACGGCCACATGAGAGAAGAAAGAAAGTTTTGTTAGTTATTCTATTTTTGGTGCAGTGTTAATTCAGGTCGGAGTGTAAACCTTCTTATTTATTCACGTCCGTACCCTACTTACAACATCTAAGAGGCTTTCAATTCATTAGCACAATCTGAACTCTAACCCTTATTAAAACAACATGTACCTAATCCTAAACAATTATTCACAATGGTTGAACCTAACGTTGATTCCAAACTTGTAGGTGTAGAATGTGATTCGTGAATTTTATTTAGTACCTATAAATAAATAACACAACGCCATTAAGTCCCAAACTAAGCAGAGTTTGTGCTATGGGTACTAGACAACTGATTAGCTTCCCGACTTAGCTTCAGAATAGTTCAGATGGCGTCGAGCAATATCTTTCAGGCATGTCGGTTTCCTCGCGATGTTTTCCTTCACCGGTTTTGAAGCAAGTGATTATAATCATACAAATGCACATGAATCCGAAAAGTCAGTAGCCTTGGGCCTTGGGCCTTTGGGCCTTGGGGTTGACCTGCGACTTCCTAGTTCTCTGGACACACCACTAGGTAACACTGCTCTTCCAAAGGCCGTATGTTTGCTGTATAAATCTGTTGTGAAGTTTTAAAGATCTAAGCGTACACACGGATACACATCAAGCTACACATTTGCAGTATACGCTGATCTCGCATTGTATAGGATTTCTGAACAATGCGAGGTCAACGTAAACTGAAAATGTTTGAACAGCGGGAAATTACTGTTTCATACTATGTATGTATAATACAAGAAGCCTGTAAAAGGTTCACGCCTAAAGGATAATGTTTCCAAGTGGTCGCTTACGTCATAAACCACCCTTGGGACCTTTTTTAATCTCCATACCAATACAAAAACACTTGCGTAAGAGTGTTTTTGTTTTGACGCACTTTTCCCGAAGCCGTGTCCAAGGTCAGGGTCAATTATGAGTAAACGTAGTGGCTCTTATGAATAGAATAGAATTTTCAATAAGAGTGTATTTAATACTTAAAACATGAGGTTTGGAATGGTAATCCTCATACAATCTACCTTAGACAAGGTATGCAAAACAATTGTATAATAAACCTTGAGATAAGTAAAGACTTGAGAAAAAATTGGACTCTTTAACATCGTATCTTTTCAATCATTTGCAAGGCAGGTGATTTGTCAGTAAACACTTCGCGCTATAAAACTTTTTTAATTTATTTACCTGACATTTATCATCATCTGCCCAGCTATATTAGGATCGGCTTTCTGTCTAACGGGATCCAGCTGGATACAAATGTTCTACATGGTGCGTCTGCCTACCTACCTTCTCACACGAAATTCCTGGTACGACTGGTTGTCAGTCCGTCAGGCTACTAAATACCTGCAATGATTGTCGTTGATCATTTAAACGCGCTCTCTAAGTCTCATGAAGGTCTCAGTATAAAATGGATGGTCACCATAAACGTACCGACCGTGTCAAGCCTTGCTTGCATTTATCTTTAAGATTAGTACCTAGATCATTCCATACTACTATTATTGCTTTGCCACGTAGGTACGCAAATATAACTGTTTTCTACCTATTTATATTTATTTGAATAGTTATGAATGGTATATATTTATTTAAATAGTACACCACAAACTGCCTGCTCATCTTTTCTCCTCCACTATCAAGTCCATCCAAAGGTTGTCTGTAAGAGATCGCTTTTAGCGATACGGCCGCCCATTGTATCACCCTATGTAGCCATTAAAGTTATAATTTGTAAGTTTTTTTTGGTGTACAATAAAGAGTATTGTACCCTATTCAGTTTGTCTTTTGGTAGAAATACCAATAGCATTAATGAAGTGGGCATTTTAGGCACATAGACAGCAGCCCGCCTCTGTACATTATTGTGCTAGAAGTATTAACTAAACAAATATTTAAAATCAACCTCCACAACCTAGTTCTTCAACACACAATGCTCACCACAATTGTTATTGTAGCTTAACAGTGCAGCACTCGGATCGGTCAAAATAACGGAGTCGCTTCACGGTTGCTGATCTTGAGCTGTGCTGTGCCTTCAACCGTACGACGCACGGGCTCGTCACGGACGCGACACTAACACGACACGGATGCGACACGCTTGATTCACGATGGGGTAGAATGAAAGAGGTGAATAAAGAGGTTTATTGTGATACCTAATATTGAAGTGTGTTGTTATCATGTGAGAACATGACCATAGACAAAAAAAACCTGAGAGGTGTCAAGGGATTTGTGAAGGAATTTTACTTTATCAATCGAAAGGAACTGCGTTCCATCCGGGTGTCTTCGTTACAACTTTTGGTCTTAATTTTTTTTCACTTTCTCTCTCATAGAAAGCAAGTCAATTATTGGAACGAAGTTCGAGTGAGAGAGAGAGAGAAACAGACAGAGAAACACGCGCACGCCGCACGGCTTACAACTACAGCAAAAAGTGTCGTTACAACCTTTGGTCTTAAAAAGTGTCGTTAAAACTTTTGGTATTATTTTTTTCGTCTAGCCCCCTTTCGCAACGCGCGATAAGGAACTTCGTTCCAAAAAACCGAATTAAAACTAGATGTCACTGTTTTTATCTGACTGTTCTGAGAAGAAACAATGAAGAAAACTCGGAGGCCACAATCTCTTATAATAGTGGGACATTCTAATGCGATATCAAGTGAGATCCATGCAATGGGATAATCTAAGATCATATTATAATAATATGAACATATGATGGACAGATGTTGTTTGCAATAGAATGTCTTGATCAAGATGTTAACAGCTTATAAAAAAAACAAAGCTTGCAAACTTTAAAATTAAAACGCGTTATCTATTTACAGTCAACGACTTACACTTAAGAATTTAGTCTCCCTTGACAGTTGCAACTCAATTCTGTTTTTAACAAAAGTTCTTATGTCTATTCTTTATATAGAAGGCTATCAAAACTGACTGCTTCTACAAACTACATTAGTGCGTTACATCATACTCTACTTACGTATACAGCAGCTATATCAACTATCCAATTGACGGAAAGTAATATATCTCAACTGGATAATCGTTTTAAACCACCCAGTTGACAAGCAGGTCTACTCTTGGATACCTCACGTCATCAGTTTACATGACTTTACTGTTTTAAAACCTTGGCAATGACCTATTAAGTTCAGTCAGTCTATTCTGCTCTCTTAACGCGAAATGTAAGGAGAATTAGTGAACTGTCAGTCCCTTTCGTAATAGGGGATGACAGCTTGTGACTCCTTATCGTTAAAGGACATCTTACTTCGCCTTGACTTCACCTACATTTTCTCGGAATGTTTTTGAAAGAGTAACACTCCTGTAGCAAGAAGTACCTCTCGGAGAATCCTACTAAATCTTGTCTTCTCGGAATCCGTGTGTCACTATCGGAGTGACGCTGGCGTCAGGAATATTCTACCTGCCATTTATACTGAGATACCCGCGTAGCATGAACACTTAAATTCTTTTCTTCCGAGACACGACAATTTTCTATCTGTCCAACTTGACATTTCTTCTAACCGAGCATGAGGCGACTCGTCGACAAGCGTTTGTAAGTAGGGAAAGAAATTTTCATGCTGTCTATAGCAACTGTCATGTTGCTAGAGGTGTAGATTGCTTGTCTAGGTCTCATTTGATGTAGACTGTTTGACAGTTGTTGACAGGAAATGTTTCGAAAAGAACTGTCAAAAGTGGAGAAAATAGGTACGCACTTCATGCTCGGCATTGTTGATTCTTGTCTACTGACGAATCGACATATAACTTCTCATCTTTCTTGACATTGTCATGCTCGAGACGAAAGAAATGTCTATATTATAATCTGTCACTTTGCCGATTCGTCTGTAGACAAAGGCCGTTTCTTCAGTATTCATGCTACGCAGGTTACTCCTATTTGGAGCAACCACGAGACACGCACCGCCCAGTAGTGTTTGGGTTTATTAACTGTATTGTGTCTTTTGTTGCTGCACCAAATAAACGATTTTATCTATCTACCACCACCACCACCTTAAAATCCACCCTTCCATCCTTTATCCACATTAAAATTGAAGCAATTACATTATTTGAAGCATGTATTGTATAGTCAAAGCGGTACTTTTGTCAGTTTTTAAAATGAAGTAAACTTATTATTTAACACTTAAAAACAAAGATTTAAACAACTTTGAGATTATAGTCAGACGGTAAAGCAAATTCTATTGTAAACATAGCAAACAAAACCCGACCTTAAGGTTGTAGGGTAATAAATAATGTATTTGATTAATAAGGCTAAAGGCTAATTAATGCCAACGATAAGTAAAATAAGTTCACCTTGTTACTTAGTAGAGTTCTCCTTTTTCCAATATTTTTCAGAATACACAGGAGCCGCTTAGATAATACATATGTGCTCGATAATTCGTGTGATTACACATAGTGAAATTTTTCGCATTTTTTCTTTATAATCGGTTAATATTTTTAAACACTCGAGTTGCGTACACTGTGATGGTCCTCCCTCGTCTAGCCTGTTTAACCCCATGATTGAGTATCCCTAGAAAGAATTTATTTGCTTCCACTCGTCCTTAGAAACCAATACTGTAGTTAAGAGACATTTCAGTATTCAACGTCATCTAATTCTTGTATTTACTTTAAGCAACGGAGAGTACATTTCACTGAGCGAACAATGTAGACTTTTCAACCATTCTAACTGTTATTTCGTAGCTTTATCTCAGTGAGTTTAGGTCAACAATTAGTATAAAAATTATTAGTCTTGCTCGGTTTGAATAATATAACTATGTAAATTAAATTTTACTAGGCAAAGTAGAATGATCGATAAGTTGATACATGTGTGTTTGTGCTTATTTAGCCACCGCAAATCGACCGATATCGTTCAGGAACGGGGACTCCCTACGCCGCGAAACGGCCTTTAATCATTGTTACAGGGGGCAACTTGACCTCCTTTTCGCTGCGAAGCGGTTATGATTTTTTTTCGTACTTGAGCTTATAAGCTCTTCCCCAGAACCATGGTTTTTGTTGTATGTATTTAGTATTCAAGTGATAGGTAGTTTTGGTTTGGCCAAACCAAAGGTCGGAGGTCAATTGCAAGACATGGCGTGTATGGGGTTCCTAGTTATCGCCGCCGATGCGTCGCGCCAGTCATGTACTCTATAATTTCAATTTGTCAGAGTTGGGATATTAATGTGTAATATGTCTCAACCAATATGTCTCTCCTCCGGAAACGACATCCCCGCCAGAATACTTAGGCAACTACTTATTTGACCTGCGAATGCTTTCATAGCTTTCGACTACTTTATTCCCCTCATCTGCAGCTCCGCAGATTTAATTTAGATAAATATATGATTTGGCTAACTGTAGTCTAGTGTCTTGATTCAAGGTTTGGGTATATAAGGGAATTCAGTATTGGAGGTTCGGTCTAGTTTTATCACACGAATTTAAAAAAACAGTGTTATTATTAAAACTTGTTCGTAATTAGTGAAAGTCTGAATTTAAACAAATCTCCATTATTAAATACCCAATACATAGGCAGTTTTGTGGACATAAAGAAAAGGAAATGGTTATGGTTCAAACTTGTTTATTTTCTTTCAATAAAATAGAATGAAGAAACTGTTTGTTTATTTAGACCTAGATTCGATAGTATGGCACCGAATCTAAAGCCGAGCGTTCCATTCCTAACTAATCTGACCAAGGAAAAATGGCCCGCTCAAACCAAAAAACCTTGCGATGTCTTACACATATCTTAATATTATTATATACATGTACACAAGAAATACAGTTGAAATATATTTACAAAAGGTACAATGACTGAGAAAGGGGTAAGATACACACCTAACTATTTACACAATTTAATCTAGAAGCATATATTTACGACGCATCAAGTTAGGTTCACAGCTATCTTTAATCAACTCATCTCGCATAGCTCGATGTCTACTTGAAACGCGCCTCCGATACGGCCCTCGCAAGTCCTCTACGACTCTCAGGTTTTCCTCCTCTCCAAAATACTCTACACAATACCATAGAAACAGGATCACCTTGTCTATAGTAGACCAAGGCTGGTTCCCCGTTCTTTGTCTCAGGCGATATAAAACGTCGAATCCAGAATCTACCTCCATTTTATATAATTTGACTATTAATCGCGCGACTCTAATTAAATAATTAACTTAGAGCTGTGAAGCTATCTTGTGATCCGCCTTACAAATGAGTTAGTGTACTTTACCAGGTGTCGCTCTCTCCTTGTCGTCTGCTGAATATCACCCTTGAATTTACTTAAACTTGGCTCCCTTGGAACCTGAATGGCAAACACTACACTCTACTGAATTTTATAAAGATTACACTCCAAACTGGATCTACTACAACCGTCAAGGCCAAAAGCTCGACCGCCTTGTCCCGTGCTCCAAAAGAGAGTCGCTTGCTTGTCTCGCTACAAGCTCCTCTTCGCTGCAGACGAGCCTTTCCCCCTCTACATCCAGTCACCTCCCTGTAAACTGAACATACCACACCCAAAGTAAATCTGTCTTTGTGTGATTTGTCACATCACACGGCTTGTTGCTCGGTATTGGCCCATGGCCACAGGAGTCGGTTATTTTTGGTCCCGCCCCAGGTTTTTTTGTTTGTGAATCTAAAATTTCTAATATTTTTTTTTCCTCTTTGCATGGACGGTCAAGTGGGTTTCGTTCCCATGGTCTCAGCTTCGATCACATCTGGCACCGATCTGCGCTGCAATTATGTCCTTAGAAAGTTGCACAAAAAGAACGATTTATCGCTGCAGTGTCACTTAGCTCAATTGTTTCATTTTAACTAATAGTTATTTATCTTAGCTTTTAAAAGAATTCTTAAAATGAGTATTGAATAACCTTTAGACAGGGGTCTCGACTTGTTGAAATTTATGGCGACTTGTAACATTTGTCAATGTTTATTTCTTTCTCTCGAGTAAAATAAACAATAAATGATTGTCAACCATCTCACACTCCCCCAAATAGATTTATTTAATCACCTAGTGTTCCTATATCTCAATCTCTACACAAGGTCGTTGAAAAATCTATTTCAAACTTCATAAATTCGCACGCTAGTCCAAAATTTCCCACGCCTATTCATTATCTTGTCAAGTATGACAATAAACCTATTCAACTCGGTGTCCCTTTTCTCATGTAGCTCGAGTCTTCTGTGGCAACACTTATTCGTCTGCTTTGTTCCCCGTAACCCATAATAAAACTCTATTCTATTTGTCGTTTCTGGTAGTAGCGAAACAGGTGAATCGCATTGTAGTTTCCTTTGACTTTGTTAGTATGAACGTCAATTAAGGTGTATACATTACTGTACGGAACTGCCCCTACAACATAAGGTCCCTCGTATAACCGCATGAATTTCTTTGTTAACTTTTTGTCGGCATCTGACTTTGCAAAAGTCTTAAGTTTTACCAGATCGCCTATTTCGAACTGTACTAATTTATGATTTTTGTTATAATGAAATTCCCTACTCTCTGCCGCCTTAATTATATTCTTTCGCGCCTGCTCCCGAACCTGTTCTAATGTTTCCAGTTGTAAATCGGTTCCCCTCGCTATGTTTTTGTCGAAATCAGTCGATAGAAGGGTCCTTTTTCCCCATACTATCTCATTCGGTGAATACCCTGTTGTGGTATGCACTACTTGATTGTAACAATCCTCTATGTTTGGTAGTAGATCTACCCAAGATCGATGTGATTTGTTGCAATACGTTCTAAATAGCCTTCCTAACTCCTTATTAACTCTCTCTGTTGAATTTGGTCGCGGATTCCTAACAGACGTGTGTGTTAATTTGATGCTTAACTGACGTATGCCCGACTCAAAAACCCTTGAGGTAAAGTTCGCACCTCTGTCTGAGCATAACGTTTTAATCTCGACCTGCCTGTGGAACTTCTCCACGCATGTTAATGTAGCCTTTCCGCTCGCTTGTCGTAGGGGGTATAAACTGATTAGTTTGCTATAAGCGTCCTGCATCACAAATATGTATTTGAACCCGAACCGTCCAGCCGGTAAAGGTCCATAAATATCGCAAAAGACCCGTTCCCCTATCTCCCTAGCAATAACGGTTTTAATCGGCCCCGTATGTTTTTCTGGCGCGTGTTTTGACTTTTGACATGCCTCACAAGCTCTTACAACCTGACCTATTATGCGAGACATCTTTGAGAAATAGTATCGACGTTTCATCAAAGTATATACCTTGTAACGTCCGAAGTGACCTACTTCTTCATGTATACTAACAATCAAATCGTTTTGTAAGTTCTCGGGGACATACAATCTTAAGGTGTCCTCTTTTATGTTTATCCTATATAAAACCCCATCTTTAAGCACATAATACTTTGACTCGGGTGTGTCCGTTATCTTCATACGCCTAATTATTTCACTAGCGATCTTGTCGCGCTCTTGGTGTTTATCTATTTCTTTCCATCGGTCCTGTATTACCTGCCCCAATGGTACTTTAAACAAATTCATCTCAGGCCCTACCTTATATGTCTTGACAAGACGTCGGCTACTGTGTTGAACTTTCCCTTAACATGTTCAAATGTGTAATCAAAACTCCCTATGTAGTGTACCCAGCGTATCATCCGTGCGCTCAGTAATTTACATGTTTGTAGAAATATCAGACTCTTATGATCAGTCCTAATTACTAACCGTGCCCCTCTCAAATAAGTCTCAAACTTTGATAAACTAAAGATGATAGCCCATAACTCTTGTTCCGTAACCGTCCATTTACGTTCCGTTTCCGACAACGACTTACTACAAAACCCTATTACCTGCTCCTCTCCTACATTGTTTAGCTGATAAACATACCCTGAAACTCCTAGATTACTGCTATCGGTTTGCAAATAGTAGGTCTCCTTAGGATTTGGATGTGTGAGGAGTATTGTGTCTACGAATAATTTCTTGACTCTCTCAAAACAATCATTTGTTTCCTGTGTCCATGCCCATTTTGTATTTTGTTTTAAAAGATCGCAAAGCGGTCTAACTTCTTCACTATATTTTGCGATAAACCTTCTAAAATAATTTATTAATCCCAAAAACCCTCGTAGTTGTTTTTGTGTTCGAGGTATGGGAAAATCCAGTATGGCCTCCACTCGTTCGGGATCCATACGCACCCCCTTCGTATTTACTATGTGCCCCAACAGCTTCACTTCTACACATAGGAAACGACACTTCCCTAACCTACCAGTTAATCCCGCGGCTCCTATCTTATCTAGTACTTGATCCAGATGTTCTAAATGCAACCCTATGGTCCCCGTCGTGAATATGACAATGTCATCTAGATAATTTACGCAAAATTCACGTACTCCTTCTAATATGGAATCCATTGCCCTCGAGAATCCTGCCACAGATGTTTTTAATCCTTGAGGTAAAACACGATAAGTATAGGTCCGTCCCATGAAAGAGAAACCTGTATACTTCCTCGAATCTGAATGCAATGGTATTTGAAAATAAGCATTATTTAAATCAATCAAACTGATATAATTGACTCCATGAAAAGACTGTAGGATCTCAGATGTGAGTGGTGGTGCCCCAGCGTCTCCTATCATTTCCTTATTTAGTTCACGTGCGTCTAATAAGATCCTTATTGATCCATCTCGTTTTTTAGTGAACGTGAGTGGGCTACAGTACGGAGTTGCCTCCTGTCTGATTACGCCTAATCTTTCTAATTCATTTAATTCCGCCTTAACCTGTTCCCTATAGGCCAAAGGTACCGGATAACTATGCTTCACAAAAGGGATTTCGTCTACCAACTCGATAACGTGCTCATACCTGTCGGTCAATCCTAATTTATCCATAAATACCTTAGAGTGTTTGTCCAGTACAGGTAATAATAGTTCCCTCTGTTCACTATTTAAGGTTGAATCGTCTAGGTGGTATTTTTTATTTTTTTCACCGTACGTTTCTTTACTTAACATACTATGCTCTACCGGTCTAGTGCTTCGGTTTAGTATCAAATTAATCGTGGCAGCATTTGCCTCTCCCCCTAACCTTTCGAGTTTACAATCTGAATTCAGTCTAACACAGGTCCTAATTCCCAAATGTTCGATCGTTAATGTCCGTTCACTGTCACAGTTCACTACGCCTTTAACCCGTTCTAGCCAGTCATATCCTAGTATCATTGATCTAGGTAACCGTCGCATGATCAACACAGGTGCTTCGACTAAGGTGCTACCTAATTTGAATTCTATTAGAACCATCCGATTCGTGCTCTCGCTCCGCGATCCGAATGCCCCCTGTATCTGAACAGCTGGAATAGCAATCTCAGGTAAACTTCCGTTTTCCCTTAGAATGGACTCGTACAATTCTCTTGTTATCCCGCTAATCTGGCTCCCTGTATCGATAAGTGCATTCATACTCCTACCGTACAACCACACGCATACTTCAGGTAGCTTAGGTAAAGAGTAATCAATTCCTACATCGACCCACTCGTCGATCTCGTGAATCATTGTATACGTATGTAAACCTCTCACCATACAAAACTCACACACAACGCCCATCTCATTACACTCGGCTACGTTGCTAAACTGATTTTCTAATAAGACTCCTATGCCTCTAATTTCTGAGTGACAACTATCTCCGTCACCGTCTGTGTTAACCTTTAGCAGTCGCCTAAGGCCTCTTTCGCCAACCCCTAAACTCTGTCCCGGCTTCCATCCATTGTTAGTTAAGATTTTATAAGCTACACCTGTCCTCTCGCACTCCGAGGCCTCGTTATTCCCCGCGATACACAATGTTAAATTTTCGGGCCTAGCTTGTGTGGGGAACTTTAGTTTTTTGACTGTCCCTCCCCCACATGTTTCGTTACGTTAGAACTTTCGCCCTCCTTCACAAAAGCGATAGCCGGTCTGACGTTAGTCTCTTCTCGTTCGGTTCCGGATATTGCAGGTCTATTAAAATTTGCTCTGTAACCTAATCGTTCCTGGCGATAACCGCGTCCTCTTGTCGAGTTTCCTCTGCTCCTCCACCTATCAGTTGAAATTGTCGCAACAATAGGGCGCGCCGACGGTGACCCGACGTACCGTCCTCCCCTATGACTCCTACCAACAATACCTCTCGCAACCCCTTTTGGCTTTTCAACAATATTTTGCTCTATGCTCCTAAGGAAATTAATCCCGCTCATGATGTTAACTTCCTCAGTCCTAGTAAACCATAACCGCTGTATATCTGTAGCATAATGCCGCATAATGGAGTTTACTATATCCCGCTCGCTAAACGCAATAGTCAAAGACTGCATTGATTCAGCATGTTCGGCGAAATGCTCCGACATCGTTATTCCTGAATCGTTTGTATATACTGCATTAATCAACCTATATCTCACAGACTCCTGGATCTGATCGGTCCAATAGATGCGTCTAAAGTCAGCCTCGAAATCGGCCAATGTAGTCCACTCTTTTGAGTATATTTCCATAACCTTGCGGGCGTGCCCCGTAATGCAACCTAACGCTATGTCAATCTCGCGATCTGATCCATTTACCGCCCTTATATACTTCTTTAACCGCTTTAAAAATGCAATAGGATTAGTGAATGGTTTTCCGTCAAAATTCGGTTTGCTAACCGATGGTTGGACTACATATACATTCCGGGTTTCGGGAGGTGCTACACTAGAACTCGCGGACGTAGAACTATTCGCTTCCTGCCTAACAATCGTATAATTTCCGTTAGCATTTTCATTTTGTACTAAGTTAACATTTGAACTCAGCTGCTGTAATTTCTTATCGAACTCGTTGATTTTTTTCAAAATCAACTCTAGCGTCGAGTTCCCTACAACTTCGTTTTGCGCGCGCGCCTCCGTTTCGTCATTATCGGTCCGGCCCGATCTTACCTGCCTTTGATTGCGTCTCCCTCTGCCTGTCGACATGTTTACCCGATTCACTTAAACGTACCTCTTTTCCTATTAACCGTTCAAATCTGTTTAATGTTAATTTATTCGTAAAATAACGTAAATACGTCTAATTGTGCAACCTTCGTCAAATATCTAGCAAATTTTTGGCAATAGTGTGGTGTTGATAGCTGGATGTGCCCCGAATATACGGAATCTCGAGGTTCAAAGAAACTTAGCCTAACAAATAAGCAAGGGATAATATCTAAGTACTGCAGTCTCCTCCTTGGAATCCTGTAAATTGTACATTTGTAAGACATACTGCATTTATAAGACATACAGCTTATTTCTGCTCCCCCTATACATAGCTAAATGTAAATGTACAACATTATTATATACACAATAGCATGCACAGTGTGTATCTTATTCCCCTTCATGTTATTCCTAAATTCTCTCTTATATACCCAACCACGATTCCTACAGTCCTACGTTGTGTTTTTTTTTTCTTTAATATAGATCTAGTCGTATCGTTATTTCGAATACGTACTTAGATCCCTGGTCACTCGGCATCAAAATTCTGTGATGGTCCTCCCTCGTCTAGCCTGTTTAACCCCATGATTGAGTATCCCTAGAAAGAATTTATTTGCTTCCACTCGTCCTTAGAAACCAATACTGTAGTTAAGAGACATTTCAGTATTCAACGTCATCTAATTCTTGTATTTACTTTAAGCAACGGAGAGTACATTTCACTGAGCGAACAATGTAGACTTTTCAACCATTCTAACTGTTATTTCGTAGCTTTATCTCAGTGAGTTTAGGTCAACAATTAGTATAAAAATTATTAGTCTTGCTCGGTTTGAATAATATAACTATGTAAATTAAATTTTACTAGGCAAAGTAGAATGATCGATAAGTTGATACATGTGTGTTTGTGCTTATTTAGCCACCGCAAATCGACCGATATCGTTCAGGAACGGGGACTCCCTACGCCGCGAAACGGCCTTTAATCATTGTTACAGGGGGCAACTTGACCTCCTTTTCGCTGCGAAGCGGTTATGATTTTTTTTCGTACTTGAGCTTATAAGCTCTTCCCCAGAACCATGGTTTTTGTTGTATGTATTTAGTATTCAAGTGATAGGTAGTTTTGGTTTGGCCAAACCAAAGGTCGGAGGTCAATTGCAAGACATGGCGTGTATGGGGTTCCTAGTTATCGCCGCCGATGCGTCGCGCCAGTCATGTACTCTATAATTTCAATTTGTCAGAGTTGGGATATTAATGTGTAATATGTCTCAACCAATATGTCTCTCCTCCGGAAACGACATCCCCGCCAGAATACTTAGGCAACTACTTATTTGACCTGCGAATGCTTTCATAGCTTTCGACTACTTTATTCCCCTCATCTGCAGCTCCGCAGATTTAATTTAGATAAATATATGATTTGGCTAACTGTAGTCTAGTGTCTTGATTCAAGGTTTGGGTATATAAGGGAATTCAGTATTGGAGGTTCGGTCTAGTTTTATCACACGAATTTAAAAAAACAGTGTTATTATTAAAACTTGTTCGTAATTAGTGAAAGTCTGAATTTAAACAAATCTCCATTATTAAATACCCAATACATAGGCAGTTTTGTGGACATAAAGAAAAGGAAATGGTTATGGTTCAAACTTGTTTATTTTCTTTCAATAAAATAGAATGAAGAAACTGTTTGTTTATTTAGACCTAGATTCGATAGTATGGCACCGAATCTAAAGCCGAGCGTTCCATTCCTAACTAATCTGACCAAGGAAAAATGGCCCGCTCAAACCAAAAAACCTTGCGATGTCTTACACATATCTTAATATTATTATATACATGTACACAAGAAATACAGTTGAAATATATTTACAAAAGGTACAATGACTGAGAAAGGGGTAAGATACACACCTAACTATTTACACAATTTAATCTAGAAGCATATATTTACGACGCATCAAGTTAGGTTCACAGCTATCTTTAATCAACTCATCTCGCATAGCTCGATGTCTACTTGAAACGCGCCTCCGATACGGCCCTCGCAAGTCCTCTACGACTCTCAGGTTTTCCTCCTCTCCAAAATACTCTACACAATACCATAGAAACAGGATCACCTTGTCTATAGTAGACCAAGGCTGGTTCCCCGTTCTTTGTCTCAGGCGATATAAAACGTCGAATCCAGAATCTACCTCCATTTTATATAATTTGACTATTAATCGCGCGACTCTAATTAAATAATTAACTTAGAGCTGTGAAGCTATCTTGTGATCCGCCTTACAAATGAGTTAGTGTACTTTACCAGGTGTCGCTCTCTCCTTGTCGTCTGCTGAATATCACCCTTGAATTTACTTAAACTTGGCTCCCTTGGAACCTGAATGGCAAACACTACACTCTACTGAATTTTATAAAGATTACACTCCAAACTGGATCTACTACAACCGTCAAGGCCAAAAGCTCGACCGCCTTGTCCCGTGCTCCAAAAGAGAGTCGCTTGCTTGTCTCGCTACAAGCTCCTCTTCGCTGCAGACGAGCCTTTCCCCCTCTACATCCAGTCACCTCCCTGTAAACTGAACATACCACACCCAAAGTAAATCTGTCTTTGTGTGATTTGTCACATCACACGGCTTGTTGCTCGGTATTGGCCCATGGCCACAGGAGTCGGTTATTTTTGGTCCCGCCCCAGGTTTTTTTGTTTGTGAATCTAAAATTTCTAATATTTTTTTTTCCTCTTTGCATGGACGGTCAAGTGGGTTTCGTTCCCATGGTCTCAGCTTCGATCACATCTGGCACCGATCTGCGCTGCAATTATGTCCTTAGAAAGTTGCACAAAAAGAACGATTTATCGCTGCAGTGTCACTTAGCTCAATTGTTTCATTTTAACTAATAGTTATTTATCTTAGCTTTTAAAAGAATTCTTAAAATGAGTATTGAATAACCTTTAGACAGGGGTCTCGACTTGTTGAAATTTATGGCGACTTGTAACATTTGTCAATGTTTATTTCTTTCTCTCGAGTAAAATAAACAATAAATGATTGTCAACCATCTCAACACCATCTGTGTTTACATTTATATATTTTGTATTTGCGTTGTGTGAAAGTTGTGGAATTTATTTATTTATTTACTTTATTGAATACTAAAACTAACATGGCTTCTCTGTATTCGTCATTGCATTTCCTATCATCATCATGTTCATTTCAGTTCGGTCGCAGCATGTTATATTCTTTCTTCCCTTGAGATAATATACGATCATAATAATTAGGTACCTTTTTCTTTATTTATGGAACCGATTTTCTCCCTAACACGTGGTATTTTCGTTACAGACTATAATATATTACTGGCTAGTTAATATGACATATCACAACGGGCGTCCCAAACGCGAGCTATTTATAACGCTTTATGGTTTAATTATATATCTGTGAGACAAGAACGATTTACACTTCGAAGGTAATATAATTATATAAATTGTTTATTTATCCCAATAATGCACACAGACACAGTTTAAAAAGAAAATGACAGAAATACAATGTACATAATAATATAGCTTTGAGCATAAACTGTTTGAGGTCACAATAATAGTCTATGTTTACAATAATAATGAACCCTGCCTCTTAAACTAGGAGACCTGTATTTTAAGAGACAGTGATCGGCCAAAATTTGTATTTAATAAAAATGAGCTTTATAAGAGTGAAGGTGTGTCGATCCACCATTTAAATGTATTTATATTAATATTAGTTTTAGTATTAATCAATATGGGTTTGTGTGTGTGTGTGGGTGAGGGTGTGTATGTGTGTGTGTGTATGTGTGTGTAGGTGAGAACGTATTAATGAATAAATTGGGAAAACACTTTCTGTTTTCTATTTCATCGTTTTATAATACTTATACTAATAATACCAGCCTGTTACTGTCCCACTGCAGGGCAAAGGCCTCTTCTCATACAGAGAAGGCTTGAGCATTGATCGCCACGCTTGCTCAAGGCGGATTGGCGCTACTAATCTGCTTGGTTCTCACGTGATGGATCAAACCTTCAGATATTGTCTGATATTTAAAAAAGACTGATCTTTGAGTAAATTCTAAATTCTAAACATTCCTCAATTTTTTGTTTTTATTAAGTTATTTGAGGAAGATCTTTGTACAAGCTATGAGCACTCGGACCCCACGACCCGAGAGTTTCAACCCCAAACGGCTCGAAAATATAATTCCCAACAAGGTTCTTATATTTCTGCCGCTTGAGGTTCTCCGCAGCCGCAGCAGCAGCGCCAGCACAGCACGAAGAACTAGGAAGATGGGATGGCGCAAGAGTATCGACGCAAGTAGCGTCCCACACTAAAGGCCTAAGATCTTGCAAGACGCTTAATTGACACTTCGCGTGACCCAAGGGCTGGTTTTTACCTTGGTCAAAGGATAAGCATTGCCATACAACGTGGCAATGCTGCCAGTCTTTTGGGTACACTTCCCGTGGACAGCGATGCGGATGAGTTTTTTGACGCCATATTTTAGATTTAGTTTTTAGATTGTATTTTCATTTCTAGTGTATAAAGTTAAGTTTTGAGGAATATCTAAGACTCCTGAAATAATAACCTGACTTCCTATAGGTATCTTGTATTCACTAAGTTGAAATGTCCTGAACTAGTAGTTGTGTCTTCTATTACCCAGTTAGCGACGGATAAATATGCCCACGTATAGCAAAAGACTGAGTACATTATGCATTGTAAAGATATTACAGACACATAAAACTTTTGAACAATGTCTCATTGATCGGCAATCCCCTTGGCTTATGGCCAGTTGACCAAACTACTGAATAAAAAGTAATTTAAATGTTGCGAAATACAATAATAAATTCAATAAATAATACCAGTTTTTCACTGTCCCACTGCAGGGCAAAGGCCTCCCTCTTGTGGCTTTTTATAAAGAGAAGACACGAGCATTTTTATTAACGTTTGCTTAAGGCGGGCGAGTGATTCGAATCTTATTTTATCGTATTCCAAGTCCAGATATCCTCACAATGTTTTCTTTCACCAATGGCAGTGATGTCCAAGATATTATATTAGTCAGTGCTGACGATTTGGAAAAAAACACATTGGAACTAAAACATACCATTAACAAAATATTTGATCATTATACCATTCGCCTAACCTTTTCCCAACTATGTAGAGGTCGGCTTTTAGTCTAGCCAAATGCAGCTACCAGTATTTCATTGGGGGCGACTGCCTGTCTGACCTTTACGACCCAGTGACTGACTGTAGTGTCATTATAAAAACTACAAAAATGGATGCGGTTTCTGAACCACTTAAACATATTGGGGATATTATAACATACCAGTGGCACTCCAAACTTTGATGAAAACTAAGAATTTACAAAATAAAATGGTATTCCACTTGAAAGTGGGCTTTAAGGACGTATCTACGAAATGACGCGCTTCAATTCTAGGTATTGCGTCTTATTGCGCACAAAACACGTAAAGTATCAAATTTGGTGTGTCAAATATTTTGTATCCGTATAGCGATCTTATTCAATAGCAGTTGCTGTTTGCAAGCGACACAGCGTCCACTCAGGACGGTGGCCGAGTGCAAACTAATATTTTTTGTGCAATAACTCACGACAGTGATCAGTAAAATAACCCTTATCTTCAAGCCATTAATATTCACGCAATGTAGCAAACTTTGTTGAAAAACTAAAATCGATTTGATTTTTTTTCTGGGATTCATTGGAATATTTTAGTACTGACTTCTTTCACACATTACTGTTATTAAATAGAAGAAAAATGTTCCTAAACTCAAAAACTTAATCGACAATTTTGTGTGAAGAGGTACCGGAAATGATTTTGCACAATATTGTTTACCTAGATTTTACAATAAAAAATTGCGACCTTTTGAAGATGAAGGAGTAATCTGTCTGTGGTAATTATTATTTAGATTCAGTTTAGTTTAGTTCTGCCGCAAAATGTACCGAAAAACTGTTCATTATGGTCAGATTTGTAAACGCGTTCTTAAGTTATGGTGACTCTCAGACGGGGTACGGTGCGCTTCGTCACATCTCTGCGAGTGCGCATATCGTCATCCCAGATACACGCTGATGAGAGCCAATACGAAACTAGCTGTTTGACAGATAATCGTTGAACACTGGCCCAGTGTGATCACCACTATGAACTGTCAATTGAGATATGCAAAAGCCTTGCTGGATTTATAAACACTCCTAAGGAGAAAGCCAGCTGAGGAGATGAATCAAGCTTATAATCAAACAAATGAAATGCGCAGACGACTCGTACACAATTAATATCAATACGTTTGGCGCGCTGGACGTCATTGTCTAGCCGAATGCGTATGTTCTTGGCATAGCGCGAGTAAACAGTGCTGCAGTGTGATTCTGGTCGAATCACCGCGCGATGTAGGCGTAGTGAGGGCGAATTGGGCTGTCATTCCATACAAATGCTAGGCATTGACAGTTCACTTCACTTTAAAGTTTTCACGACGTGTTTATTTGGTTAGATACTTTTGAAGGGATTATAGAGTATCTAAAGTCTATACAAGCCGTTCCCAAAGTATGGGTCGAAAATTTGGTAATCATCATGTTTGTTATATTAGTACGATTGCCGTACCGTACCGTAGTACGGCCGATAAGGTGGTTTTTTTCGACCAAAATTATAATTATCTTTGATCGCCTATTGGTCGAAATGCTACGGTTTTAACTTTGTTCACTTTTTCTCCATCTTAACTTTACCTTTGATGTCAAATATGAAACTCCGCCTTGCGCGCAACGTTTTTAAAAAGGGACCGGCAGCGTATCAATCTATTGCTTAAAACTAAATGCCTAAAACAATAACGTATCAAACTTAATGCGAATAAAAGTTTCTGAAATAAATAGTTATGCTCGAGAATGACAAAAATAGAAATCAAAATGCATCTTTCTTATTTATCCACGTTTTTACTAACCAAGAGATCTGTCCCGATTTTGGAAGTTTTTGTTGACTGCAACTTTGGGACTTCTAGCCTATTTACCATATCAGTTGGATCTTGGACATGTGTGTCAAACGGGGGGACACTGAGAATCATATTGTTATCTCTTTCTTTTCTTCATTATTTCAACTCTAAATTGTGGTAGGACATCTTTGCTCATTTTCACTCTCCACCCTTTTCCACTTCATGTTGATTGTTTTCATAGCGACCAGCTTGAACGCTATGAAATGCCGCTGAGCTCAATCCACTCTGTCATTATGATGCTGCTATAGGTACCCATACTATACTCTCAATCTGTAACTATGTATTACATAAACTACACAAAATATGTAGATCTCGGAGAGGGCGTAGGGTGGCGTAAATAATAAATATATTCCATCTCTATATGCATGCGGTTTTAGTAGCTATGTTGTGATCCCCTTATGTAATATGGGAGCTGCCATCCATCGCATTTCTCCCGTTCGTATCAATCCTCTTTATTGAGCATGACATTGTTTTTCTATTTCGTTTTATCCTATTTGTAATTTAGATAGTAGATTGTTTTGAACAAAATCGTGCTCTAGGCCAAATAATAATAACCGCACGGGTGGGTTGAAGGTTAAGCTACGCTTGACGAGGTCGGTCGTCGCTGGGTGACCATCCACTATATACTGCGAACCATCCGTGCCTCAGAAAGCACGTTAGGCCATTGCAAATGATCCGGTTTTCACAGATAGTCGTAACGGGTGGTCAGAAATGAATCCCGAAATCTGACTTCTATCTTACCAAAGTTATCAGGTTGTCCAGTTGCTGGGTTGTGGATGTCAAATAAGCAGTTGTTCCATGTAAAATACTGGTGTTCGGCTAGATCTAGTTACATTGGAAGCTGGCCATTACGTGGCAAGAAAAAAAAGCTAGCTAAATAGATGAGGATGATGCTAGTAGACTCCTTTTAAACATGATCACAAAGCCTATGTTAAGTTGAAATTCTCGGTGGACTTACACACGAGGGATACATTTTTTCATACAGATAGTTGACCACGTACTTACTCCCTAAAATAGTTCTTTGATTAAATGCAAGCCGTCCAATATTGACAAGTTTGAAACTTTAAACTACTAGCGCTGGCATTTCCAAATTGACTGATTCCTGAGAAGAAATGCCGAAAGCTCAGGGGTCATGATCCCTTTTCGAGTTCAACGATGCAGGATAGTTTGGAAAGGCCTTTTGAAGAAAGCGTTGACCAAAACTCATAATCGATGCAAACTAACAATAAACACAAAATAATTAATAAAGTAATTGAAAATGTGAATCCAATACAACTATACGTTTTATCAGTGTCATGATGGCAACACTGAACGTGAACGATACAGGGACGAGTCAAGTTCAATCGATATTCATCTATAATGTAAGTTGACAGTGAACTTGTCAGACAGCTGCTGGCTCTCACATGGTTTGTACTATTACTGGTATCGAATATAGACATCTATCATTATCGTATAAATTTATACGCTAAGCGAAAACTTTGAATTCCTTTTTAAGCAATCGGCACGCACAGAGGATTGTTAGATTTGGCATATTTACTAAGTAAGCAATCATTAATGTCAAGATGTGATATTTGCACACTATTTGTATACAGGGTTATTTGTAAAACACCAACAACCTCGCAGGAGTAGATTACTAAGTTTTGTATGGAGAGTTGATTTTTATTTTGTCTGTTTTCGAAAAAGTTGTAAAACAAATGTTGTTGTTTATGATGTTAGTAATCCACTCCTGCGAGGTTGTTGGTGTTTTACAAATAACCCTGTATACGTGTGCATTCGTAATTTGTCGCATCTTAATGGAGGAGTCCTGGTGACCTGAAATTCAGGCCTCAGCCTAGTTTAAGCACCAGTCTCCCACTAAATGTATAATGTACCTCCTTTATGTTTCTTTAATGTGACTTTTATACTTATAGTTTATATTATTATGGAGAAGAATTGAACAGATTAAAAAAAGAAATGAGTGCAGAAATCTAAAACTATGAAGTGTCTATTTTTATTTACTGGATAGAGATGTAAGAACATACCGTAGTTATGCCAAAAATGTTATGTTTGAGCAAATCTTAGAAACGGCTGTTCCGTTTTTTACGGAAATATTGTGGACCGTGGGAAACAACATCAGTTTTCATAATAGATATGAAAAACACATGTGTTGTTTTTCACTAAAGCCTTAATACTGCGTTTCGCAGAAAAGTGTGTTAGGCTTATTTTCGTATCCTCATGACTTAACAATAAAAGACGTATTGGTCGATCGTCAAGGTCAATTAAGGTTTGCCAAGGTCGTAGGGTGAGCATCCATTACATACCCGTTACGTAAAGCCCGACGGTTGAAAACCAGTATTATTTATTTATTTATTTAATACTTCAAGCACAATAATGTGAACACAGAGGCGGACTTAATGCCATAGGCATTTTCTACCAGTCAACCTTCAGGTGATGCAGAGAAAAACAGTGGTAGGTGCAATTACAAATGAAAAAATAAAAGGAATCAAAGAATACTACATATTATGAGTATAAATACATAAATATTTACACTCTAAATATAATATATATAATAAATTAAATTACGAAGAGATAGAAAGAAGAGAAAACATTAGCGCTGTGAAGATACTACTGCCAACTTCTTACGAATATGCTCGCGAACCTTAACCTTAAAAGATAAACGGTGTATTACCAATGAATGACGTGTTACCCATTACTGAGTTGTGGATGTCAGATAGATGGTCGCTCCATGTACACTGGTATTCAACTGTATCCGTATAGACTGGAAGCCAACTCCCAACACAGCCGGTCGATTCAGTAAAAGTCACGCCGTGAAAACTTGAGTGAAGTGAACTGTCAATCCATGCTAATGTATGGAATGACAGCTCAATTCGCCCTCACTACGCCATCATTTTCACGCGGTGATTTGACCAGAATCGCACTGCAGTTGAGATAAAGACAGGTAGACGATGATTTTGTTATTTAAATCATGTTTGACATCAAAATAAAGTTTTTGTGCCTTTTATAAGCATTATTTTGACTGGCCTGTTGGTGTAGTAGTTAGTGACCCTGACTGCTATGCCGGAGGTCGTGGGTTCAATTCCCACCCAGGACAAATGTTTGTGTGATGAGCACGATCATTTGTTCTGTGTCTGGGTGTAATGCATCTATAATATGTATGTATTTAGAAATATATAAGTATGTTTATCAGCTGTTAAGTACCCATAACACAAGCTCTCACGCTAAACTTGGGACTAAATGGCGTTGTGTGAAAATATTTATTTATTGCTTTTTGTTTTACTTGGCTCATTCCGGTGCTTAACTTAGAAACTCATCCAAGTGACATCCTTTTTTTTTTTGAGGGGTGGAAAATCCTCATGGATGTCCCCCGCCCGGGGAGGCGGAGGGGTCTGTCAGACTCTTACTGACTAAAAACCACCCCATGTTCCTTCTCACACCTGCGCCGGGGGTCACGGGAACGGAAGATACTTCCGCGACCCCCGACTGGTGCCGGCCCCGCGGGCCTCGCCAAGTCTGCGAGGGGAGTGAGGTGTTAGACTCCCCTCGCGACGTCTAAGAGGGGCGCGCGTGAAGTCGAAGCGCCGCCACCTCGGGTCCATGTACGTGGGGGCGGCGGACATCCCCGCGTCCGTCGCCCTGGACCCATTCAGGGGGGCTGGAAGAGGGCGTTGTCCGCCCTCCGCCTGCGCCCGGTGCGTCTGCTGCGGGCAGGGTGAGTGGAGGTGATCTCCCTCTCCCTTTCCGCAGCCTCCTTCTGCGAAACGGTCATCAGGACTCGACGCTGCCGACCATCCTCTCGACCACGGCCGGCAGTGACAGGTCACTGCCTACTCCAGAGACGAGGGCATGGCGCGGCTCCTCCCAATCCAAGTGACATCCTCGACCGACATTACGAAACAATTTCACGTCTTATCTACCAAAAATGTCACGAAACTCCACCATACAAATATATTATAGATAGATATAAAGTGCAATCAATACCTATACATTACATAATACAGTTGACAATGACCCTGGATGGCACAGCTGATGATTTCCCACGTGGTCAAAGCCACGTCATAATTAAAAAGGGGGATGTCAATATCCCCCTATGTTTTGCTTCGTCGTCGTTCATAGTGAAAACAATGGTGGGAAATGAAACAAACATAACAACACGCCTGTAATCCCCGAGGGGTTAGGCAGAGTTGTAACTATAGCACCCCGAAATTTCACCATTTATGAGCAAGCGTGGTGAACAATGGTCTTACCTTCTCTGTATGAGAAGAGGCCTTTGCTCTGTAGTGGGACAGTAACAGGCTGGTATTATTATTATTTATTAGAGTAGTTATGTTTGGAAGTATTGCGATCAACGTTTTGTTTTCTTTATTGTGGTCATGTTACCTTAATTAGACGAGCAAAACAACTCGAACCGTTCCCAATTAGGGTCTTGTGTTTTGTGAAAGAGGATAATTGGGACTTGTATGTTTTTTTTACTCGTATGGAACATGTCATCATGTATGTAGATACAACATATATAATAACCTCGGCCCCTCGGGGTAGGAATACGGATTGGAATATTTTTCGTCTACCTTTGCCTTTGTTGGGTTGGCAACAAAAGTTTCTAAACGTTAGGCTCTGGGTGTTCTTTCATTATTTGTTACTAGCACTCAGCCTGTGACTTGGTCCACATGAAGTTCGTAGTTTTTACCTTCGAATTTTAAACCCTCCTGCTAATACTATGTTACTCGGTGATAACAATCTTTCTACTGTTGGAATGGAAATCGGTTTAGTAGTTTTTGAGTTAAATCCTTCTTTGAGTTAAATTCCTCTTAGTAATATTAAAAGTAAAGATTTTATTTTTTCTTCAAACTGGTCTGCATAAGATGATTCACATGTTTAACATAACATAACATCACGCCTTTACTTCTCAGAGAAAGGAAGAAAAACCTACTACACTCATAGTCAACCGGACATTAAGACTCCGGAAAGCAACCCAGAATTTCCAGATGTAAAATAACACTACCCGACTCGGGCATGCAAATCTGGAACCCATAAACAGCAGTAGCGCTTCTCACCACAACACCAGCGAGGCATTTACAGCTTTATCTAGCAGTATCTGCAGTTAATCCTTATTTCATCTGGAAATTATAGCTCCTTCCAGCTCATTAGGTCTCGTAAACCATTCAGAATCACATTAGCATTCATCCCTGTAAGCCCGCACGAATATATTGCGTAGAATTACCGCTAGTTGACATTTGAGGGTCACTGCAGCATTGGAGTAGCCTTGGCGATCAAGGACAAGTGGTTAACATGACGTCACTGAATTTTTGGGAAATCTTTCTATGGGGTGAACAAGGTTAAATGTCAGCTGAGCTTAATAAACAAAGATTGAAGCTATTTATAACTCATTCTGAAATTTTACACATTGATGTATAAACACCCGGTTTCTAAAAATAATTCACTGGCAAGTAGTGGCAACTGGCAAGTCAAGAAGTTTAAATGCGATTTGCTGGTGAAAAATCTATAAATCAATCACTGTTTGTGTTAAACAATACTTAGTGTTTTTTTTTCATTTCCCTGTCGTTAACGCAGTTTGTCCCTTTCAATATTCAATCATTTTCGTTTGAGAAACTGGGCTACGCTATCGAAATATGAGTCTGGCATTGCATATTTTCCCTTGACATTAGGTTTATGTACAACTTCAGCTGGAAATTCACTCAATAGAACAGTTACTTATTAATTTCCTCTGGAATTCCGACTGCAAATTGCAACGCGGTTAGTTTCAAGCAAAAGTAACATCAGAACGAAACACTTGAAACAATAAAAAATTCATAAAAAATTATGATGATAAACAATGATTTTACATATGTAAACACAGTTGCGTTTGTACGTCACAATTGTCGGTTTAACCTTCCTTCAAACTAAGCAGGGCTTGTGCTTTGGAGTTGAGAGAACGAATGAGCAGAAAGATACAATTCTGGTTACTATGTAAATAAACCGGCGAAAAATTAAAATATTTAGAATAAATTATTCATTTATTAACCGACTTTCAAAAAAGGAGGAGGTTCTATGTTCGTGTGTATGTATTTTTTTTTTTATGTATGTTACCTGATTTCTCCCCCATTTGTGGACCGATTTTCAAAATTCTTTTTTTATTTGAAAGAGTATACTCCTGAGGTGGTCCCATTTTAATTTGGTGAAGATCTGGTGCTGATCTTCGGAGATATACAACGGAACTCTTCAAAAATGAACGGCAAATCTGTCGTGATTGCTGGAATCGCTTGGATGTTTATTGTTTATATAACATAATGACGTATCATCACGCCTGTATGCTCTGAAGGGTACGCAGGTGGGTAGAATATACCTAGATTTCGTCAGTTAGGTATGTTAATTTTAATTTATTAGGGATTAGTGGAAAACCCTATTATGATGACATGTATTGTTAACAATTAACAATATAAAATAAATTCATGGCAAATGTTTTTATGGTAACAACTAAAAATGGAAAAATAAAAAACTTTTTTGTAAAAAATAAAACCGACTTCAAAAAAACACTAAACGGTGTAAAATAACTCTAAATTCGGAAGTCGGTGGCCCATCATGAGTAAGACAAACCCACCAAAGCCACAGACTTCCTAATTTAGAGTTATTTTACACCGTTTAGTGTTTTTTTGAAGTCGGTTTTATTTTTTGCAATAAAGTTTTTTTTAATTATTGTAGACTACAAGGTCAGACCCCCTAGGCTATTGATTGTTCACTACTCTACAAACTGATTAAGCCTTATCAACGTTACTAGCTCAATCTATCACCGAGGCTCATAAAGCCGCCACAACAACTTTACATAGATTAGTTCTAATTAGAATAACTTCACACCGATTTAGCCGTAAACTATTTGTGCCTATCCAAAGGCACAGCTATCTAAAGCTCCATTAAGCACACCTACATTTTAGTTTTAGTTAAATCGTCTGGTGTGACGGTGAGGCTAATATTACCAACCGGGTAGAAGGGCTCTTGTTGCTGCTGGGAAAACCCAAATAGAAAACCCCAGTTCCACTTTGCCTGATCCGGGAATCGATGCCTCATTCTTAGCAGAAACGCTTGCAAATATTAGACGGTACAAAATTCTAACTGAAATTAAGTATTTAATGAAAGTCAAAGTCAAAGTATTTATTAGTGTGCTTTTTGGTGATACAGCAGGTCTTATTATATAAATAATTTATGGTAGCTCAAAAAGCAAACAAAGACAAAGAAGACAAAGAAGTATTCAAAATGCGCTGCTTAGGCCAGTATTATTGGATTTTTGGTCTAAAATTCCTTTGTAGTAGAGTCTGGATTCGTTCCTGAAGGCATTAAGCTCTCTCCTATTACATGGGACATTAACATAACTGGCGAAAAGTGTGAGTACTATTTTGACTGGCCTGTTGGTCTAGTAGTTAGTGGTTCTGACTTCTATGCCAGAAGTCTTGGATTCGATTCCTAATCAAAACAAATGTTTGTGTGATGAGCGCGATCGTTTGTTCTGCGTCTGAGTGTCATTTACCTATAATATTATGTATTTAGAAATATATAAGTATGTTTATTCGTTGTTTAGTACTCATAACAAACAAGCTTTGCTTAGTTTGAAACTAGGTGGCGTTGTCTGAAAGTTGTGGAATATACACCACTAATTTTTAATTACTACAAATACTCAAAGGGCTTATTCTAGACGGTCTTCTCATTATATTTGTAAAGTATCAATAAATTATATTCATGAACAGCAAAGTTATTAGCGTTTCTTTATGTTCCACTAGCTTTTGCCCGCGGCTTCGCCCGCGTGGATGTCGAACTTCCGTGCCCTATGTTTTCCCTTTAAGGGTTGAATTTCCAAAAGTCGTTTTATAGTGGATACTTTTCACTAAGAACACCCTTTCAAGTTTCATGTCTCTACCAGAGGTTTGGGTTGTGCGTTGATATATAAACGAAATCATTTTAGCAGAATACTTCCGGATAGACTACTTTCAAAGTTGATCCTTCCGGTATGTATGCATAAAGATTTCTGGAACTACTGACCCGGGAAAGAGCGACGTACAACCGACCATGTGTAAAACAACTGAGACTAAGATCAACCTGTCCAGGCGTATTGATTACAACCGTACCAAGTTTGGTTAAAATCCCTATAATGGTTTTTGAACTATGTGTGTACCATACACAGACAGACAGACAAAACATTTACTGATTGCATTTTTGGCATCAGTATCGATCACCCATAATCCTCCAATATTAATTTTGAATATATTATTTATTATCTTAGCAGTGTGTGATAGTCCATTGAATTTATGGCGAACTATATTGTATCTTAAGATAAAATATTATACTATCTTAGCCGTGTGCAGCGCCCCTTGGTGAACTCCACTGCGGGTGACGTAACCTACGACAAACTTATAATTTGCGGTTGGTACAGTAGTCAGGTCTAGGGATCGAACCGCAAAATTAAGTTTGTTTTTTATTGTATATACTTTTCCGGGATAAAAAGTACCCAGTGTTGTGCCCAGGATATTAAAGAATATGTACACCAAGTTTCATCGTAATCGAACCGGTAGTTTTTGCGTGATACCTGAACATACAGACAGACAGACAGACAGACAGACAAAAATTTTTTTAATCATATTTTTGGATTCGGTGTCGGTCTAGTAACACCCCCTGCTATTTATTTTTTTGATATTTTCAATGTACAGAAATTTTACTTCTACAGATTTATTATATTTATGTTCCATAAAATCACCCAATTTATGGAAATATTCTTCAGGCTATTCATGAGATAGTAGTATTCATTAATCGTCATCTCTAGGTCACGTTCGCGTGATCTCGCTCAAGCATGCCCCGCCTCCAACAGCTGTTTTCGTTATTTAAGTTTAACTAAATAGTGGCATACTTATTTAAAAATTTAATTTCGTTGTTTTTTTACTTTTGATTACGCAAATATGATCAGTAACAGGGACGGATACAGCCCAATTTTCATTGTACTAATTAAAAATAGGGGTGTATTTATTTACTATCGATACACCTCGGCCCGACCCTTCTGGGAATGCAGGTGTGATGCAGTAAAAAATGGTTCCAATCAAAGCCTAGCACCACTAGTAGTATACGTCTACCGACCATGGGATTCATGTTAACACCTAATCAGTTCATTGCCGGTCACTATTGATCGCCAGACACACTGGCGTCTATTATACGTGTTACATTACAATTTGCCGCCATTACTGACGCTTTAAGGCCACGGCGAAGGTCAAGTGGCATCCCAAGGTCAGGTTCAAGGACGAATATCCTTCGTTTGGAATAATAGATGTCATTGTAGATAGGAATAGTCATTCGATTTTTATTTGTAGTTTGATTTGTAATCTTTCGATTGTCATTATGTTTATTTTTTTCTAGAGTTTTTATTTATTTACTACTAAAAGTACACTAATGTACAGACGACAGCACGTCAAGATACCCCAATGTGTCAAATTTCTTTGATCGTTTTTCGACTTTATGTCAAACAAAATAAGGTTCATATTCAATTGGGAAAATTTGTTTTTGTTAGCTGTAAGTCCTCCATGTACTAAATAAATAAATAAATTTGACACATTGGGGTAACTTGATGTGCTGTCGCCTGTACAGAGACGGACTTAATGCCATAGGCATTTTCTACCAGTCAACCTTTAGGTGATGCAGTGGTAGGTGGAATTAAAGAGTTGAGTTGGTGGTGGAGTTTTTCATGTAACTTTTTCAATACTGTACCTACCTTAAATTATTTCTTCCACCTGCTGTGCTTTATTGTACCTAATAATGACACCACGAAAATGTAGGTAAAATTAATGCGAGATGAGCTGTGTTAAGTTTCATAACGATCCGTTCAGCCGTTTAGTCGTGAAAAGCCGACGAACAAACACACAAACAGAATTACTTTCTCTTTTATATTAGTATGGATAATAATAAATGCTTACATATACTTTGTTAAACTCTTTGTTATTTTAACAAACATAAGGTATCTACGTTAGTTGCACATTTTTAAACAAACAATGCCCCGAGCAATTTTGTTAGCTTTGGAAAGCCTCGCTTTTTGCCGTTAAAGCTCAATTATTTTTTACTCATTTCCAAAGCTATCTTCAGGAATGACTAAAAAAACCTTTTTAATTAAAACGATAAAAAGAAAATAGCTCAATAAAGTATCTTTTTGGCAATTACACTGACAGTTGTTAATGGATACTCGCACTTTAATTAGTAATTGTATTAAGAGGCGAATTCGAATAATTCGTTTGTTCGTTGTAACGAATTCTGTTTCATAGATTTGACATGTTTGGGCTCAAAGGCTAGACCCTAATCACTGGTATAAGTGTTTACACAGCCATCAGTTGGAGGGTACTTTTACCTGACAGAAAGACTCTACAAATAATATAAAGGGTGACTGGTAATTAGTGACCGATACTTAAACACGTGATTGTTATTATGATTTCAAACAACTTTCCCAAAGAAACTTTTTTTTATTCGCAATAACTTATAACACAATAAAATAACAAAAACGCTGTTTAAAATTCCCGCGCGTGCGCCTGTGATCGATCACAGTACCAGTAGCACAGTATAAATATGGACAGTACGGAAACTACGTACTAACGTTCGAAACGGCACACTCACACAAACACGCGAATCGACGAGACCTCTAAGCGGACATCGCGGTGTTGTCAGTCGTGAGTGCCGCTAATGTACTCTGTGGTGCCGCGTCAAGACGAGTGGTTGCGTTTATCTCCACAAAATGCCAAGAGTGTATTGCGTAGTATACGGCTGTTTGAACTCGGCTTCATCAAAACCGGAGCTATCGTTTTTTAAACTCCTTGCTAATTTTGAAAGGTAAGAATGATTTATCGATATCGAAATTCAATAATTATAATAAGTCCCACGGGGACTCGATCGATCAATAAATTCGTAAACTAATTTGTAAAACCAACATGGTGGCTGCTAGATATTTCTCATTGGAAGTCTTTTCATGGTTTTCGTCTTCGAGGGAAGCCGTTACTGCTGTCAAAATAGAAATCCAAGATGGCGGCTGCAAAAATGATCAAGTCTTAAGTCATGGGTGTCGTTTTCATGGTTTTCGAGGGTGTTGAAGCCGACAGTGCTGTCAAAATGTAATTCCAAGATGGCGGCTACAAAAAATATCAAGGTTTTCGTCATGGGTGTCGTTGTCATGGTTTCCGAGGGTGTTGAAGCCGACAGTGCTGTCAAAATGTAAATCCAAGATGGCGGCTGCAAAAAATACCAAGGTTTTCGTCATGGGTGTCGTTTTTATGGTTTTCAAGGGTGTTGAAGCCGATAGTGCTGTCAAAATGTAAATCTAAGATGGCGGCTGCAAAAATATCAAGGTTTTCGTCATGGGTGTCGTTGTCACGGTTTTCGAGGGTGTTGAAGCCGATAGTGCTGTCAAAATGTAAATCCAAGATGGCGGCTGCAAAAAATATGAAGTTTTAATTCATGAGTGTCGTTATCATGGTTTTCGAGGGTGTTGAAGCCGATAGTGCTGTCGAAATGTAAATCCAAGATGGCGGCTGCATAAAATATCAAGGTTTTCGTCATGGGTGTCGTTGTCACGGTTCCTGTAACTGTTCCGTGTTATAAACGATCTTCTTTTACTAGTAGTAACCGAAGCCATGAGATTACCTATTTAAATTTTATTTGTGAACTAGTTATTGTAACTCGATTGTTTGATCACTACAGAACGCAGAATCAGATGTTTTAATGAATACAGGTTAGTTTCAAAAACATTAAGAGTGACGACCCTAATGCTGCAGTGGAGCGTAGGTATTTATTTCTACAACTAGGCCTAGTTTCCATACTGTCCATATTTATACTGTGCCAGTAGGCACGAATCGGCACTATCTATCACCTGATATCTGACCGCAGGAAGGGCAAAATCTACTAGTAGTAGTAGCGTCACACGCTTCCCCGCCACCCCCACCGCTCCCGTTGTGCAGTACTGACGTAATTGATTTAATTGAAAGTTAATGAGTACAAAAAAAGTTTATTTGGGAAAGTTATTCGTATTCATGAATACAATCACGTGTTTAAGTATCGGTCACTAATTACCAGTCACCCTATATATAACAAGACACACCCATTTGTTTAATGTACCTTCACACCGCTCCAATTATGGACAAAATGCAGTTATGACTCGACTGCCTCGCTTATACATAGACAAGTTTGAAAGCCTGGATATATTCCAGCTGTCCAAGAATTCGTTTCGTAAATGTGTTGTAAAAATACTCACCAGTAAGTAAATAGTATCCTTATAGTGTGTAATTTTTGTTTATCAGGTTAGCGTTGTATAACCACCAACTTTTACTTTTAACTACAATATTTAAGCTACGTTTTCCTCCAATTTCTAGTTTTATATAATGCTTGCTGTGAAACTCCTTAATTGGCTTCAGTACCTCATTAGACATTGTTATTACCATATCTTTAACGTTAAAAGCTGTTGAGCTTCCTATCAATAAATAAATAAATAATTAATCATGTTCAGTACTTTGCTTGCGACTTTCTTCCGCGTAAATTACGTACTTTTACCTTCAAATTTTAATATCCCCTCCATCCCTAATAGTTTAATATAATCCGCATTATAATCATCATCTGCCTAGACTTTTCTCAACCAAGTTGGGGTCGGTTTCAAGTTTTACCGGAGGCATTTGAATACTAGTGTTTTACATGGAGCGACTGCATGGAAGTCAGACTTCCATAACCCAGTTACTGGGTAACACGATACCTCTTGGTTAAACTAGTTGTCAGACTTCGGGCAGGACAACGTCAATTGGGCCGGCACCAGTCGGGGGTCGCGGAAGTATCTTCTGTTCCCGTGACCCCCGGCGCAGGTGAGAGAAGGAACACGGGGTGGTTTTTAGTCAATAAGAGTCTGACAGACCCCTCCGCCTCCCCGGGCGGGGGACATCCATGAGGATTTTCCACCCCTCAAAAAAAAAAAAAAAAGGACAACGTCAATTGGCGGCGCGTTGTTTTCTACGCGCGCCGTTCATGGGCGAGACTCTACCAAAGCGGACATCTTACAACCAATCCGCTTGCGTCATTTGACCGCTCAGTGCTTAGCTTCAGCACAAAACAATATCCTAATGGTTCACTACGGGACATCTCCTCTCGTCTCCGCTTTGGTCGAGTCTCGCCCTTAGACGCGGGGGTAGTTTAACACCTTATTTCCCTCGCTAATTTGGCAAGGCCCGCGGGACCAGCACCAGGGTTGCGGAAGTATCTTCTGTTCCCGTGACCCCAGGCGCAGGTGTGAGACGGAATACGGTTTTTAGTCAATAAGAGTCTGACAGACCCCTCGAGGACGTCTATGAGGATTCTCATCACTTGAAAAACAAAAGGACAACAACTGTCAGGTCTGCTAGTTGGTAATATTTGTTACATTGAATTGCTCATTTGCTCAATTAACTCAATGAAATTCGATAAAATAAGCTATTAAAACAGAACTTTTCCTGAAACAAAATCACGCCTGAGTTTAATTGAACTTTCTCCATCAACGTAATTAAGCTAACATTATAATGTAAAACTGTAATGGCAAACACGATTCGTGACCGAAGTTACCTTGAAGACTCTGATAAGAAATATAACAGCCGTAGTAGTAACGTAGAGTAATAAGAAAGTGGGGCGCGGAAATTAGTACGGATGTGGTGTACTGTCGGCTAGAAAATTTTTAACATTAAAACGAGAGCATTGCTAAAAACCCAACTAATCCATAGTATTAATGTTATAAATAAAAAGTAACTGAAAAGCCGACAAATAAACAGTATTTGTCGGCTTTTCACGGCTGAACAGCTGAACGGATCGTAATGAAATTTGTCGTGGAGATACATAATATCCTAGAGACCGACCATAGGTTATCTTTTGTCTTAAAAAATAATGTGAAGAAAATTCGTTTTTTTTTTACTTTTTTTCAAATACAGCGCCATCTTTGATGACATGATAGACGGTGACAAATGTCTTAACAATGACAATTATTGTCAAGTCATAAGCTAAAACTGAGAAGGTAACACAACATAAATTGATTAAGAGGCGGAACAAAGTTTGCCGGGGCAGCTAGTTTATTATAATGTATGTTTTTATTTCACGCAAAACTTACTGAAAGGAATTTGATACAATATCACGGTTTTCTATTTATCTTTCTTTTATAAAACTTTGGACACTTGAAATTTCTCCTGTATCGTGAATATACGGTTACAAACATTTAATCTCAAAGAACTTGAAGCAGCGCAGCAAGAAACAATTTTAGTATTAAATATTTGACACATCGCAACATATACAAACAGTCACAGGGCATAACTACGTACAGACGCCGCCAAACTGTCAATTTTTCCCAGTTGACATTTAATCGTTGCCCTACGATCATCGCTGTGAGCTGTCAACCGAAATACGCAATGGCGCTGTTGAACATTTTTAATTACTGGACTTAGTCTTTTGGCACATCTTCCACAAACCATTTCATTCACCTATGTGCTTATTAACTTACTTTTAAAATGAAAGTGAAATCTTTATTGATATTTTTTTTTCTTTACCTTAATCTTTTTTTTTCTTTTTTTTTTATTCTTTTTTTTTTGTTTTCCAACTTGCTAAGATCATTTTATATTACTACTCTTTAGAACCTTTTTGAAGGGTATTAGCCTACATTGTTTTGCCTGTGTACCTACCTAAGCGAGTTTATTGCCGACCGCACTCTGCATGTTACGATAATACAATTTGATGTTACTGAATTACATTGAAAGGTCTCAGAGCTCATGTTTCCTCACTTCGTTTTATGAAAGATAAAATTTTCAGTGAGATCCAATTTTCTGCGACAATTCGCTGACACTTTTAAACTACATTAAAGAGTGTCTCCGGATAATTTTATTCGTAACACAAATGTTGTAACTACACTATTGCTCACATTACATTTGCTGATAGTTATTTATGAATGAAAGTAAGTATAGAATTTTGTTAATTTTACACCATATTAGTTACGTAGACAAAATTATCGTCATTTAAGCCGGAAGATGTCATCTGTTGGACATAGGTCCTACCACAAGCGTTGCCTAATCGACCGGTTTTGGAAGCAAAGAGAAAGTTACAAAACATCCTTGGTCCAGCAATCTCCGTTGACAGAACTCATAGTGATGTTCACTTTGTCAAAGTGTTCAACGCTTATCTATCAAGCAGCTGGTTTCGTTTTGGCTATCATCAGTATGCAACTATAATGAGACCCACTTCTCTCCTGGTCGACGCAGCAGCCAGCCACTCCACAACACTGCAGCACTCCAACTCACTGGATATATATGCAGCATCACCCCGACTCACTGGGGTATCAGCAGCAACACCCCGACCCACTGGGGCGTCACCGCAGACAGTTCCGACCCACTGTGAACTATGCGGCATCGGGTTCCGACTCACTGGAACACCTCACTGGCCTGGCAAGCACTTCAAGACTCAACCTGCTATCGACCTCCGGTCTCGGAGGGGAGTGATGTAGCGACATCTATCTCGCCACATACGAACTATCCTACATCGCGCTATTAAAGTTATCCGCGCAGTTTGAACGTATACAAGTTCCCGACAACAATCGTCGTGCAGTAGTTAGTCCACCAGACACACCCGTTTGGTCGGAGGATCCTCCCTTTTCAATAGTGGATGAGGAACTTTACACCCTGTTCCTTATACCTCCAAAACGTCATGGGTACTCGCAGAGATGTGACGAAGCGCACAGTTCACCGTTACTTGAAGTCCACTTAAAGCGCAATACCATATTTCTGTAAATTCTCATTTGTCATCAAAGTTTTGTTTGCAACTGGACGCCAGTTAGCCAATAGCCTTGCAGGTCCAGGTCCTTGGTATTTATTGTAACTTCCAACCTCAACGGCCATCCGTACTATGAACAATGTGCACTGCAAAACACCTCTCTTCAATCTTTCGGCAATGTCCGTTACTTTCATTCTCCTCCTGATCTCTTTGTATGTCGTCTAGTTCAAGCGTAGGTGGAACGGCTCTATACTCGTTCCACCCACGCCAACTTGGTGGATACAGCACTAAACGAAACGTGCCGGATTTCAACTGGCTGCCTCAATCCGACTCCGCTGCGTATGCTGTATCCCCTCATCGGCATTGCGCCCCCTGGTATACGTAGGACTGTGGCAAGCCGCACATAAAGGGCGAAAGTAGAAGAGGATCCACGCCACCCGATGCACGATTACACTCCTGATCACCAGAGACTAAAAAGTAGGAAAAGTTTTCTTGGCTGCGTGAACCCATCTACTACCAACAGCACCTCGCAAAGATGTGACTTTTGGCGAGAGATACTTAAGCGTCCTAACGAATTCATCGTCGAGAGACTTCCACCTGGGCACACATTGCAATGGCCGACTTGGAAAACTCTGAACAGACTCCGCACCCAGGTCGGCCGCAGCAAGGATAATCTCTTGAAGTGGGGTTTCGCAGCTAGCACCGACCTTCAGTGCCTGTGTGGTACCTCTCCACAGACCATGGCCCACCTTTTGTCCTGCGCCGCGTGCCCTGTCTCCTGCACACGTGAGGATCTTATGTTTGCATCGGTGGATGGTGTTGCGGTGACCGAATTCTGGGCTAAACATTCAATTTAGAATTTAGTGTCTTTGTTTGCCATCGACACGCTAAGAAGAAGTTCAAGCGTAGCCTGTTCCTTTGGCAAGGAGCTACATCTGCCAACAAATTGTTTTGCTGTTTGGCGGAGGTAACACTAATATTGTTGTCTGTGTTGCCTATTTTACATTTGCATTTTTTTTTTTTGGATTGGGATTTTTTTTTTCTTTCTGGCTTCTAATGATGGTAAATGTGAGATTGACAGACGCAATATAAGGAAACGCCATACTTACCTACTATTTAATTTATCTTTCTTTTCAAAACTGATGATACCTACCCTAAACTAAACCCTCCAAGCAAATTGTAAACACATAGATAATAATAATTAGATTGACAAGAAAATTAATACAACAATGTAATCTTATAAGTTCCTTCGGAACGAAATCACAAAGGCATTTAATTTATGACCACAACAGAGCATAATCTGACGGATCAGTATCACAATCCACCTACAGCTTCCCTTGTATTCACAGAATACGTAATGTCCCAAAATACAGAAAATACCCTCACATTTAGGGCTGCTACGCGTATTTTTAAATAATTTAAAAGAAAGAAATATATTTATTTGACATCAGTCATTAAAACATCAGTTACGTGTGTATCAAGAGGTCGGTTATACATAAATGTCAAAAATAAATATATGTATATTGTGTTAGAAAGTGACACTAGCACGCTAATTTGGGAGGTAACAAGTTACTTAATGCCAAGCGTATTCTATCATCAAATGCCAATATGTCAGAGCCAATCCATGGCACTGACATATTGGCATGTTTCTTTTGATCTTACCGGCATGATCACCGTCGAAACGGGTATGGTGACGGAAGAATCGTCCAAGTGGCAGATAGTAGAAATAATTCAGTACTAACTAATGCTCGGATATTCTAGATTATTGCCGACTGAAGAATCTACTCATTTCTTATTTTCATTCTTGACATTTTTGTGCTCAAAACAAAACAATTGTTACTACAACCTGTGACTGTCGATTTTCTGTAGACAAAATCCGTTTCTATGGTGGTCATGATACGCGTGCTGTTTGACTAGCAGTCTGATAATAATCATCTTACTTAGAGTGAAAGAAAGAAAGAAAAATATTCACACACAAAAATACGTGCGTCTACAAGCGCTGACAACATGCTCAGATTTGCGCTTTCAGACCGGCGGCATCAGCTGTCGACTTTCCTCGATAAAGCTCGCATATGTTAGGTGCTATCAGTTGAATTAATTCTAACGCAAAGCAAATAAGATCAAGCTAATGCTCTTAACGCGACTTATTTTTATTCTTGTTTTTATGTACGTATTTTCTTATAGCTATTTAATATAACTTTATTACTAACTGTTTTTTTTACACTCAGATTTACCGAACTTTGGTTATATGGTTTTTTTGTTATTTGTGCTCTAGTGACAAATACTTTCGGTTCGTTGTAAGAGTGACAGCCCTATGAAGTCATAAGCTTAGATTTGACTACGCGTGGCTGGGCGAACAATGTTCCCAAATATTACGTATTGGACACAAGGCCGAAACCTGACCTTTATATAAATACTTACATAAGATGCCAAAAAGTATTATTTAGAACTACCCACTAATGCAAAATGTTTTCAGCACTAGGCGGCACCTTAATAGAAGCGCGCTGTTTGAATTTCAACGTTGAGCTAAGGGCTGAAAGCTGTATATCCAACAGCGAGCTTTTTGAAGGCATTAATTTAGCTGTTACACTACGTAGTGTTACTAAAAACGGGCATAAATCAGTTATGTAGGATAATAGGATTTGCATGTTTCAACAGAATGGTAGGTTATAATTTGTAAAATGAAGGGACAAACACGAAATCATTGAAAAAAAAATAGTTTCATAGCAAAATAGGTCTATAATGCTAGTGATAAGTTGCAATAGGTTTGCCCCTATTATAAAGAACTATACTTAATTGTATTTGTTGATTCTCCTCTCTTACCTTTCGGTGATTGAAGGCGCGATGTTATGTATAAACGGTGTAATGCTATAAAGGAGGACAATTTGTGGTTGTACGGGAAAGTAGTTGAAGTACACCCTGGCAAGGACAAGGTAATTCATTATTACAAACAGAATTAATATAAAAAATAAAACAGTTTACATTCAGAAATACAAAGAATGGCTATAATGTGAAAAGCTCATAATTAATTCTCTTTTATTAATATTTCCAACGCGTGCTACCTACTTAACATTCAACATTACTGAGCCCACGGATTTACGAAAACAACTCGCTTATTTTATTAATTACACGTTATATTGTGTTACTTGCATGTTTAATTATTAGTATGAGTCTTTATTTATTTAATATACTTTTAAGGGCTTTTACACACGAGTGGCATATTGCGAACGGCAGAGGTAACTGCAACCGTCGACACGCCTCGGCGGCATCCGTTGACGCGTCGACGGCGGCCGATGAAATTTCAACTTCAAAAATCAGCAGCAGCCGTTGTTAGCTCCCGCACTGTAGGCGTCAGTTGGGCTACCACCAAGCCGTGTCAACAGCTGCAGTTTGCCAGTTTTTGTGCTTTGCCGTTGGCAACATGCCGGTAGTGTGTAATAGCCCTAAGCACACAAATGTTGGCGGCAGTCTTCTTCTTCTTATCGTGTGGTTAGTAACTAACCTGGTGTCAGAGTTTTAATGCCGCCCATGGGCCTCTGACTTGGCATCACATGCCGTCGAGAAATATCTCTCAGGCATGCCGGTTTCCTCACGATGTTTTCCTTCACCGATTTTGAAGCAAGTGATAATAATTATACAATACGCACATGAATCCAAAAAGTCAGAGGTGCGTGCCTTGGGTTCGAACTCGAGACCTATGATTTAGCAATCCACCAGTCAAACCACTAGGCTATCAGGCATCTTAATGCCAAAGGTATTTTCTACCAGTCATCCTTTAGTCAGTCCAATAGGTATAAAAATTAAGACGAATAAATGTTTCTATTATAACATAAGTTAGTAAAGGTTTGTAACGCATCCACGATACTAGAGAAAATCAAAGTGTAGGGCAAGGTTTTAAAAATAAAGATTCTAGCGGCCTGCCTCGGCTTTGCTTTAGTGTTAACATTTCATATTAAGATTTTCATTCGACTTTTCAAACAAGTAACCCATAGGTACGTACTAAACGTTTTAGGAACACTTCATTGTGCGTTCCATATAGTTAAGGGATGGAATTCCCTGCCGTAGTCGGTCTTTCCTGACAGCTACAACCTAGGGGTCCTTTAAGTCAAGCGTGAATAGGTTACTTTTAGGCAAGCGTGCTTCATTATTAACCACATCGTTACTTACCATCAGGTGAGATAGTGGTCAAACGCGAGCCTATCAAAAAAGAAAACTAGTGAATTTAACACGCAATTCGACACGAATATTGTTTATTCATTTCATAGTTTACGCAAACTTTACATCACTCATTACAATAATGAACATAGAAACAGGTAACAAACTACAACAAAAATTACCTAGAACAAACAATTAGGTCGGGTATAACTTACATGGAACAAGGGACACCAAAAACTGTCTCCCACAGAACTTTGGCCATAGACGAACATTGTTGAACTGTCAAACTGAAAGGTATTACCAATCATTGCTATTGTTAGTGTGTTACATAATTAGGCAGCTCATTATCAATTAATCATTTCGTTCCGACGGAACATTTCGCACCGAATGGATATTGGGAGCCTAGAGTTCGTTCGTTTCTACTGAAGAGGAGTTAGGTGAACCGGAGCGAAGTCGTGCAGAATTCGTCCTATCACAATCGAGACGAGTGACACGATGAGAGTTACACACAAGCGGCATAGTGACAACGGCAGAGTGTGAGTGAGATTGTTGTTGAATGTTTTGATTCTATGTGTTATTATTTAATTTTTCATGTTTAATTTTATTTCAATTTTAGTATTCTACGACTTTTAATTAATTGCTATATAATTTAACAATAACAACAACAAACAATATAGCAATAACAAACAATATATATATTAAACAATATTTTACTGCGCCCTTACAGGGTCTACAACGGCTCTTAGCTCTAAGCCCTATGTTAACAACTTTTTTATCCTTGTGGAACGCAAATTTGAATATGAATATAACTGTAGCCGTCGACGGCTGCCCCTGATCTTCGAAGTTGTAATGTTGACGCATCAGCGGCCGTCGTCGATGACGGCAGTTCTCTGTGCCGTTAGCTACATGCCGCTCGTGTGTAACTCACATTGCGTCATTCGTTTCGATTGTTATAAGACGACTCCTACACGACTTCGGTCTGCTCCGACCAACTCAGCTGAGCTCTCGAGTGTAAGAGCTCAAATTCAACCATTGTGATAGTTCGATTTCTGCACGTCTCCGTTCCGCTCCGCCCAGCTCAGCTTCAGTGAAAAATGCACCCTTAGGTTAACTTATCTAATTCTAGGTCCGATATCTTACATCAGTATATATCAGTTTCATCATCGCAATCCGCCCACAGTTTGACCTTTTGATTACCCACGCGTTGTTATTTTCTGTTGGACGAAATCATATTTGTATTTTTAGGGTCCCGTAGGTAGTGTAGGTACGTACCACAAAGTATCGAATAATATAAGATCTGCGGTCTATTGAAAGGATAAAAGGTTCTAGTTTCTATATCATCGTACTTAAGGCATAATATGGGTAATTATGTCCCATGTTTGGTGATCGCCACACCTTTAGGGCATTTCTCCTTGTCTCAGCAAAATTTTCATCTTAGAGCAAGTAAAATTTCATTTGACAAGAAGAAAATTGTTTAAGAAGAGCCCCCCAGTATTACTTTTTTGATTACAAATTAACATTTTCGGTTTATAACAAATGCAGAGCTTTTTTTACAATGTCATAGTTAAATCAAGAATTGGATATTAAGTTTATTTATACGCCGCGTCACTTGAAAAAGCCATGAGCAACTTAGCACAGCATTCAGTCGGAACCCACAGGACCGCTTCTTCAGGGATATCGTGTTACTGGGTAAAAAGATAACCCTCGGTAAGACTTGAGGGGCAATTACTGTATTTAAAAGAATCTTTACATTCTAAGCTCACAGTCACAATCTATTAAAAAATCGTCTAATTTCCTGACATTTTTAACATTAATTGACGCCTAGGTGTAATCACAATTGACTTTTGAACGTTTTTAGGTTTCCGTACACAAAGAATAAAAACGGAACCTTATTATAAGACTCTACTTCGTCTGTCCGTCAGACACCAGGCTGTATCTCATGAACCGTGATAGCTCGAAATTTCCACTGATGGTGTATTTCTTTTGCCATATCAACAAATACAAATAAAACGAGGGTGCTTTAGACCACACGACAAGTAAACTTCTTTGAAAAAAATGTGCGCGCGCACTGCTCTCTCTCTCTCTTATTATTGCTCCTTCAGTGTGATACAAACAAGGGGCCTGCACTGTGTCTTAGATATACGAAACGTAACTGGCTATGAGAGAAAAAGAAAATGTGTGCTCGTACCTCTCGCTACAGTAATATGCGAAACATAAGTCTCTCTCTCTATCTCTCTCTTTCTATCTTCACTAGTTTATATCTCCCTCTGAACTTTCGTTCGCTTTGTCCGATCACACTTTTCGTAACACTCTCGTCACGCATTTACCAGCTTACTCCCCAAAATAAGCGTGCGTAATAAAGTTTTACTACGCCTTTGTTAATTTCGAGATAAGCCTTCTATTGATATTTCTGCCATGCATCTGGCTGTCTAAAGTCAATTTAGGTAATGATTGGCTGTTCAAAAGTCGTCCCATTTTCCGTATCCAACAACGTTTTATCCCAGCCGCCAAACCATAAACCCGAACCTCCAACAGAAGCCTCCTTTCAATAATAAATTCGATTTATTCTTCAGGGAACGATAAGTAACCGGGAACCGTCGTTATGTATGACAGGCGAGCCAGAATAGGGTTTATTCTCATATACAAAACATTAAATGTCGCCGGGTTTTGACGAGCTACTTTTCTAACTACGTTCTATTTGCGTTCGGCTGGGTTAGGTTTATGACAAATGTCTAAACAACTTTGAAAATAACTTATATTCCATTTATTCCTCTTAGATAGGCAAACCTTATTTTGTAGAGCTCAACATTTTGACCCTCCCGAGTATCTACATTTTAGAAATATGCAAATTTGTGCGCAAGCATAAAGAATTCTACACAACACGTGAAGATATCCAATCTCGTTTCACACTCAGACACCGAACCAGGTTGAACATACCGAAATCTAAACTTAAAATGCACTCTACAAGCCCCTACGTAATGTCGATAAAAATATATAACAAACTGCCTGACATAATAAAGAGAGAAGAAAAACTAAATATATTTATGAAAAAGCTGAAAAATTTCCTGTTAAATAAATGTTATTACTCTATAAATGAATATTTAATTGATAAACTTAAATAATAAGAGTTACAATAATATATTTATGAATATAAAATTTGAATTTCTAAATAAATTATTCATACGCACCAATTTCAATATATTAATGTCAAAATAAAAAAAAAAAATGAATACATAATAATAATTAATAAATCATAAATAATAATAATACAATTAATATCTATTAAATATAACAATAATACTAATATTCAGTAAATAATGTAGGTAACAATAAATTAATAATATCGAGGGTAATGTCAAATAAATAAATGGAATTTTAATAAACCCCAAATATTTGAGAATTGTTAATTTGTTCATGGTCTTAATATTTAAATTATTCTTCTATTGCAATGAAATGATCACATTAAGCAAGGCTTCCTCTCTCCTACCATTTTTGCTGTGCCCTACAGGGTCCATAATGATCTCATTTATATCCCTACCACCTAAGAATACATTATGGAAAGCAATAAAGATATTGAGTATTGAGATCCCTTTTAAAAAAAAGAGGCTCATAGAAGCAGGAATGCACAACATTTTATTTAAAAAATAAGTGAAAACAATTTTTATTCATTTTTTTTTATTTTCAATTTATTAAGCCCTTTCGCTTTACAGCTGTTGTAACTTGCCGCTAACTTAGTACGCCCACATTTCAATACTTTTGATTGGATCCCCTTACATTAGTAGAAATGCAATTTCTAACCTCTCGTAAAACACCTCTCAACAGTATTTTCACAGTGTCGTAAACCTATACTCACAGTTTACAGTAGGCTAAATTCTGTTCAATAACTCCTGTTTTCTGTTTGTCCCTGTTTTCATGTTAATTAACGTTCGTGCAAAGTGTAATAGCATGTAAGCCGGTAATTAGCTCGTGATCTCAATATTTTTGCAACCATTTTCAATATTGCTCATGCAGGATACGCTGTTCATTCTCATCAAAATAACGTGGTAAACCTACTAATTAAATCCGTTACTTTTACTTTAATTTGTAGCTAAGTTTTATGAGTTGTTACCAGCTATGTGCCCACAGGCTGTTTCAGGAAACTTAAGTCAGTAGATTGAGTTTGAAATATTCGTCTTTCTCGTAAAATATATCTTTACTCGTATTTATAAAGTTTAACAGTTTTTTTTATTTTTCTCTCTTATTGTTTGTTATCTCTTAAATTACCAGTAGGATTACAAAAAATAGGAGCGTAATGTTATGTTATGCAAATACAAAAACTCTGCATAGATATCTGACCACAGCAATCACGTATGATACTTTCTAAATGAAAATGCTTGATTTCTTACTGAAAATGTAAAAATCGGTGCGTGTGTACCTATATTTTTTGAGGAGTTCCCTCAATTCCTCGAGGATCCCCCATCAGATCTAAGTTTCGATACAAATGGGACCATTTTATTAGTATACCCTACAAAATATAAAAATAATTTTGAAAATCGATCCATAATTAATGACGGAGTACAGAGGTAACAAACCATAAAAAAAATACAACCGAATTAAGAACATCCTCCTTTTGATTAAAAAGAACTTTTTTGCATTTAATAACACAATTCGTGAGAATTCTTTTTAAACTCTTAACCGCCACGTCAAAAAATTAAAAAACGTGCCTTCAGCGTCAAGCTATCAAGTTTGTCTTTGAATTCATCTTGTAGTTGTGACGTGTGGCGTCCTGGGCACATTTTGGTTTGTCCATCCATAATTGACTTTGCGGTCAAAGAGTTAAAATCACGTTACGGCCCCTAAGACTGTGTGAAACCAGGGTATACCTAGTTCAATAATAACAGATCTTTTACATTTGCACGTTATTATACTTAATAGCTGCCCTGGCAACTTCTTAAATAATATTTTATTACTATTTAAGTTAAAAAAAGTATTCTATCCTTAACCTATTTGAATGAGCACTTTAAAAGGGAAATCCTCAGAGACTTCAACAACTAACATTAAGGGATTCCTTCGTTCCTTAAGTATGTACTTTAAGCTGCTTACATTACATACATAAGTAATACAAAGTAGTCCAACATCCTTTTGACTGGCCTGTTGGTATTGTAGTTAGTGACCCTGACTGCTATGCCGGAGGTCGTGGGTTCGATTCCCACTCAGGACAAATGTTTGTGTGATGAGCACGATCATTTGTTCTGTGTCTGGGTGTAATTTATCTATAATGTGTATGTATTTAGAACTAAATAAGTATGTTTATCAGCTGTTTAGTATCCATAACACAAGCTCTTAGCTTAGCTTGGGACTAGATGGCCTTGTGTGAAAAAGTTGTGGAGTTGTGGAATATATATTTTATTATTCTTCTCAATGTCCAATGTCGGATGGTTCATAAGCATTTTGTCTTCTCCTATCTTGGAGAAAGACAGACTGCTACAGGCTAGAATTGAATACTTTTTATTGGGAAAAGGTTAGGCAAATGATGCTATGATGTGTACCTACCTGTACACCATAGCATCATCTGCCATAGGGCGAGGCCACAACACTGCGATGCGGCGTCGCATCGTAAAAATCTACGTTTCTCGTTGTATTGCTGTAGGCGTCGTTTTCGCGATACGACGCCGCATCGCAGTGTTGTGGCCTCGCCCTAACCTTTTTACAACTATGTTAGGATCGACTTCCAGTTTAGCCAGATGCATGTAAATATCAGTATCAAAATCAAAAGTCTTTAGTCAAACTAGGCTGAGAATCAGCACTTTTTGAACGTCAAAAAAAATACATAAGACAGTCCCCTAAAAACGCCCCACCCTTCGCCAGTTCCTAGTGTTTTTGCTAAGAAGAAGAAGTGGCGGAACAAACTCCCCAGCAACACATCTGTCTGATTCGTTTGAAGAACTATAGAAAGAATCTATACAATGAAATGCTCAATTAATAGCACTAAGGTTTATACACTTTGTAAAAACATTAGGTACATTTCAGAATGATTGTCACGAGTTAGCTAGCACACTCCACTAAACCAAGAAAAAAAAATAAGCAAATAAAAATAATCATATTAAAATTGAAATCTAAACTCAAGCAAAACGACTTCAAAACTGAAAAATAACAGCCTCCATGTATAAAAGGCGAACCCGCTTACATGTGCAATGCTGGCTTATATTCACAAGGCTGTGACTCTAAGTTTAAAATGATAATCTAGGACCATCGAAGTGACACCAATAAGCAGTTAACTATTATAACAAAAAAAAAACCATTGGTAGGCAAGTCGACCAGTCACCACAAGCAGCACCCGTTCACGAGCATAACGCAAAGATCAGTCACTACCCCATATTTGAGGGAAGGGGGTAACCCGATATCTTACATGGAGAAGCTGCCTATCTAACCTCCAGCTACTGGGTCAACCGAAATCCCTTGGTTAAACTGGTTGTCAGACTTTCGGGCTTCAGACTACCCGTAAAGACTGTCAAAGATACAAATGACAGCCGGGACCGACAGCATATATAGTAAACGTAGCTTAACCTTCAATCAACCCGTAGGGTTGGTATTATTTCGCCACAAGTTTCTAGGATATTACAAACGGCGTCTTCTTGCAGAAAATCTTTGAATAAGTTTGAAAGAGAGAAGAAATACGCAGTGTGTAGGTAATTTGTATCTTGAATTCGTGACTTGTTGAAACGTGGATAAACTTTCTACAATAAATTAAAATAAAATAGTTCAACATAATATTTTATGTATATATGTATAGATCACTTAGAAGCTGCCAATCCTTTTATTCCCGAAAGCCATCAATTATTTGTAACCGGCAATTTCGTTTACGCTAGAAGCTTATTACATTTCTCATTTTCATAATAGGCGTCTCTGTCGCGTTTAAACGACGTATGAAGGCAATTTCGTTTTTAAAATATTGAGTTCGAACTGCCTCATGTGTGTGATTAATATCTGATGGGTATCTACAGAAACACTAACGGAAGTAAAGTTGCCACGTAAAAATTTCATTGAAGACAAGTTTTAGTGAGTGAGAGATTAAGGGAAGGTTCATATTTGACGGAACATGCGCCGAGCGTTTGCGACAATGTACCTCGACGCACTAACGCATCATCTGTTGAGTGTGAACGGTCAAGTGTTTTTCTATACATTTGTCTGTTCTGGCGTTTACGCGACCGATAATACGCGACGCATGTTCCGTCAGATATGAACCTTCCCTTAAATGTTTGTGTAAAGACAACAGTGTGAAGCTTTCTCTACCAAAGTAGCAGACTGGTTTATTATTTAAACTGACTTTAAAAATGGAGGAAGGTTATGCATAAGGTGCACATCTGTGATGAGATGTGCCGCAAACCGTAAACTGCACGGGTCTATGAATCTCTATAAAATTGATGAACCACGTTGTATAAATTTCAAATGTTGCAGTTTTTTTTTACCCTTCTTAAAGCCACGGAAATTCGCTAGATGCTGAAAGGCACAAACCCAGACGTTGTGGCGTTAGTCAGCGGCTTGATGTGCTGGCGTCTCTAAAATACAATTCAATCCAAAGATATACAATTCGCGGATAAATTATTAAATAATTATTTAAATAAATGGTTCATTATAATTAATACATTAATTAATTGAATACATCATAAACTAACATGTATCAGTGGACACCCTCGCATATTCTCTTACAGAACACCAGACAAGCACGCATTATCTACTTCCATTCATCAGCAAACATATTACATACTTAATGATGATAGTGGTGAACTTTTCCTCAAATCTTAAACACATTATATTATTATGACTAAATTTGTTCTGTATTGTTACAGCGCCAGTCGCACGTGCCAGGCGGAGGGTGCGGCCGAGCAGGACTCCACGCAGCCCGTAGACCTGCCCCGCACCCGAGATGGAGAGATCGACTATGATGGTAAACTAAATTAAATCTTTTATTTCGAACACAGCCCATTTACATACATACATACATACATACATACATACATAAACTCACGCCCTTTTCCCATGGGGGTAGGCAGAAACTACAGAGCGCCATATGCTACGATTCTTACATCCTCCTTTTGCTTCGTTTACATTCATACATGTTGTCATACACACACGCCGGTTGCGAGTACTGCGTACCTGACCTTTCTGAAGAACCTCACCAATAAGGTCTATGTATGTCCTTCTAGGGCGTCCCCTCCCGGCGTTCCCACATACATCTGCCTTGTAAATACCTTTCGTTAGTCGCCTTTCATTCATCCATCCTTTCAACGTGACCAAACCATCTAAGCATACTCTTTTCAATTTTTGTTACAGCCCATTTAGTTAGTATAAATGAAATTAAATTAAATGACATTATTTATTATGCAAGTAGGATATGAAAATCACTTTTACACGTCATTTTGACATTTAAAGGTAGTTGAAGTCGGCACTTCCATAACTAACTACCTCTGAGAAGAAAAGCCGAAACAAACTCAGAGATCATCTTCTCTTTTTAAGTCCAGACATTAAAAATATTATCAAAATTTTCGTGTAACAAACCATGCAGAACAGTGTCCGGTTTAGCCTTTTGAGAAAAGTGCTAGAAAAAAATTGGGTAACCAGCATGTATGTGCCAGCCATCGTGAGCTCAACTTTTTATACACACGACTTTATCTACACACTAGTGTTATTACTTACATCTACCAGAAAAAAACAATATAAACTGTTAATTACTACGCCTCAGTGGCTTGAAGGCGTATCCAATGTCCCAGTGTGGGACTGTCCCACCTGTCAGCTATTGTTTGCGGGATACAGTTGGGGCTGGCGCGTACCCTGCGCATAGTGGAAGTGCAACGCTTGCGCATTATGGCATGAAAGCTATCTATTCACGAACAAAAAGATTCAAGCAAGAATGCACAAATACATCTAATGGTCAGGACACAAAAAAAGCAAAGTATAAAACGACGTACGCCGCCTTTTGCATCGACGACGCGACGAACACGGTCCAGCGGTGTACAGTCACGAGCAATAATATGTACCTATACATTGTCACATTCTCTAAAATATCTTAACTTCTACTATTCAAAAATATGTGTGCAATATTTTCTTCTAAATTATCATAATAATTTAGAAGAAAACGCGATTAAAGTGAACCGAAGTAATACTTACCTACGTTCGAAGCGTGTTTTCTATCTGACAACACTGAGAAGAAACAACGAAACAAACTCAGAGGTCTCTTAAAGTTCAGACAGTAACCTTGATCAAATAATGTTCAAACCATGCATAATACCTATCTGAGATGGTCTTTTGAGGATAAAAATAAAAATAAATATATAAATAAATATTCCACAACTTTTCACACAACGTCATTTAGTCCCAAGTTAAGCTCGAGAGCTTGTGTTATGGGTATTAAACAGCTGATAAACATACTTAGGGTAGTACCGCACTGATATAAATGGGCATGTCCAGTCAGTAAACGCATTTGTCAATCGTGTAAATTATGCAGTTGAACTGTTACAACCACCATTGCTTCATTGTGTCAACAATAAATCGTGGCACTTAAAAAAACAAAACAATATGTTACTCTACGATATTCCCCTCACGTTTATTTTACAACGAATATCCTTTGACAATGCCTGCGCAGTCACAGTTCGTGGGCTTCTTCAGATTAGCATACAATGTCCGTCTTGCACATTACTTACTGGCGATATATTGTCGTGCGTTTAGACACACCGACGTAACAGCCCTTAAATGTTCACTTAATTTAGCGTTAGTCATTTGTTTTAGCTATAAAGTAGTGTACAGTCATAAGCCGAAATACCTTGCAAAAAATTCAAGAGCTTATAGCTTTTGAATTTAGAATTAAGAACATACTAAAACAATCAGAACATTTTACACATACAATACTAAGTAAGTACTATGCTTTTCTGGGTCTGAGTCTGTATAGGAACATAATGTTCTGCATCACCTTAAGGTAGACTGGTAGAAAATGCCTACCTAAGGGTTTAAATCAGCATTGGTAGAGTTTTTATTACTTGTGCATAAAGTAATGTTTGCGATCAAATAATGAAAATGAAATGATTGGAAGTGAACATAAAAGATTCTCATAGTAGACAAACTCCTAACAGCTACGAAAATTATAAGCACACATACCTTCACTTATGGAAGCAATGTTTTTCTAAATTATATTAATAAAAACTAAGTAGTAGTTAAAATTCGACTGTTTAAACTATTCTTTTAATTTTTTCTAAAAAAAAACTTAGTAAGTATTCAATGATGGAAAGTGCCTACTTAGCAGAGTCCCTGCACAGCAGTGCTTTGACCGATATAATAAATTACTTTATCAAAACACATGTTTGTCTCCAGACATTTAATTTGGAACAACATTCATATTTGAACCATGACAATCAAGTCACTATGTGACAGATTACAAACCTTACGGCCGGTATCGGCAGTACAAAATAGTAGCAACCTCCAACTTTCGTATCACTATTTGTTGTCCCTCTTGAAGTCATCAGTCTACCTACCACGTGTATGCCTTTGGTGTAAATACCTATAAAATATTTGGCAGTGCTAGAGTCCGGCTTTAATGAAGCACGACATAAACCGAGTGTGGTTTAAATCATCATCATCATCTGCCTAGCCTTTTCCCAACTATGTTGGGGTCGGCTTCCAGTTTAACCGGATGCAGCTGAATACCAGTGTTTTACATGGAGCGACTGCCTGTCTGACCTCCACAACCCAGTAACTGGGTAACATGATACCCCTTGGTTAAACTGGTTGTCAGACTTTCGGGCTTCTGACTACAAGTAACGACTGTCAAAGATCTACAAATGACAGCCGGGACCAACGGCTTAACGTGCTTTCCGAGGCACGGAGGAGTCTTGGTATGAAATAAATGGTCACCCATCCACGGACCGACCTCGTCAAGCGTAGCTTAACCTTCGATCGACCCATGCGGCTGTTATAATTTAGCCACAAGCTCCAAATATTATTATTATTTTCATTAGCTTTTATTTCTCGGAACCCTTGGGTTCCGGACCTTTGGAAGGCGTACGAGGGGCCGAAGCCAACTCGCAGAGGCCTATTGTTGTCTTTATTGAAATGAGGCACCAACCGCAGATTTTCCCTGTAAGCACTACACAAGTGAACCTAAGGAAAACCTACGACTGGTGTAAGACTATTGCAGACTATGAAAACAAAAGTACTGGACTATAGGTTAGGGTGTCTAAAATGGACTGGATATCTAAAACTATGAAGGACTATGGCCCCTGCCTTACCAATGTTTTATATACAGGGATTAAATGGCAGGGGGTGACTTGCACACTCAATAATGGGCCCTCTGAAACGGCCGCTAGCACATAGTAACGCAGCGACAAGAGAGCAACATAACCTTATTTTATTATTATTTATTATTACTGTGCTACTCACTATGGGTTTTTTTAAACCTGAATTAAATATTATTATTAGTAAATAGCACTAGAGTTGCATTTCCGAACCTCCAAAGGAAAGCCGATAGAAATCGAGTTGTATAAACACTTCGCCACTGCCAACTACCTATCCAAATCCCACATGAGAAAAGAAATTCGTAGTTTTTACTTCACGTATCAATATTATATAGGCAGTAATTTAAGTATTGTATAGTGTTGCAAGTACAGTGTTCTCGAAACCATAATATGAAATAATATGTTGTTCCTGTTTTTATGTATAGGTTGCTAAATTTTAAGAGAAAAATCGCTTTCAATTTTTGAGTAAGTGTATAGTTGTGTATGCTTATGACTGTACACTGACAGTTATTCTATGAAAATCTATAAAATTCGATCCGGCCGGCCAAGCCTTTCCCAGTCTCCCTGGCACAGTTCCAGATATGACAGAGGCGTGTTTGCTGAAGGACTCGGCATACTTTTATGTCAGCTGAAATTCACACTCGTCCAGTCATTGGCGAAGGCTAATAGGTGTATTAGCCTAGTTCATGAAGTACGCAGGATTATTTTATTATGATTTAGAATATGAATGTAGGTTAACTTGATTATACAATTACAGATATGTTCTATTGAAGTCTCAAGGATTTTGGAGATATTATTCAACCATTGCTTCTCATCTGACTAGAGTATGTTTAAGCTAACAGCCGCTCGCGATTTCCTTTGCGGTATGCATTTTTATATAAATTGTCGTATAAAGCAACAATAACAATTTCACAGTGTAGGTACCTATATAAATTCTCGTGTCACAGTGTTTGTAACAAAACTATTTCAAAACGGCATCACCGATTCTCATAAAATTTTGTGTGAATAATCAGTAGGTCTGAGAATATGAACTAAACTTATAACACTAATTAACACGAATAAATTGATTCTAAGACCGAACGAAGTTAACCGGGGCAGTTAGTAAAACCATATATTCAATTTCACATCGTACCTAATAACCTAATTTCTATTGACAGCGTTGTACGAAGATGAATCGGACAGCGACCTCGGCTCGATGGAGAACCACGGCTCGGTGGTCACCCACCTCCTATCGCAGGTCAAGATTGGAATGGATCTCACTAAGGTAAGCAATAAAGAAAGAAAAAATGTCCAAGGATGAAGCTCCACACACACGCTAACACACAGGCATTACACAGTCACATAAACATTCAAACACACTTACTTAAAATTCTATGCATAGATCCTTTAAAGTTCATAAATTACAAAGTTGGTTTAAGAAGTAAATCTATCTATACTAATTCTATACTTACTAATATTTTAAAGCCGATACATTTGTTTGTTTGTAGGGTTTTAACTGAACCGATTTTAAAAATTCTATCACCTTTGGAAAGTATTATTATCACCGAGTAACATAGACTATAATATTTTATTATTAAAACTACGAATGGGTCGAAGGAATGTCAAAGATTAAGGGGGCGGAATTCACGCGGACGATAGATTTATAAATTAATATGCTCGTTAAAACTAATGCTATGATGTTCAAATGATAGGCGAGGAAGCTGCCACACAAGTTAAATGTTACATTGGGTCTCGAGTTCTTGCTAGACAACTGATAAACATACTTTTAAATATTTTTTTAATTGTACTAGTGCTTGACTGCAATCCCACCTGATGGTAAGCAGTGATGCAATAAATGATGGTGAAGCGCACTAGTCTATTAAGAGCCTATTCACTCTAGGCCTTGAACACACCTAAATTATTATCGGTCGGGAGGACCGCAGCAGGCAAGTTGTTCAAGTCTAATATATTTCTAACAAACACATATTATAGATATATTACACCCAGATACAGAACAAATGGTTGTGCTCATCGCACAAACATTTGTATTGAGTGGGAATATAACCCAGGACTTCGGCATAACAGTACGGCCAATAACCACTAGACCATAAGGCCAGTCAGAGTAACACTTTATGTATAGATGATATACCAATCGATTTAAATTATTACCTCCTACTACTACTTATTCAAATACGACTACCTATTCTGGTATTGTATGTAACATAGAGACACGCAGGGCAGTAGTTCAGTTTAAAATTATGTATTTTATATCTTTCAAAATCAATGCATTTCAGTAAGGTAGTTAGGTTCGGTAGTTAGGTTAGCTATAGGATAGGTATGGTAAGTTAGGTTAGGTTATATATATGTATGTTCGGAAAGGGAGAGGGAGATTACCTCCACTCACCCTGCCCGCCGCAGACGCACCGGGCGCAGGCGGAGGGCGGACAACGCCCTCTTCCAGCCCCCCTGAATGGGTCCAGGGCGACGGACGCGGGGATGTCCACCGCCTCCACGTACTCCGTACCCGGATCCGAGGTGGCGGCGCGTCGTGTTCACGCGCGCCCCTCTTAGACGTCGCGAGGGGAGTCTAACACCTCACTCCCCTCGCTGACTTGGCGAGGCCCGCAGGGCCGGCACCAGTCGGGGGTTGCGGAAGTATCTTCTGTTCCCGTGACCCCCCGCGCAGGTGTGAGAAGGAACACGGGGTGGTTTTTAGTCAGTAAGAGTCTGACAGACCCCTCCGCCTCCCCGGGCGGCGGACATCCATGAGGATTTTCCACCACTCAAAAAAAAGGGTATATATGTATATGTTGACATTGTAGTTTATATTAATACAAAATAAATAAATTAATTGCTGTTACTGGTGTATAACCGTTGTAATTAATAGTAATAAATAAACTCTAATTCTATCGAACACAATTTCGTTACGTTTATAATATTAAAAGACATTCATTTCTACCCGCCTTCTCCTTCGTGGCAAGCCAACTTAATAAGGATCGATTTGTTTCAGGTTGTACTTCCGACATTCATTTTGGAAAGGCGATCGCTTCTAGAAATGTACGCAGACTCCTTCGCACACCCGGACCAGTTCGTAAAGTGAGTTACTAATACCACAGTATAAATATTAATACAGTAGGACGACGCCTTTGATCTCTGGAAAAATGCCGACAACGTCTACACGCGTGAGCCCTGAATAATGCCTCCCGCACTACGAACATCGTTTTGTTCGCAGTGCGGAAGCGGCTTTCCCGCGTCTCGCCCCTCACACCCCGCACGATTGCCCTGTCTAGACGGCTTCGTCGGACGACTGTATGTTTTTAGACTGTGCTAATACTATACAGTTAATTATTTGAGCTCAGTTTCCAGTGTATTCTGATGCAGCTGACTGACCTCTACACTACAAGCGTAGCATAGGTAACCGTCGTTCGACCAATGCAGGCAGTTCTTAAAAATTTACCCACAAACGCCAAAATTCTCCAACCCAGCAGTTAACTTACGGCAACGACACGGTTAGCGCAGCGACACTAAACACTTGCGCGAAAAACGTGTCTAAACCGACGTGCGATCGACGCTCAGCTTACGGTGTCTGATCAAGCGCAGTTACCCGCGCCGCTCCGTCTACTATGTCCTTGCGTGCAGTTGTATAGGGTGAAACAATTTAAAGGAAAAATTGAGACATTACTTAAAAAAATTAAAAAAGAATTTGTATTGAATCTACGTTCCATACTTAAGTGAAACCAAACCACCGGTTTCAAGGATAACGGTGTTCACACTAACAGCCTGTATAGTTAGCCACACTTTAACTTGTCGCTTGCTGAGCGCTTATAACCTATCTACACCTTTTTACTTATAATATCATTGAGTATAGTTAAGTATGTTGGTAGTTTAAATGTTTGTAACCAAACCTACGACACAGAAAAAATCCTAGAGTGTGGGGCAACGCATGAAAACCAACTGACCAAAAAATGAAATGCTCTTAAAGCTCTTCTTCTGTGTTCCCAGAATAGTAGACCAGCCAACCCCTCGCGACCGCATGGTGCAGGTGGTGCGCTGGTACCTGAGCTCGTATCACGCGGGCCGCAAGTCGCAGGTCGCCAAGAAACCGTACAACCCCATATTGGGAGAGGTGTTCCGATGCCACTGGGAGCTGGACGGGGCGCCGGCTGAGAGTAACAACTCGAATATCGAGAAGGTAAGGAGTCAGGTTTTGGCAAAAATATAAATGTGTTAAGTTTATTTATTTTATTTTTATTTTATTTATTCAGGGATAATAAACAGCTACAATATGTGCTTAAATAGAGTACAGATAATACAGAATATTAACAATATTGCAGTCCACTACATTATCCGCATATTATCGTTAAGAATATGATAATGAGTGCCACTAGATTAAAAAATAAATTAACAAGAATAATAATAAATACATCACATTCATAATACCACAAAAAAAATACAGGACTTAAAAAAAAAACACAAAATATTAGTCACATTTAGCGATGGCAAACAGCTACAACATACAAATAACATAAAAGTTTCAAATGGAAATGTTACAGTCTACTACATTATCCACAGAACAATGAAATAATGTCAGTGTTGAAACTTCTCATTGCTTTTACCATTTTTTTATGTGTTTTTACTGAAGTTTTTTTTTTGCTTTTACAGACGTACTATTTTAGATAAACTATATAAATTAAACCAAACTCGTGAATAGTAACAATAACATTTTTATTTAAATATAATGTACCTATATTTTAAATTGTATACTTATAAAAAAGAAATAGAGCCAAAACAGTACCAGGAACACAACTACCCGTTCCATACGGCAGTCTTTTACCAACTACATAATGCTTTCAACCTGGCGTTCGAGTCTGCTATTGCAATCGTGTCTCAATGACCGGTCATTAATCGAATATTTGACAACTTTGACAGTTTTTGTATGGGAAATGTGTCATAAGTTTGACGTTATGCGTCAAAAATCGATCATTGACCGGTCATTGAGACACGATTGCAATAGCAGAATCGACCCCCGGGTAAAAGTTAATAATACAATCTTCCCACCTTGGACATAAAAGTAGGCAGAGTATGCGTCAGAGGTCAAAATTATCTTTACCACTTTTACAGCAAGAAGTAGGCGACGGCCCAGTCCCGTGGTGTACGCCGGATCAGATATCTTTCGTAGCTGAGCAAGTCTCCCACCATCCCCCAATATCGGCCTTCTATGCCGAACACGTGAACAAACGCATACAGTTCGAAGCCTGGGTGTGGACGAAGAGCAAATTCTTAGGCCTCTCCATCGGGGTCCATAACATCGGGAAGGGAACTGTCACACTGCTGGATACTGGAGAAGAGTATACTCTTACATTCCCTAATGGATATGGCAGGTGAGAGATTAGGTTGTTTTGTTTTATATTTTTTCAAGGCAATAGTAATATGTAGAGTATGTTTAGATGGTTGGTCACGTTGAAAGGATGAATGAAAGGCGACTAACGGAAGGTATTTACAAGGCAGATGTAAGTGGGAACGCCGGGAGGGGACGCCCTAGAAGGATATACATAGATCTTATTGGTGAGGTTCTTCAGAAAGGTCAGGTGCGTAGTACTCGCAACCGACGTGTGTGTATGTCGACATGTATGAATGTAAACGAAGCAAAAGAAGTATGTAAGAATCGTAGCATACTCTGGGACCAACTCGGAAATCACATAAAAAAAAACGGCTGTTGCATACAAAAGTTCGATACCTACTTAACCAAAATGTATGAAACGCCCATTAGTAAAAGTTGTTCATATTCATGGGTAGAACACCCTGTGAAAATTAGTCAGACGATTAAAAATACACCGTGTATATTGATTTTTTGTAAGAATTTTACATTCTATAAGAATATTGCGCAAGCCTATAAGACTATTGCATTCATCATATAATCTTATTATATTATTTTTACTTATTTATTTATATTGTATGCCTCCTCGTGGGCTATTGTACAGCTAGTGTATTCATGGCATTACAGTAGGCCCTATCAGAATAACAGCGCTGCGGTATTTATTGTTTTTCTTTAAATATCGTGGCATCGTGCTGAGATAGGGGCCTTTTTGGCCTCGCATAAGTCATTCGGTTATTTAATATGTAAAATTTAGTTTTTGTTGTTAAACTTCAGTGCGTGTCCCAAATTAGTGTTTTTCTTTGTTTCTTTCTTTCTTTCTTTCTAAGCCTGCATAAAACCTTTGTTTTCCAATTTTATCTCTCGGTTCTGTTTTACATTCTTCCAATAATTTCAGCATGATAAAAATAATACAATAAATGTACTGATGATTTATGAGCTGGGCTCAGAGGTCACGGCAACTGATTTAAAATCATGCGGTCAAAAGGTTAAATGATCTATTATTTAGACTTCTCAATCCACAGATCAATACTGACAGTCCCCTGGATAGAACTGGGCGGGTCTGTTTGCATAGAATGCGTGCAGACCGGTCACAAGGCCAACATCGAGTTCCTTACTAAACCGTTCTATGGCGGCAAGAAACATCGCGTCACTTGCGAAATATTCGCTGGTGTTGACAAGAAACCTTATTACACCGCCCAGGGAGAGTGGAATTCTAGAATGGATGGCAGGTGGACTGATTCTGGGGTAAGTAATAGAACCAAACCCCTATGTATTAGTATGAGTGTATTTCCTAAACACGAGTAACTTATAACTTTACTTCACGCGGCATTTTGACGTCTGAACGTTGGCTATGATTGGTACATACTTATTTCAAAAGAGAGCACGAGCAAAAGTATTGGTGCTCTTATTTTTCGGGCCGTTGTTGAAGGGTTTATCAGGAATCTAGTACTATTATTGATCGAAGATTATATTAGTAACAGTAACATTCCAGAAACACTAAAAGAAAAGAAAATCTTATTAACAGGAAGGTTTAACAAGTTTTGTTGACAACGTGTAGTTTGGTAAACCTTCCCATTGTAGGCCCATCAAGCTTCTCTGCAAACATCTGTGAAATGTTATTGCTGCTTCTTCTCACTCTGGATATTACTGAGGCAATTTTTTTCATATTACTGCAAAAAAATCGTCAGAGTGCGCATATTTAAATTCCATGTGAGCTTATTGTCATTATCAAGCAGGTTTTGACTGCTACTGAGCAATTTCCAATGATAGTCAGCTATCCTAAGCCAAATAACCATGAAACATTACATAATTGGTTATTAAAATTCCCACAGCGTACTGAGGTCCTGTTCGAAGTGTCCAACATGAAGCCACGGCGCAAGCGCGTGGCGCCGGTGTCGCGGCAGGCGGCGCACGAGTCGCGGCGCGTGTGGCGCCACGTGACGTGCGCGCTGCGCGCCGCCGACTGCGACGCCGCCACCAGCGCCAAGCGCCACGTGGAGCAGGCGCAGCGCGACGCCGTGAAGACGCGCGAGGCCAACAGCGAGAAGTGGGCCACGCTGGTGAGTCTCACATTTGTAATGAAGCCGCGGCGCAAGCGCGTGGCGCCGGTGTCGCGGCAGGCGGCGCACGAGTCGCGGCGCGTGTGGCGCCACGTGACGTGCGCGCTGCGCGCCGCCGACTGCGACGCCGCCACCAGCGCCAAGCGCCACGTGGAGCAGGCGCAGCGCGACGCCGTGAAGACGCGCGAGGCCAACAGCGAGAAGTGGGCCACGCTGGTGAGTCTCACATTTGTAATGAAGCCGCGGCGCAAGCGCGTGGCGCCGGTGTCGCGGCAGGCGGCGCACGAGTCGCGGCGCGTGTGGCGCCACGTGACGTGCGCGCTGCGCGCCGCCGACTGCGACGCCGCCACCAGCGCCAAGCGCCACGTGGAGCAGGCGCAGCGCGACGCCGTGAAGACGCGCGAGGCCAACAGCGAGAAGTGGGCCACGCTGGTGAGTCTCACATTTGTAATGAAGCCGCGGCGCAAGCGCGTGGCGCCGGTGTCGCGGCAGGCGGCGCACGAGTCGCGGCGCGTGTGGCGCCACGTGACGTGCGCGCTGCGCGCCGCCGACTGCGACGCCGCCACCAGCGCCAAGCGCCACGTGGAGCAGGCGCAGCGCGACGCCGTGAAGACGCGCGAGGCCAACAGCGAGAAGTGGGCCACGCTGGTGAGTCTCACATTTGTAATGAAGCCGCGGCGCAAGCGCGTGGCGCCGGTGTCGCGGCAGGCGGCGCACGAGTCGCGGCGCGTGTGGCGCCACGTGACGTGCGTCTAGAACGAGGCGTTTAACGGTTTGCTTCTTATCTTTCTGGGTGTTGGCATACAGTTGACGCTAGAGACTCTACTTTCAACTGGTGTGATATTGCTGGGCTGTCCCAAGGCTGTCCCAAGGCAGTATTATGTCTCCTGTTTTGTTCTCAATTTTTTACAAATCTCATAACGTTTTAATGAAACAAATAAATAAATTCGACCCCTCAGTTATCATCTCAATTGATTATAAATGGATTAAATTAAAAAAAAAACTATTTAAAAGAATTTTGGAATCTCAATTGATTATAAATGGATTAAATTTAAAAAAAAAAAACTATTTAAAAGAATTTTGAAATAATCTATCAAAATTTTGTTACAGCTGTTCACTCCTAAAGGTGAAGATGGATGGGAGTACACGGCTCCCCTCAGAAAGCGCCTCAGTCCAGCAAAGTCAACGCCCCAACATAAAAACGGAGAAACCGCCGAAAACACTAGATAATCTACTCAATAAACAACCTTGGACTATTGAAATAAGGTAGAAATTCCTTTGTCACAGCAAACGGACCTTGTAGGGTAGGACAATGATCACAGTGACGCACTGTTTTTCCGTTATCACACTTCGGCTTTGTTCGGGAGTTTTCGGCAACGAGAAAAAGACAACAATACCTTGTAGTCCTTTTCTTACAAGAGGTTTTCTTATGATAGTTGAAGTGTGGTGGTATGTTTTAGAAATCGGGAAAGTTGGACCGTTAAGTCACTTTTGCCATAATTTTACGGTTTTGGATGTCGCGCATGCAATCTCGACTTAAATATTTTTTAATGATGTATATTTTATATTTTATTTTTTTAATTATGAACCAGATATTTTTTCACTATGATAACCTTGTATAAATAAACATTTTAGTGCAGAATTTATGGACAAAATTTTAAAGTTGTTATTTACTTGAAACTTATTGTTTAAGTTTAATTATAATTTACAAGTCTACGAATTTTATTTCCATTTTGTTATGTAAACACCATACATAACAATTATCGATTTTATACTACATAACATGTGTATCTTATGTAAAGACACATCGCACTAATAAAATTTCAATTTGACATTCACATTTCTATCGTCATTGGTCTAGTGGTCGTAAGCACTACTGCTGAGCACGAGGCCCTGAGATCGATTCGATCGATTCTCGAGTCAAAGACAAAGTGTTAATGAATTTCACCATCTGGTATAAATTTTTAGCATCAGCCCGAAGTTTGTATTTTGCCCATTGACGGCAATTGGCTCTCCCTATGTTACTAACTGGTAACTGGCAAAATGTGGGCTTATCTAAGCGTGGTAATTGACGTTAATGTCTTCTCTGTTTGAGAAGAGGCCTCACAGTCACAAGCTGGTTTAATCATAAAATTTATTGGGCGGGAAAACTACATTGCATATCGTTCTAGCTTTAGTCCTGCCATTTTTCTTCTATTTTTATTATTTGAAAGAAGGTAGCTGATTTCTAACTAGATGGAAAATGTGTAGTTTTCTCGCTCAATGGTTACTTAGTGGCGGAATGGAAACCGCTGAGATCATTGGTCGAGTTGATATTATATGGTAAAATGTAACCATATCCGTGTTTAGTGGAAGCTTACGCTAAACTCTTGCGCAAGCGAAGCGATTTTCTCCTAAATAAATAAGTAAATAAATAATAAATATTTCACAACCTTTCACACAACGCCTTTAGTCCCAAGTTAAGCTTGAGAACTTGTGTTATGGGTACTAAACAGCTGATAAACATACTTATATATTTCTAAATACATACATATTATAGATAAATTACACCCAGACACAGAACAAATGATCGTGCTCATCACACAAACACTTGTCCTGGGTGGGAATCGAACCCACGACCTCCGGCATAGCAGTCAGGGTCACTAACTACTAGACCAACAGGCCAGTCAAAAACAGAAAAAATAGTTGTAGGAATATAGTAGAAATAGTTATATGAATTTGATAGTATTACATACATTTTCGAAACTACTATGTTAATTGTTTTCTACAAGTGAAAATCGTTTAACCCGTTAAGTATATCATTATCAACGGCCACTTTATGTTAAGATTACAACTTTGTACACCTACGTCCTGGCAAATAAAGTATTATTATTATTATTATTTGTCGGTTCAAGTAATATTGAGCTGACAATGGTCACAGTAATAACACGACAAAATAAACACCAAAAACACCGCAATAAAAAATCCGAATTTCTGTATTTTTAATTGCACATACCACTGTTTTTCTCTGCATCACCTAAAGGTTGACTGGTAGCCTCTGTACATTAGTGTGCTTGAAGTATTAAATAAATAACCTTTGTCCAGTTAGATTTCTTGTTTATACTTTAATTTTACCCATAACAATAGCTCATCTCAGGTGATAAATGTGTCTGATTATTTGAAAGTTGGGCGTTTGGGCCATGGAAACTGACTTATAAACAGGCAGCTAAAAGGTCCTTGTAAAATATTACCAGCCTGTAACTCTCCTACTGCAGGGCAAAAGCCCTCTTCTCATACAGAGAAGGCATCATCAACCCGCTTGATCAAGGCGGATTGGCGATCAAACTTATATTAACATAAGTCTGTTTTTCACGATATTTTTCTTAACCGATACCAAAGATAAAGAAATGTGAATGTCTAAAGAAATACTCAATTAGTCAATAAAATGCAAATGGTTATGCGGTCGTATCGAGCGGGTAAAATCCCGAACAAAACCTGAATATGTATCGACTAAACGATAATCGATTGATTCGCCTAAATATAAACGTGAAACAAACCAAACTATGTGCAACTGATTTAGTTGGTATTTACATATCTTTTCTGCAGACTAACAGGAATGTTGACGTAGTAATCAGTTATCATTGTCAATTAAAGAAATTGGTTTAATAGTCTATGTAATGTTAATCGACTAAAATACTGATATTGAACCGCATTTCTTTAGCTTAAAATCGATTCCATCGTATTTTAGTAAAGCACGAGTCTACAATATCGAATACCAATTTAGGGTCAGTTTTCAGCAAATTGTATGGGAAAAGAAATTATTAAAATTTCAGTACTTTTTGAATTTTCATTTCCATCGAATATTATACCTATAAATCGATATTGATATGGTTAATTATTCAGTCAAAGGGATTCGAACACTTTTTTGGTATATCAGGCTGGTTGCCATTTTGTTTTTTTTTTTAAGTTTCCGCTCTCAATGAAAGTCTATAGTAACTGGGTTAGGATCTACCCTTTAAACTACATTCATTGGGACACTTTAGGGTACCTACCATATATTTTTTTCGTTGTGTAAATGTCCTAGAAGTGTTATCTAGAATATGGTTGATACCTACGAGTGTCACTTTACTAATAATATTTTTATCACTCTGAGAAGTATGTAAATGCTACTAACATTTATATGCCACAAAGTGCAAAGTACGGGCAGCTCTCCACTGTGATCCGCCGTCAACACGTGACATTGGCTCACTTGCCACAAAGCAAAATTTAAACAAATAAGCATGGAAACCGTCACCCATATTTCTTACATTGCGCTCGAAACTTAATTTAAAAAAATGGCGGCGTATGTTAAATGCCAGCTTTCATAAAAAAATGTTCGAACCCCATTAAAGTGTTCGAGCATTTATCCGTTGGTGAAAACTGATCCTTAGTCGATACATTTTCAACTATAATACTTACAGCATGCGCGACACTATTTTATAAGTTTTGTTTTATATTTCATCATATTTTCTTGTAAATTCTCAATCTTACTATGGCCTATGATAGATGATTCAGCAATAATTCTTGTACATAATGTTATATTTCAAATTGCAACGCTTATGCAAATTCTGTTCGATTCGGACGCGCGATGGCCACCGTACGAGCCACGCATGGACTTAGAAATAATATTAAAAAAAAAATAGATAAGGTTTGGTCGAAGTACGGTAGTATGAAAGTCGCGAATTTAATGAGTATTATGAAAGAAATGTTATTATAGTAAATAGTTGGTTTTAGTCGGCAGCTGTAGCGTTGTGAGAACAAAGGTATGGTTAAACTAATTTGTAAAATATTACAAGTTTTCAATAATAAGATTCTCTTCGCTCACCATTGAATTTTTGCGTCAACACTGGCAATATACATCTGTATTCATATTTTGTAGCAATTGAAAAGTCAGTCGGTTTCAATCGCCTTAGAAATCATTTGTAAAATATTTTATGAAAAAGTTTTACAAATCAGTCGAAACAAAATCTATTTAGAATTAAACACAGAATCGTAGAGATCAGAAGGCCAATTCCCGTAATTAAAATCGTTCAAAATCTATCTTATCTCAGCGACGACTATCAATGTCAAAATCGTATCAAAATTATAGGAAAATTAGGTGTATTTTTGACATATTGAGACGGAGATAAAAATGTGATCATTCTTAAAAATATGAGAATTATCCTTCTGATGATTTTCAATCAGTAGTGTTTCATGAAAAACTTTTTCATACAATGATCTTCTTAAGTCCAATTATATTCTATACTTTTTGCATGCTACAGTAGTTGGTTGTAGTGCAAATTTTTCCTATTATTGTTAGTAATATCCCGATGTTTACCCATTAACTGTGAACTGTATTTTACTTATTTCAAAGATTTTGTCAATTGATTAAATGTATTACGTCTACAGTTCGCATCATGTAAATTTACTGAGAAACATAACGTTATCTGCATCACGCTAGTCCCCTAAGGGTTAGCAGGAGTTGCCCACGTTTCTCAAGCGGCAGTCTTACTCAACGCAAATTGTAGATGTCAATATTTTATTTTATATCAATACAAACTAGTTCAGATTGTTGAGTATGCATTTGTTAAATGGAGTGTTAATATAGAGAGTGTCGTAACATCCACAGATGTAATTTAAACTGCTCCAGGAATACAACTCATACTGTGTCGATCGACATTATCAATAGACTCTAGCACATCAAGCTAAACTGTAAAAAAATCCCAATTGAACATGAACCCTATTCTGTTTGCAATAAAGTTGAAAAACGATCACAGAAATTTGACACATTGTTGCTTGATGAGCTAGCCTCTGCCGTCACTTGTTATCTCCATTTGTTAACTACTCTGTGTAAATTTAAAGAACATAATGTATTGCGAAAATATATCACGGTGAAGGTATTATTTAGAATCTGTAAAAGGGGGTCTTATGGAACTAGACACAAGACTCATTTTTGAGTAGCGCAGCATATTTCAACGTTTTTCGGGATATTACTAAACTTTTTTACCTTAAGGCCCGCGTTACATTAACTCGCTCAATACTCAAGCATTACTTAAAATTGCATTACTGTTGACTGGCCTGCTGGTCTAGTAGTTAGTGGCCCTGACTGCTATGCCGAAGGTCGTCGTTTCGATTCCCACCAGAACAAATATTTGTGTAATGAGCACGATCATTTGTTCCATGTCTGGGTGTAATTTATCTATATGTATGTATTTAGAAATATAGTATGTTTATCAGTTGTTTAGTACCTACCCATAACACAAACTCTGCTTAGCACGAAGTCCCGGGTTCGAACCCCGGATCAGGCAAAGTGTTATTGAGTTTTTCTATCTGGAATTTCTCAGTAGCAGCCCGGAGTCTGGGTCTAAGCCCGATTGATGGCAATAGGCTCGCCCCCTATTACATGGGGCTTAAACAAAACTGACAAAATGTGGGTGTCCCTACTACCAGGTATACCTCTGCCTAGCCCTTCGGGGATTACCTACAGGCGTGATGTTTTGTTTGTTTGTATTAATGTTGAAACTTGTTTTTTATTTAATTTTATTTGTTCAGGGACAATAAACAGCTACAATATTTATTTATTTATTAAAACTTTATGCACAAGTAAAAAAAACTGTACAAAGGCGGACTTAATGCAGCAATATGTGTTTGAACAGAGTAAAGATAATACAGAACATTAACATTATTACAGCCCACTACATTATCCTGAGAATATGATAATAAGCGCCACTAGATAAAAAAAATCGAGAATAATAATAATTCTTTGTTCTCAAGTAGTGCTTGAGTGTCGAGTAAGCTTATGTTACACGGAGCTCACCTTCTCATATCTTCTATCATCCTTGTCCATCCGTTTCTGCGATGTCCACAGGACTCTAAACTTCACCTAACGTTAGTCGGTAGGTGCTCTGTGCATTTCTAAGTCCACTTGTACGTCGGTTCAATTGTAATAATTAGTGAAAAGACTGACAATGTGAACGAAATCAAACGGAATCGACGGTCACGTGCAAAATTATGATTAATTATGAATTATTCAATCACATAGACTTATTTAATTACATAGTTATAACTACCATGTTGTATATTTAAATAAAAAATTAAATTATTCTTTGTGTTTTAGTTTTGACTGTAGTATTATTTGTCGGCGATATTGGGAATCGCATTATGGAAAATGGAGTTGGGCAGGACACCTAGCTAGGCGCGGTGATGGCCGGTGGAGTAAAGCTGTGACCGAGTGGCGTCCAAGAAACGGCAGGAGAAGAGTGGGGCGTCCGGCGGCGAAATAGGAAGACGAGTGTTGCCATTGCGGGAGTACCGTGAATGAGGCTAGCACAGGCACGTGGAGACTGGTACCATAAAAGAGACGCCTATACCCAGCAGTGGGCGAAGTAGGGCTGTAGGTGATGATGATGATTAACTGTCTTGTCTCTATCATTCTTGGCAGAGTCATCACATTGCAGTAAGCTTCCGGGCAGCTGAAATCCGCCTCACGATGCGACGCCATCTTTCTCTGTCGACTGTGATGCGTACCCAATGGGGTATTTGACAAAATTATAGTTTTTTCTCCGTCATCTAAGGTTACAAGAAAATATTCGACACGTATTTTTTTCTTTTTTCACCTAATCAAAAAATATCGATACATCAAAATGTCGTCACTAGCCAGTACAGTTTATACTAGAAAAAAACGTACGTAATAACGTTACAAGCCCCCTCTCCTCAACTTTAATGCGCTTGTTCTAAGCAGTTTTCCATCAATTTGAAAAAGAAAAAAATACGTGTTGAATATTTTTTTGTAATCTAGATGACTGACTAAAAACTAAAATTTTGTCGAATACCCCATTATGCTACGGGCCTATTACCATATTGAAAAAATAAAAAGCTCAACAGCAATGAGGGTTGCACAATGCACATTACTCGTAGTCTTGCTAACCTCTCCATCTTAGCTAAATATGCAGCTTGTGTCTGGAGTGGGTTCAGGTAGTGCAATGGGTGGGGAGCGAACTCACGAACACGCAAAGCTATTGGACTATTGCCGCTTCGCATTATAGCTCAGTCAATAAAAAAATTAAAAAATAAGTAAGTTAGCAGCCCCTGAGGGCGAATTTTTGTTGACTATATACTCCATTTACAATAGCATTAGAAAAAAAGAGGCTTGTAGAAGCAGGGGCTCGAGTCTGCTATTGCAATCGTGTCTCAATGACCGGTCATTGATCGAATATTTGACAACTTTGACAGTTTTTGTATGGGAAATGTGTCATAAGTTTGACGTTATACGTCAAAAATCGATCATTGACCGGTCATTGAGACACGATTACAATTGCAGACTCGACCCCCTGGAATGCAGAACATTTTATTGTAAAGATAAGTGATAACAATTTTATTCACATTGTTTTATTTTAAATTTAGAAGAACAAAAGTGAATCGAAGAATGCGTCCATTGTTCATCCCTGCTTTATTGAGGTTTTTATCATTGACACTCGGATTTTCAACTAAAATAAAATAATATATCTAAATGAATTCCACATAATTTCTTAAAATAAATTGTTGCAATGGTTACATTTACAATGAAGTATGTGACCGCTGCTGTGAAAATAGATTATGATAAATTAGACGTCTATCGTAATTGTAACATGCTTAATTATTGTAAATCGTTACTCCTTGACTGCGGGACTCACATACGCTGTGTTATCGCCGCCACAACGCTAGTGAGGCTCGCGCACACCCGGTTGTGATTTCATATTTTCCAATATGGCTGTGCGGCAAATCACGCCCAGCGTGTAAAATTTAATTATGCCGCGAGTGCGGTTCTCGCAACTGCTGTGAGTTTTTACGTCTGTTTAGACGTTTGATAATTTCAAGTTTCAAGTCAATGAGAATTTATTATTTAAAATACAGAACCAGTAAGGGGGTTTCACTAGAATTTCTTATAAAATTACAAAAATCATAAAGTTGAAAATTGTATAATTAAGCTTTTTATACCGGTATGCCAGGTGTCCACAAAGGATCCTAAACCCTATTGTGTTGGGGCTTAAATTGATATTCGCAATGTTGTTTTATTTCACTTCAGCAATTAAGATGTCAGGTGTTCACAAAGGATTTTAAACCCTATTGTATTAGTTTGAGGGTCCTATTGTGTAGGATGGTCATTTTCGAAGTAACTCCCTTCCTCCCGGACCGCCATTGCGAACGGACGTGTCAACCAGTTTATTAGTTTAATTTAATAAATATTAAATTCTGCTAAATAAAAACCAAATAAATCAATCAGTTTAATTATCGGGAAGTACTAGGCGCGCAGTGTGTTGCAAGAGATCGAGTCCTGCGGCGAGCGAGACGAGAGGTGTCCGTACTATATCCCTCCCTGTCGGCAGCACGTGAGTCATTACCAACTGACCCCGCCCACTTTTAATATTCTGACAGTTACAAGCGCCTAACGAATAACACTGAGCAACGTGCGCCTAACAAATAACACTGAGCAAAGTGCGGTAACGCTTATGTGTTAACGTTAATTCGACACAGGCATCATCAGAGCATAATCCGTTCTTCGAAATGTTAAAGCGGACGCCACCAAAAACTGGCAATGAACCCTTGCCGTACCACAGTTCCGAACCCGATTTAACATCACCAAAATCGGAGCAAACACTGGATAGAATGACTTTGCGGCAAAAACGAAAACATAACTTTGAACAATCTGATGAGCTGAAATCTCTCCGAGAAGACATCATGTCATCCATTGCAAGTTTGAGAAAGGAACAGCAAGAAAAGTTTTCTACTATGGAAAGTAATCTAGACCAAATAAAAACCCAAAATTTTGAATTACAAACAACGGTTGAATTCCTGAGTAGTAAGTACGATGATCTGATGATGAAATTAGAACACTTAGAGAATGAGAAGAAGAGCACATTTGCGTACATTCGATCTCTAGAGGAAAAAGTCGAGAACATGGAACGAACTGCTAAGTCGTCGAGTCTAGAGATCCGCAATGTGCCTAAAATTGCAAATGAATCAAAGGATGACCTTATAAATATTGTAAAGAATCTAGGTATCGCTGTAAACACCGAAATACAAGTAAGCGAACTCAGAGATGTTTATCGTCTCAGTAGCAACAAAAAATCCCAAACTGATGGGCATATAACCGCTGAATTTACATCCACCATTTCGAAGAATAAACTCCTTACATGCATCAAGAAGTACAACCGTGACCACAAGACCGACCGGCTTAACTGCTCGCACATTAAAATGGCGGGAAATACTCCTATATTCATTTCAGAGAGTCTCACCACTAAAGCCAGGAAGCTGTTCTATCAGGCTAGAGAATTTACAAAGCTGAATGCCTATGCCTACCATTGGACATCGCATGGCAAAGTCTACATAAAAAAGGAGGATGGAGCGCCAGCGAAGAGAATAGCACAGGCTTCCGATTTTGAAGGCATAAAACAACAGGAAAAATGACTAGTGACACTGACCCATACACAACAAAATATTACAGCTGAAAAACGTATGCTTCGCCTGAAGAATCCTTGCCTTGCAAACTTTCTTATATTTAACATAGCTACAAGATTTTTTTTTCTGTTTATAATATTTTTTTACGTGCATGCTTATACACTGAAATCCAAACATACCACTTGTAACATTTTATTTAAACAAACATACATACAAAATATTCACTTGCATAAACATTCATCTCTATTTACACCAAACACGCTATACAAAACAACACTTACTAATCACAGTGTACACAATACATTATATCAGTATTTCATCATACAAATCTACATTTATTTTACCGTACTTTCTACATCTCAGTCATTGCTAATAACTATGTTTGTTACAAATAATTATTTCAGTTTTTTCACGTCATTTCCACTGATGTCACTACTATACCATAATATTAAAGTTCGATCATAACATTCATATAAATATAACAGAAGAAGTAGATACAGTTGACCCAATTGAATGCATATCAATTAATGACACTAGTCTTTGCCCGCGATTGTTTGACTGTAATGTTCGAACCCACGATGCAATGGCAATAATAAGTATAAATATTCGAAGTATTAACTGCAATTTTGACCTTTTGGTGGCCTTTATTTCCGCTCTAAATATGCGTATTGATGTCATTGTTTTGTCTGAGTGCTGGACAAATATGAACAATCCACCTCCGGATATGGACGATTACAGAAAACATTGGACTAAAACTAGCATAAACCAAAACGATGGCGTGGTGGTATATGTGCGCAGTGATATTGTGGCGGTTGTTTATGAACCTAAAATTACTGAAGGAAATTGTTTAATTGTCACTTTTCAGCCTGAATACACAATCGTTTGCTCGTATAGGCCACCAAGTTTTAAAAATCTAAATCCCTACTTGGAATCACTTGATTCTATCCTATGTAAATCCGCAACAAAAAACCTAATCTTCACCGGGGACATAAATATAGATATTTTACCTCAGAATCTGTCTAGTGTAACCCAAGATTACCTTAACCTGATGGCCATGCATGGACTACGCCCAGCCATAGATAGACCAACCCGTATCAAGACGTGTATTGATCATTTCATGATTAAATGTTCCTATCACTGGAAAACAGCAGTTTTTGAGCAGCCTTTAACAGACCACTCTCCTATACTTCTATATATTAACAACTGTAAAATCCACAAAAAGGTTGAAGTGCACAATAAAGTATCGATCGATTACAGTGCAATAAAAAACATACTCAGTGACGAGTCTTGGGACACTTTATATAAAGTTACGGATACTAACATTGCGTCGGAAATCATAACAACACGACTCTTGGGCATTATTGCAAATAATACCAGTACTGTAAAAAAATCTAATAGATATAAACCCTTAAAACCGTGGATAACAATAGGAATAGTTAAATGCATTAAAAAAAGGGATAGGTTACATAAAGCCGCAGTGAAGACACTGGATAATATACTTCTACAGACCAAATATCAAAAATATAGAAATTTGTGCAATTTAATAATAAAAAAAATAAAAAAACAATACTATGAGGGAAAACTAAACACGAACAAAGGGAACATAAAGAAAACTTGGGAAGTCATAAAAGAAGTTTGTGACATGAAGAAAAATATAGAACCTGTTGTAGAACTATTGGATATTGACAATACTCCTACTAAGTCTCTGGATAAAGTCAATTACTATTTTACTGGAGTCGGAGAAGAATTGGCAAATGATCTACTGAATAAGCTAAATAAAACTGAGCCGGAACTTTCACGTGAGGCTGCCAGGGAGCCCTCACCACCAAATTCAATGTCCTTTATACCTACAGATCCTTATGAGGTGAGAGGGATTATTCTAGGACTGAGAACGCATAGCGCACCCGGGTGGGACAAAATCACCGCAGAAATTCTAAGACAGAACATTATTTCTCTAACACCACCCATCGCATACATGTGTAACCTTAGTCTGGCAGCCGGCACATTTCCATCTTTGTTTAAGAAAGCCATAGTCTGCCCTATTTTTAAATCTGGGACTAAAAATGAGCCGTGTAATTATCGCCCTATCTCTCTTCTATCAACGTTATCAAAGATCTTAGAAAAAATCGTTAACAAGAGAGTTATGAAATATCTAGAGAAGAACAAACTGCTTAGTAACCTTCAATTCGGGTTTAGAGAAGGAAAATCAACTGAGGACGCAGTTTTGACACTAACTTCGTCTCTGGTATCCTATCTAGATAGGGGGGATAAATGTTTGGGGGTCTTTTTAGACCTCCAAAAGGCATTTGATACAGTATCCGTTAAAATACTCATAACACGTTTGGAGAACGTTGGCGTAAGAGGGGTGGCTCTGGACTGGTTTAAAGATTATTTAACCGACAGGTCCCAGCGAGTTAGAGTTGCCGGCTATGAAAGCTCTGATTCGTTGTGCAGATATGGCGTTCCTCAGGGCAGCACTCTAGGACCCACACTATTCCTAATCTATATTAATAATCTGTGTGAGACAGCTGCTACCCTTCCACATTTAGATCTTCTAATGTTCGCTGATGACACGGTACTGATCTTCCATGCTCAAACCTGGGATATGGTATTTAATCTGGCTGAGACAGGCCTAGCAAAAGTGACCTCCTGGCTGGAAAACAATCTTCTATCTTTGAACACCAGTAAGACGAAATATGTTTGCTTCAGCAAAACATCTGTAGGAAAACCAGCTGCGTCGTACGCGATCAAAATACATTCTTTCCCGTGTAACAGAAGAAATACTCAATCCAGCTGCAACTGTTCGACGCTTTCACGAGTCGCTTCTATCAAGTATTTGGGTGTAACACTGGATGACCAACTTACCTGGACTTATCATATCATGCTGACAATAGCTAGAATTAGAAAACTAGTTTACATTTTTAAAAACTTGCGCACAGTGGCTAATACAACTTTACTTGTACAAACCTACCGAGCTTTGTGCGAATGCATTATCCGATATTGCATTTGCGCATGGGGAGGTGCGGCAAAAACTCATATGATTGGAGTCGAGCGGGCACAGCGTATGGTGCTTAAAGTACTTTTATACCTACCGTATCGACATCCCACATCTGCAGTGTATGATCTGGCTGGAGTACTATCTGTAAGAAAGATTTTCGCCTACGAAATGCTACGAAGATACCACAAACAAGTTGTTCCCAACCTGCCCATATCAGGAAAACGCGTGGAAAGATGCCCTGTCCCTCGTACAAGATCGGCATTTGCTAGAAGGCACTACGCTTATCTAGCTCCGCATTCCTATAATAAATTAATTAAAATCCAAAAACAGAAAATAAGCAAATTCAATAACAATAAATTTAAGATAATGCTTAATACTTTGCTCAAGTCAATGGACTATACTGATGTAGAAAATCTCATAAAATCATAACCCATCCTGCTCATCACAGGCAAACACACGTACACATACACAAACTCACATAATAATATACATTTTTATACATACACATAATTATATACAATTCATCCACATATACACAAGCACACACATATACATATACACACCCACATTTGCACAAACACACATTCACACATTCATACACATAGCAGCATGTTTGTTAAATAAATAAGTATTATTACAACTAGATCTGTAAATTTTAAAAATCTTTTTTTTTATATATGTCGGAGATAGCTTACGGTTGGGGTTGAATCTTCATCAAAAATCAAATTCACTCAAAATCAAAAGTCGTTTATTCACTTTAGGCTGAGGATCAGCACTTTTTGAATGTCGAAATTACATAAGACAGTCCCCCAAAAAGCCCACCCTTCGCCACTTCCTAGTGTTTTTGCTGGGAAGAAGAAGTGGCGGAACAAACTCCCCAGCAACACATCTGTCTGATAAGTTAACACATCGTCGAACATGATTATCACGGCGTTATGAGTTACAAGCAGAAACGTTTCTTCAGGATAACTTTACCGTTACATTTTAACACTTTGTAATAAAATACAACGAAACGAATGACAGTTCATATAGTGGAGGTGACGTTGTCTCCAAGACGGCAGGATGATAAGAGAGCTGTCGTCGCAGCGTTCCTCCGTTTTATAGGCTCCGTCGTAGCACGAAGTTAGCCGTCATCGCGACAGTGCAGTGTTGTCATCTCTCGAAACTCGTGCTGCGTTTCGTTTTCGCTCCATACTATTGACCGTCTCCGACACGGCCATCCTGCGTTACACACGTCCTCGTGTGTTAATCTGAAGCAAAAGAAAATACCACACAGTATCATTCACGCTCGGCCAGATCTGACCTAAATAACTCTGACTCAATAAGTAACTCCAAAATTCTGTAACACCATTGAAATTACAGAAACTAAACATAAGTGACTGACAATTGCTGCCAATTCTCTATGTACAACACATGTAAACAGTAAAAAAAAACATCCCTGTGACCATGTAATGCGACACACACTAAGTCAACTCTGTGACTACAAGTGTTCTATGGTAGTCATCCCTGTGACACCAAATTAACAGTTAGTCAACCCTGTGACTGAAGCGCAACACATGTGCGCACACACACACATGTCAACCCTGTGACCATGCGAACTCAATGATTCAGTCATCCCTGTGACTAATCAATGATTCAGTCATCCCTGGGACTAATCAATCAGACAGTCATCCCTGTGATCATCGCACACAAAATTAACAATATTTGAACTAATTATCTAGAATACCTGCAGCAATGTCAGGTGAAGGTTCTCAAACGCCTTCAGTATCACATTTCGGTAAATCACAGTTGTCATTTAATTCAATAATTACTTTAGCTTCTAGCATTTTCCTAACCCAGGTGGAACATCGGTTTTAGGTTGAATAAAAAGAATTCCTGTCATTAATTAACAAGGTAATTATCTTATTGGTACTTTACATCATCCTCATCAAGTTGGTCACAGCGCACTGCGCACCACACTAGTCATTACAAAAGGTTCAACTACACGTTAAAAATATTAGAAAACTCAAAGCACAACTGACGCAATCACCTCACTATCTCAGAAGAGACACAATCAGACCAGATAAACCAAAATACTTAAGCACTACGCGTGATGTTTGACTACACATAGCCCTCCTCCTAGTAACCTAGTAACCTCCAGTTACCATCTTACTCATGGTTTCCACTGAAACCCGACCTCCGCCAGAGTTGACTGCCCACCACGTACTCACGGACTACATACCGATTCTACTGAGCTACGGTTGCACGACAACCTCTGGTACGGTCTCATCCATCACGTAAGCTTAAAGATTTCATTTCCACAACTACTTTACTAAAATCTTGTCAGTTATACTCTGATCATGTGCGTCAGAAATACAGTTACAGTTAGTCAAGTTAACTCGTCAACTACCGCAACCTAGACAAGTAGGTAAATGACCATTGTTTGCGCGGAGCCTTACTAAATAAACACCCTTAAGACCTTGAACGGTCTCAAAATCAACAAGATCAGACTAAATCGACCGGAAATCTATTAAGTTTTGCATTTGCACGATTCAACCTCAGTTTTACGTTTGCCTAAAGTTATACCTCAAAAATCGAAACTCACTAATTCTCATTCTTCAGTTTGAATTAATAAACGACTTTATCAAGTATACACATGCTAGCAGCCACTAAAACATCCTAAGAACGTCACAAATCGCTAAGCAGGAATCTCATCCGTGGCCTGTGGCTTTTCACTAAGCCCCAACAAACCTCCAGTTTGTCACTATGCATTCTCATCAATGCCGAGTCCCACGGACTCTATGGTCTCTACAAGACCCCGACCTCCGCCAGTGCCACTCGCAATACCGCGTATCCACGGACTACTTAAAGCAGATACCGATTTCTACTGGACTACGGCTACGAGGGGCTACTGGTACGGTCTGACCAGCCGACCTAAGATTCCCCACTATCACTCGATTCAACCTTTTCTATTTTACTTAGTACTTGGCCCTCAGGCATCCGCCTTCCTTTCATGTGCATACTTGCAAAAACGTTATGAAAGATCCCTTATATTTGGGGCCTAGTTTAGCATGTTTCGTTATGTTACTTAGTTTATTGCTAACTGAATTTCGATTAATGAGTCTTGCTAAAAACTACTATCATCTGTTTTGATCGCTGTAAGAATCGACTTAGGAACTATCAAAACACGTTCTACCTGTTTGTTTGCCCTAAATGAACCAGTAGCGTGTGTCAATCAATGTTACTAGAATGACAAAACCTTTTATTAAACGCTTAACCACAAAAGCTATTGTCTCGCATGGATCCACGTTCGATATGACGGGTTAACTCGCAAATAACAGGCTTAGGTTTCCGTGTACAATGTACGCGTCCGTGTACCAAATTAAGCTAAGATATCTTTAATCGCCCTCATAGTACTACTAGCAGACTACCAGTATCGATAAACCGGAACAAACAAAGGAACTTATTTGGTTAATGCGTCTATTAATACGAAATGCATTCCCTTAAATCTTATTTACCGCTCAATTTTCCAAACGCGTCACGTTGGTAACGTTTATTTACCTACCAAGTTTCAATTGTCACGACTTCTATTGTTTACACGAAGTAACAAAATATGCCTACGTAAACAGACCCCAGGCAAAACGCTAAACAATATTTCGATCGCATTATTGTCAATTTAACGCATTAAAATAGCCCTCTACTAATTTAACTTCCAGTAGCCTATCTACGCGATGCTAAAAGAATATTCATGACGTTAAGTTCTCTTAACATACCCGCGGTATCGACGCTGTTTAAAAAAAATAACATTTTCGTTTAATAATAACTAACAAACATTTTGTCACGGTTGATTGTGATAAGTACCCTGTTTAAAATATTTCGCGAACGATCATCACACCTATTTGTAATGATTTATTATCTTATTGTACGCGCTACCCGCATGTAAAATAAACTATAAGCACTATTTAAAACTTCGCAAATAATTCGTTCGGTACTAGGTCTATGTTTGTAGTACAATCTAGGTATGATTTTTACACAAACGTTCGTATTGACCTTCAAAATTGCGATTAGTACTGCTTGGAAAGAAAACATTTTGGTTCCAAATTCAAACAAAAATGACACGACTCACCGGATTGTTGTCTGCAAGTGGGTACCAGCTATTTCACGCGCATTTGTAGGCCGCACTGCCGCCCGAAACGCGCTGCCAAGCCGCGCCACCGCCAGTCAAGTGGGAAGCAAGTTCTTTATGCCACTTCTGATGTCGGAGATAGCTTACGGTTGGGGTTGAATCTTCATCAAAAATCAAATTCACTCAAAATCAAAAGTCGTTTATTCACTTTAGGCTGAGGATCAGCACTTTTTGAATGTCGAAATTACATAAGACAGTCCCCCAAAAAGCCCACCCTTCGCCACTTCCTAGTGTTTTTGCTGGGAAGAAGAAGTGGCGGAACAAACTCCCCAGCAACACATCTGTCTGATAAGTTAACACATCGTCGAACATGATTATCACGGCGTTATGAGTTACAAGCAGAAACGTTTCTTCAGGATAACTTTACCGTTACATTTTAACACTTTGTAATAAAATACAACGAAACGAATGACAGTTCATATAGTGGAGGTGACGTTGTCTCCAAGACGGCAGGATGATAAGAGAGCTGTCGTCGCAGCGTTCCTCCGTTTTATAGGCTCCGTCGTAGCACGAAGTTAGCCGTCATCGCGACAGTGCAGTGTTGTCATCTCTCGAAACTCGTGCTGCGTTTCGTTTTCGCTCCATACTATTGACCGTCTCCGACATATAATTTATTCTGTCTGACTTAAGATTATTGTCACTTTATTGAGGGGAAGACGCTAACACCTGCAACACAGTTCTTACTAGCGCGGGTGTTAGGGAATCCTTTAAATCGAATTGTATTCATTATGTCAATAAAGAACTATTATTATTATTATTATTAACTTGTTACATTTGTAAAAAAAAACAAAAGCCTGTTTTGCCGCACTGGAGGATTAAAACACACCTAGCGCTATATCCGCACTGGCGTATTGTTTTCGACCATCCGTTACGACTGTGCGGCTCTCGCAGCAGGTGTGCGGCCGTCCGCACTGGCGGCTTGGCGTAGGCGATAGCGCCCGCAGTCAAGATGTACATTATAAATAACCTTTTTGACATTCTGTCTAATGCTATTTTAAATGGAGTACCTATATAGCAGTAGAAAAATTGCTGGGGTCATTAGTATTCTGACTGGGCTATTAGTCTACCTCTAGTCTTAAATTACTATTGACATAATTAATGCGTTTTGGTAATGAAACAAGAAATACCGGTTTCAAATTGAATTTAATTCTGTGTAAATGAATTTATACATCATTCCGGAATGATGGCTTCCAATCGGTTTAACTATTTTAGTCGCCGGGTCCATTTACTTTTATTTTTTGGAGGATTATTTATCACAGTGAATGTAATTCTGAAGAAAGTAACTATTTTTCATGCAAACAGTTTTTAACTTACAAAAAAAAAGATCTCTTCTCGCAGGGCGTGCCCTTAATAAGAGTTGCAGTGGGTGCAGTCAAAACCCTGAAGTTGACTTGATCGAAGTCCATAGATTCGTACAGGAACCGCGACTGTCTGTCACTCAGTATCCAGAGGTTGCCTTCTCGATCTGCCTGGATTTGCAAGGATTAATTATTATTATTATTTAATTTATTTATCAGGCAGCAAAGAGGTGCACTGTGTTAGTAACAATAGGTATAAATAAGCCTATGTTAGTACTTAATAACCAGATCGGGTACGATTTGTTAGCGCCCACACTCAATACTCAATACTCAATACTCAATACTTTATTGCATACCATAATATGTTACAGGGTGTTGTTCAATTTCGTAAGTATGAATTGACAACATTTCAAAATTTTAACCTCCATGTTTTATTATGTTAACTGAAAGTAAATCCAAAAATAGAGGACCCATATTTTTTGGTTTTTCGAAATTATGTACTTTTCATTCATAATTTTAACTTTGAAATTCGGTGCATTCTAAAAAGACGTAAGCGCCAAATGACGTCATTCATACGGTGGAATCGCGATAATTCCTTTGCTTAACTGTGATACGTCAAAAAAAATCAGTTTCTTAGATGTCACTGTCATTTAGCAGTTGTCAATGTCACACATTGACATTAGATATGTGTTGTTTGACATGAGAAATGTCATTTTTGACATTAGATATGTCTTTTTTGACATTAGATACGTAATTTTTGACAGAAATGTCTTGTTTGACATTATAGTTTTCATCTTAAAAATTAGCTTGCTTTTGCAAAGGTAAACACCTCATTCCACCGTATAAGTGACGTCATCGCATGGTTTTTGGTTTTTATTTTTTTTCTCAGAAATTAAGCTATAAAAAAATAAAAAAAATATATATTTGAACTCAGCATACAAAAATGAAGAAACGGTATTTTTGTTTTAGGGTCATGTCAATTTTGAAATGTTGTCAATTATGGACCCTGTCGGGCACAGCATAGTTTGTTAGGAGAGAGGAGGAAGGGCGCTTTTTAGATTAGAATATAATTATGAGTTACGATTCAATATTTGAAGATGTATTAATAAAAATTAAAATATATTAACACTTAGTATTTATTTTATAAGATTATTATTAGTAAGTACCTACCTATTTTATTTACATATTACTTTGTTTGAATGTTTTAGTTTTTTTTTTTTTTTTTCAATATATTCCTATTTTATTACATTATAGAAATTTAATACGTTATAATTATAATTTATTGCAATAATATAATTTAATTAAATTTTTTAAATTTATTATTTGTAAGTTTGTATGGTGTACATTTGTACAATAAAGAGTATTCATTTAAATAATTGAATCTATGTTAAAGTTATTAAATTATATTCGTTTATTTTTAGTAACTACCTACTATTTCTTTTCCGTATTGTTTTTTTTTTTTTTTTTTTTACTACTAGCCGGCTGTCTGCCCGAACGGCTATCGATTGCATGATACAGTTGGGACTGCCACACAGCCTGTGCATGCGTCTGTTAACATTGCCGATGCACTATAGAAACGTGGCATTCGCAACAATATCCTGAACGCGTTATCATATTGATTAATGAGTGGTTAAGAGTTCTAATAGTAGATAATCTTTCAATTAATTAATTCTAAGTTGTAACCAGCCTGTTACTGCCCCACAGGAGGGCAAAGGCTATTTCAGTCCAAGTTCCCGCGTCGCCCCCAGTGGATTCCCCCTAAGGTGCCATAGGTCCAGAATGGGACCTCAACCATTCATTGGCTGGATAAAAAAAAGTGGAAGAAATACTTCGTTAGAAGTAATACTTCTTTGGCGTAACAAGATAAAAAACTTTAAAAAAAAAATATATATACTAAACCTCTGTAAGTATTATAGAAAATTACAACTTTGCTTTGCATTTTAGTGTCAATGTCAACTCACGTAGGTACCTACAGTTTGCTGTCAAATTTTGTTTATTTCCAAAAGGTGGATCAATGTGTTGACTATGGCTAACTTCAGGGTGTAAGATTTTCGTGACAGTATGCGCGCGCATCGTAAAAATTTAGACTCATATTTTTCCCTAACGTGCCAAAATAAGTATAACTTCAACAATACACAACAATCACTCGAATCAATACTCCTACATTTTTACGGGGAGGCTTTTAGAACACGACTGCTAGACATAGGTACCTACGTGATACATACTTTGACGTCATTCGGAAATTCCATTATATTGCAGTCGCTAAGGATCAGAGGAGTGTTTTCTAGATTAAACGGTTTGTCCATGTTCCAACATCCTAAGCCATTTTTGCACACCTGTTGAAAGAGAGCTTAAAGTAAATACTTAAAGATATTTTTATACACATCTATCTCATATATAACATTCTCGTGTCAAGAGTCTGACACACCTCCTCCGCCCTCCCCAGGTTTTTCCATCCCGAATGAAAAAAAAACGGAAAATTAAGCTTATTATTTATTCTATTACCTGAGTATAAAACAAGACGTTAGTAGACGGATCTATATCGCAGGCCGTGGCTTGTGACTTGGGCCCTCTGTCACCGATTATCTTGAAAAAATAAGAAACTGTTTAGATAAAGTAAATCGGTACTTCTTTCTACACAATCCACACTAACTTTTTTTTATGTATGATAGAGTGGATCCCTGAATAGTTTAGACGTAGGTAGCCTAGGTATGTCTGGTCCCCTAGTTTGTATCAAAACTCCTCCGAAACGGCTTGACCGATTCTTATACTGTATGTATGTAGGTATATGCAGTAGGTCTGAAAATAGGACGCATAGCAATAAAAACTAATAAATTGATTCTTAGCCGGAACGAAGTTTACCGGAGCAGGCTAGAAAAGTCAAAGTTAGTAAGTTTGGATTTAGGTAATCTCCGAAACTCCTCATTTAATTTTAAGAGTTTTTACTGTAGCGGAAAGCTTTACCATTGTCAAGTGGCATTGGAGCAGCGGTGGCCGAGTTGTGGCGGTCCCGACTTAAGGACAGTGAGGGTTCGAACCCAGGCAGGTGCATTACTTTGTGTAATTTATTTCATAACCACTACTCTCAAAAACGGTGAAGGAAAACATCGTGAGGAAACCGGCATGTCCTAGAACCAAAAATTCGAAGACATGTGACATCTACCAATTCGCACTGGGCCCGCGTGGTAGATTATGGCCCATACGCAAAATACGCGCTTTGACGTGGAGTTGCGGATACCAGCCCGGTATCTTTATCTTTGTCTTTTTATAGCGTTCAACGTTAAAGTTAGAAAGCAGATGAGCACTACTAAATAAAATAAGGTTTCCTTAGAAAGTAAACATTATCATATCTGGTAGGTATAAATATTCCATCAGTGTCAGATCAGATAGTACCTACACCCTGTGTTTTTATTTGATATTATCTGTGATATTATGCTGAGCTAAGACCCTTTTATCCTTACAATCTTTGTCTCCTGTGTAGGTATTTAGTGGTTTAAAGGTGTATTTATTTGGCTGTAATGCCAATAAGTGCAATTTTCTATTTTGACTACCTAGTTGGTGTAGTGATGGCAAGCGCTATTGCTGACCATGAGGTCCATGAGGCTTCGATCCCCGGTCAGGCAGACCGTTATTGAGTTTTTCCATCTGGAATTTTCCAGTATCAGCCCGGAGTCTGGATTTGTGCCCGATTGACGGCAATAGGCTTGCCCCAGCTATTACATGAAATGAGGGCCAACTACTGGTAGGCACACCTCTGCCTAACCATTCAGGGATAACGGGCGTGATGTTATGCTTTTGATGTTATGTTTCTTTTTTCATGTCATGATTATGAAATCGATTGCGGCAACAGAATCTATACAAACCTGCACTCCATTGAAGATGTCCTCTAGAGGCGCATCCTTATCTCTCAACAACTTAGTAGACATTTTGAATAGTTTAGTGCTAGACGTCGGATGCAGATACAAATCGCTGTAACTGAAAATTGTATTTTATAAGTTTTAACTATCTTTTCTAAGTATTCATTATTATTATTTTATTTCAGAGAAAACTCCATAATACTTATCAAAGTTACAGTATTACAAGACACACAACATGAAAATACATACAAATCTAAAGAGTATTTTAGTAGATTTCATACAAATAAGCTGTATGCCCCAAAGAATATGTCAGTATTACCCATCCATACCTATTATCATCAACATAAGTACCTAGAGTAAGCGTTGCATACAAATTTAAACATTGTTGAGAAGGTTTTAACGTTTATATTTAAATTAAACGGTTGCTTACGTTGCCATAAACGAATTTGGAAAATCAACTCAACAATAAGAGTTATATTATTTTGTTTTTGGTTACCTACTTTAGATTTTTTGTGAATCTTGCCATAAGACTAGGATACATTGACACAAGCACTATAAGCCAGTTATGATTCACGGCTCAATTAAGGTACACCGTCGCGGAATGGAATGGAAGCGACTTTTTGCAACTAAGAACTTGTTTATAGAATAATAAACTTTATGTCAATTGTATAGCAAACAAAAGAAATACGAGCCAAATAAAGTTTACGCGTCTTTCGGGGAATCCACGAGCATTCTCTAGAATTCCCCTCGTGAATTTGCACGCCTTTTTGCATCATGAGGCAAAATTGACGCTTCCGTTCCATTCCACTTCGCGGCGGTGTAAATCTAGTCTAAGACACTACCTAAACCAGCTTACCCATCCTTCCTTGACTGCGACAAAGTAGCAGAAGATACTCCATCACTCCAATAGAAGTCGATACCTCCAACTTTGTAGACCCCAGCGTGGGGGTCAAAATGGAAGTAATGGTTTTCAACTCGCCACGCTTCGTTCTCGTTCATACTGTACACGATGAGCGCATTTGACCCCATATCTGTGATATAAGCATAGGCAGAGCTGTTGGCACTACAATCCTTGCCTATGGTCTCTACAGTCTGAAAAAAAAGGCATTCTGAACAGTCGTAATTCAGACTTGTACTAAAATATACCTTAAAGCAGAATAGAAGTACCTACATATTTTCCATTTCGTTACGTGATTGCTGTTTTTTATCTTTGTCCCTCAATAAGTAAATCACAGATTTTTTTTTTAAAGTGATCTTGATATTTTTTCTAATGATAAAGTTCATGGCGGGTTATCCCTAGTAGCTTAGGCTTATCATTATACGTTGTGTGCTTTTACTGTTTACATATACATGCATATATACATAAACTCACGTATTTCCCTGTTACTTTACCAAAAACCGCCTCCCACAAGACATTTTTTTAAACGTGGCCCCTGTAGGTACCTACTAGGATTTCTCCTGCGATTACAAACATTTAAATGCACATACACCAACAGCCAGACCCGGAACAACTACTGTAGGTCAGACAAATGTTTGTTCCGTGCGGCAATCGAACCCGCGACACGCAGGGCAGCAGCCAATCGCTTAGCCACTACGCCAAACGTGCCGTCAGATACTGGATCCACCACTGGGTTATACTACTCGTACTTACAATGCTAGTCAGCACGGATGAATCTCTTAACACGTCTCCTTTTAGGATGAACTTCTTTATCAGTTCGTCAGTGTTCAGGTCGAACACAAGCACGGCCGGATCTGTTACTTGTACCACATCCGCTGTGAAGTTCAAACAATAATTATTTGTAGGATAAAATTAAGTCTTGAAGTCGTTGTTCTTAAAATCTCAGTGGTTATGTCACAAATGTTTTTATGAAGGATTTATTGAAAATACCTACTTGAAGAATGTTATAAACATATTACAAGTATGTTTAAAACATTCTTCAAGTAGTTCTTCTGTCGTTATGATGTTTGCTTCTTTTTCATATTTATTACGGAATTCCACCTAAGTAGGTACCACTGTTTGTCTCTGCATAACCCAAAGGTAAGATAGTAAGAAATGCCTGAGGCATTCATTCTGCCTCTGAACATTTGTGTGCTTGAAGTACCTAATAAATAAATAATTATCTTTGTTCGTTACACAACCGCGAGAAGCAGTCAAAGGGTGATGACTTAAGGAAGACTGCTGGCAGATGAAGGTAAAGACAGGGCGCTGTGGCCAATGTCCAGCAGTGCAGACTACTGCTGATGATAGTGATGATGATAAGTGCAGTAAATACATCGTACATAGTTGGACTCTGGCATCAATTTAATAGATAAAAGTACCTACAAAATTAAGAGGCCACCCCAATGCAATGTGTCAAATTTCGTTGATAGGTTTTCAACTTTAAAGTAAACGAAATAAGGTTGATGTTTAATTGTGACACTTTGGGGTAGCTTGGTGTCGTCTGTATAATATAAGCACTTACACGCCATGTCGGTCACTCCATTATCTACGACCCAGAGCCGGTTGCACTTGTCCACGTGAACCCTGAAGGTGGACACAACAGTTCTGTTGGAGGCCACTGTGCCTTCGGAGCTGAGGCATCCTTCACGCCAGTTAGGATATGGACGCAGAAGTGCATCTTGAGTGTCGTTTAGATATACGTAGTTTAGCGACGAAGGGATGCCTGGTAAGAGAAATTAAACTCATGTTGAATGGAGAATCACAAGTTTGTTTAAAGTAAGTAATGTACCTAGATATAACATCCTATTGTCTGCAAGTTGCAACTTTAAACACTGACTGGGATATCATTTTTCTAAACGGAAATCTTACAATAAGATATTTTTTTCCTTTTTCTTACGGAATTACACCTACCTATAGGTACACCCAAAAGTTGACTGGTAGAAAATGCCATTAAATCCGGCTTAGTAGGTAGGCCTACATTATTCGCGCTTAAAAAGTAGTAAGAAAGATCAGCCCCCTAGCCAAGTTACAAACGATTCGTATCTATTCTCTTTCTACAATCGAGAACGCCTCAAATCCCTTTGTTTTGACCACGTGACTCAGCGAAAGGTGATAAGTCACGTGGTTTGTAACTTGGCTAGGGGGGCAGACCCAAAGAAACAATGAATGGATTGCGTGAAAGATAATATTTCTAGAAAGGATGTAACTATTGAGATATCTGCAAATATTGGCAATATGGAAGACACATGCGGTGCTGATCGCAAATAAATTAGGATAAGGCAGGGCAATGAAGAAACCGAAGGTCAGACCCAACGTTTAGCGATCGTGTTGATCTCTATACACAAAACAAGCAGTAGATAAGCTATTGGTTCCTAACAGCTGAAAGCTACATATTTAGCCCTAAGATATTAAGCTTTATTTATGTTACGTAGCCTTTCTATCCATCACAACTCTTAGCGAAACTGGTCCAGTTGGCACATGTTGAAGTTAAGTAGAAAATGGAAGGGGGTGAAAAGTATTAAATGTCCCTACATTAATAGATAGGACAAAAACAGGCTGAATAGTTTGTTTATTGGTGCTCTAGGTATCTGCTGTATACATATGATGATCTACTAGGCACGTTTCCACAAAAATAAAAAGAATATCTAGCCTTTTTTCCACCGAGGTATGGTAATGAATAATTTGTCCTTCCACCTCGCTATTCCAGTCGGCATGTTGTTAGTGGGTATAAACGTCCCATTTGCTATTGCTGTTTCCTTGTTTGGGCCTTCGTTTTCCCACGCAAAGTCGATTACTTTCCACTGGAATTTGGGAGGTATCAGCGCTTCCGTGTGATATAATAAGCAAACAATCAGAATTGCAGTTAGAGAAGACATGGGTATTGCTGGATATGGTTCTTATTGTATTTATTTGCTTTATTATCTAAAATATATTATTAGGATAAAACTAGGCCATTTTTTTTGTTTGGGAAGGCTGACATGACTTGACAATGAAGTCCTTCATGTAATGATACACCTACTTAGTATAAAAAAGATCTTATTAAGTAGTAGGGTCAGAGCATGAAACAAAGAGTATAATAATAAAATGGGAGGCATGAAACTATAAGTAGGATAAAAGAGGCATCACCGCTACACCGTGTAGGTATCGCGAGTTCAGTAGGTTGTGGTGAGTGATTCAGTCAAAATCAAGTCTTTATTCAAACTAGGCTGTGAATCAGCACTTTTTGAAAGTAAAAAAAAAATACATAAAGACAGTCCCCCAAAAACGGCCCACCCTTCGCCACTTCCTAGTAAGTTAAGTACCCCCAGAGTTGAGATTTTTCATCGGTTTTCTGAAAATCTCAGGTTTCAAAGTCCATGTCATGTGCCTGCTACTGCTTTACTTCTGGTGTTTGCTGGTAGAGGATTGTGACATAAAATGCAAAAAAGATTTGAATGCTGTTATGTTAATAAATAAGCATAAAAGTGAAAGTTTAGAAAGATACTTATTTTATTTAGCACATTTGCATGATAGAATAACTAAACGTGTTAAAACGTCAAACCAAGTGTAATGACACACTAAAAAGTACTAAAAACATTCGGACATATTTGGCATCAGCTTTTTATCTGTCTCTGTTTTACTTACGTCAATTTTATGGTACTGTCTCCGTCACACACGTTTTATATGTGCAAGTCTCAAATTTAGAATTTCAGATCCGTGGAAAATCACACAAGTCAGTCAGCCGGGTCCCCTATGTTGTTTCGAACGCCGCTGTTTCGAAACACGCTGTTGCGAATTATTTTCCCACTGCCTCACAGGTTCGAAAGCTCGTGGACTCGAATGAAGTAGTCGCGAAAGACGCTGTTTCGAAAAACATTTTCACTGCCTCATACGCTCGAATTCTTGTGATTTCGATTTATTTAGTCATAATACCACTTAGGTACCCAGACATTTTTTTTATAAAGAATAGTCTTAGATTTTGTGTTCAGTAGGTACTCATAGAAAACAATGTACAGTTGAGGTACTGCTTAAATATTTTTCTGTACACTTTATGACTAAATAAATCGAAATCACAAGAATTCGAGCGTATGAGGCAGTGAAAATGTTTTTCGAAACAGCGTCTTTCGCGACTACTTCATTCGAGTCCACGAGCTTTCGAACCTGTGAGGCAGTGGGAAAATAATTCGCAACAGCGTGTTTCGAAACAGCGAAGTTCGAAACAACATAGGGAACCCCAGTCAGCCAGCCAGATGTCAGTCAAATAAAATGTTGTTCAATAATCCAATAGTTAATTGAAAAATTTAAAGAATTTATTGTATGACGTCTTGAGACCTTGGTGTGTAGTTATCGGGAAGTGCATCTGTAATTTAGCCGAAAAAATGTCAACTGAAAACGAAGAAACTGTAAATATCAATGGTGCAGGGAACGCAGAGCCAAGTAAAGAAAAGCGGATCGGCTGCGCTCATTACAAACGTCGTGCAAAGTTCGTGGTAAGAATAAGATCCTGAAGAGACGTTAACTAATCGATATTAGTTGATTAATTTTGTTTGTGTGCGATAGCCGGGAACAAATCACGGTCTATATATAAATACATCGTAGAAGTCTTCCAATAGTGACATGCGGATTTAAGAAACAAAGATAATGTCAACGAACTGGTAGACGCGCATCATGCGTTATTATTGCGGCGAATTAAAGGAAGCTACATTAACTTTCCCCATAAATGCTCTCACATGATGTGCCTTTAATAGACAATAGAGATATCAGTATTCAAATTTCAAAGCTTTTGATCTCTTTTACAACTACCTATTTAGAGTTCAGTTTCAAAGACTACAATTTGGTACTTACATGATTTTATATTTAGAACACTGAATGTAGCTTGATGAAGAGTCCTTTGTTCGCTAAAGCACCTAAAGGTAGTCAGTCAATTTGATTTTATACATTTATATGCAATGAGTCACAATTGTTTTGGATATATTTTCTTCTTCTTGATTACTTACCTAGAGATACCTACACTTCTAAAGTTAAAAAGAAAAGATTGCAGATTTCTGTTATAGTCATCCACATTTTTTTATTAATTTTTAAAATCTACGAGTTTACATTATATTACTTAAATGCTAAAAGCCACAGAAGCTTGTAATGGCTTTTTTAAGGCAAGTGAGTTCGGAATACATTTAGTTTAAATAGTTAGTGCCTACTCATGTATTTAATGTAGTAATTTTTATTTATTTTTGAGAAAAGAATATAAGAAATGAGTCACTACTGTTTTCAATATTTATTTTCCTTGGTTACTTAAGGATATAGAAAATTTGAAAAAAAAAGACTTTGTTGGTAAAGTCCTTATAATTCCTTCAAAAAGAATTTTCTATAAATTCAACTATAATACAGCTTACAAGTATATTGGTGCATTCAAGTTTGTTCTCGAATGTGTCATGCAAGCCTCCACTGCACGGACAGGATACAAGCTGGAAGAGACATCAACAGACTACTTACCTGATATCATGAGTCCATTTCATGGCTTACAAATTCTCTTGACTTGACATGTTGCTGGGGAATTGGTTCCGACACTTCTTCTCAGCAAAAGCACTAAGAAATAGTGAAGGGCTGGTGTTTTGGGGGACTGTTTTGTGTAATTTTGATGTTTAGAAAGTGCTGATCTTCAGCCTAGTTTTAGTAAATGACTTTTGATTGATTGATTAGTGAGACCTTTACTAATTTTTATGTTTTTTTTTTATCCTCTTACCAACATACACAGAACAATCTATTCTTAGTAACCCATCATTTCACACTTATTCCTGAATTAGACTTTCATGCGTAAGCCATGGTGGCAATTTTTTTTGGGTTTTCTTAGTAACCAATAATATTTTCAAGTAAACCGTGAATACTTGTTGAAAATTTCACACATAATTTAATTTTAATCTAAAAAAAGGCATTTCTTTTGACTTTTAGACACCATGCTGCAACAAAGTTTATGTCTGCCGATACTGCCATGATGAGAATGAACAGCACTACTTCAACCGGAAGTCTGTGACAGAGCTCATTTGTACAGAATGTGACAAGCGGCAGAAAGTGCAGGAGGAATGTGAGAGCTGCGGAGTGCGATTTGGAAAGGTAAATTTGAAATTTCCATCTATAGGTTTTAGTTGGTCCGTAACTCATAGCGTGGAGACCCCACAGGCGCTCACTGATTATCCATAGAAATTAAGGGGCTGTGACAATTCTAACTGTGCCTGTTACACCTAAAACTTGAGCTCAACCCAAGTTTCACGTCAATGATGTCTCTAGGCTCTGAATTCCATGTTGTGTGGTCTATTGGCACAAAAAAGAGGAAGAACTCATAAATTGTGACATACACTTCGGAGCAAATAAATGGTGTCACTTGTTTTTAAGCAAGCATTATTTTTAACATAATAAAATGCATTGATTCAAAACATACATGGCTAAAAGATAATTTAATAACCTTTTACAGTTAGGCTTCTGTCATTGTAAAGACTGTAAATAAACTTTTACACCTCAGAAGGTTCAAATTTGTATGTTCCATACAACTAAACACTATTAAACATGTAAAAGAAAGTGGCTTGACATATTTGATCCCACTTGTATGTTGAAAACTGTCCACAATCTTTTAAATATTACATTGTCAAATGTTATGTTCATAAATCTTCTTCATCTTACATCATCAGATTATCATCATTTTACTTTACTTAATGTGTAAACTTAACACCATTAAAATACTGCAATGACTTTAAAAACTAATCAGGTATTTATATTTATATATTATTTATTTATTTGTGTTATATTTTATGTATTACAGACATAGCTAAGAATGTTTACTTACTTAGTTCTGTCAGTTACCATAGGTACCTACATGAAAAAATAATAATATGCTGCAAAATCTTATCTTTTTTGGCAATTGTTTTATACAGTTGTATTATCAATGGGCTTAGAAAACCAAGATTATTGATACAAAATATTATTATAATATTTGTTTGTGATGGAAAGCAAGTCTGATTCCTTTTCAGTAATTTCTATTTCGTCTACAAGTATTGATCAAATATTTATCAACCTTATTCATAAATTTTGAAAGTAATTTTAATAAAAACTTGCATAGAGTCACACTGTTACTCAATAAAACTTATGTTTTTTCGAATAATTAGTAACACTATTGACGAACCAGTTGTTTAGTAACATTGGTTCGTCACCTAGTGGTGAGAATAAAAATTCGCATCAAGTCACACTATTACTCGATGCGAATATTTTTCAATCACAGCGTGGCAGGATTCAGTGCGAGTAGTTGCGAATGCGCCCGAAAATAATAATTGATCAATATTGAAAGAACTGCTTTAGAATCGCAAAATTAAATATATCCTTCAATGCATACAGTGTGATTTATTAATCTGTATGAATCATGTCGTGATCAGCATTTCCGACATTTAAATAAGGGGTTGTAGCGTGTTTGCATTGCACCCTTATATTATTTTTCTGCACGCTATGCGTGTTTTACGACATTTGAGGGTTTCCGACGCTACTATGTTAATTTTCTAGTATGGCGGTGTTTTGAACTTAACATTTCATTTCTTCGCTTCACAGTCACCACTTCAGATAATTGTAAGGGCGAAGATAAAATATTTTCCTACCTATAGGTCCACACGGCTCAAGCTATAATTTCCAGTAAAAGCTGATCTCGTATTTTTTAGGATTTTCATACAGTGAGCGGTCAGCAAATACTGGAAATGTATAGCTTGATATGTAGCCGTGTTCACAATGCTTACGTTTATGATATCATATTCATTTTGTCTATCTTTCTTAGGGTCTCCCCACATTTATCGACGTGGAATCGGCTAACACCGGTAAAAAAAGCCCTTATGTCTACGTAATAAGGGTGTTATACCATTCGCATCGGCTCGGACGGCGCGCGACGGCGAAGCGAGCCGTTTGTCGTTTTGCTGAGCGATAAGTCGAGTAGTGTGGCACTCGACTTAAGCCGATTCCGCGTCGATAAATGTGGGGAAACCCTTATACTGCAAAGTAACCTCTTCGAATAAATAGTCATAAATATTGCGAAACCCGATTTAATAAATAGTTTAATACTACAGTACTCCTGCCTGATCTGCAACTTGTTCGACGATGACGACAAGCGGCAGTACCACTGCGACGGTTGCGGCATCTGCCGCGTCGGGGGAAGGGATCGGTTCTTCCACTGCGAGCGCTGCAACATGTGCCTGCCGGTGCAGCTGCAGCAAGTCGGACACAGGGTGAGATATGTCGCAGTAAACTGTTGAGACAAGTAGCAGTATGTGGCAGCACTAAAGGTTGCACCATTATTAGTCGCATGACGAGTGCACTCTAATCGGGCGTGTCAGCTGTGTACCTCGCCCCGTGCGCCCGCGCACTTACCTGCGGCGCTGCCGGCCACTCAGACCCGCGATCGCTCGGTCGCGCTCACTAGTGCGAGCCTAGACCTGACGGCGAATGCACGCTACTTTTCAATACGCTAAATCGCTAATTAACATAACGTAATAAATTCTAGTCTTTCCTAACTGTTCATCTCTGTCTGCTAACTTATGTGTACTATACTTGTTTTTCTCTTAATTCCTGTAAAATCTGTAACTGTCCATCTCTGCATTGTGCTACAGAATAAACGTTTTAAATCGTGAGTGTTTCGTGCTTCATTTCAAGCCTCACACATCAAACCTACAAGTACATTGCTTAAAGAAACCAATAACAATATTTTTTGTCATATGGGCGGGATTCTACCACCACAATAAGATGAATCACAAATTGATTGTAGTTTTTCTATATCAAAGCATTTGAGCTATTTCAAAGATCGTCTATCAACACTGTTAGCGCAGTACCTATTACTACAATATTGTTTAATATTGACCGCCACAATCATGATTAGATATCAAGCTAAAATGGGCCCAGTACGCCACGCGTCACAACTACGTGACAAATTTGAAAATTATATTATATTTTTGAGTTAGATAAGAATCAAAAGCAAACAAACATAATTAAAATCTTACGTTAGGGGTCCAGGATCATGGACTGAACTCATAGTGTCCCGTATGTGCGAAGGGTTTTTTGGGGGACTGTGTTAGTGCGAATTTGAATAAATCACTTTTGTTCTCTTTAGATTTTTGTGCTATTATGTCCTTGTATATTATTATGTTACTAACTATAAATTAGAAGATTACATTCAAGATAGGAATGCTTGGAAATATGCTGGTCCTGCTTCATAGGACATCATTGAGTCTTGACAAAATCAAATCTATTTTTCATTTAATGTTATTACATTTGTAAATATGTGAGCACAATGTATATACCAACCTAATAATGTAATTATCAACTCCATTTCTTATTCTTTATTTTCTTAAACTTATCTAAGAATAGTAAGTACCTACTTTTTATTCAAGGTTTATCACCCTCACATATAATCTGATTAATGTATACAAAGTATTGTAAAACCTATTTTAAAAGAGTAAGTATGGAGTTTCTTGCCCATTCTTCTCCATACAAATCTACTTTTCGGAAGGGGTAACTTAACTTTTATTTGACGTTCAAAAGGACTTCATTGAAATAAATGGTTCGACTTTGACTTGACTGAAACATGTTGTTCAACTATCCCCAGTGTGTAGAAAACGTCTCGCGTTCAAACTGCCCAGTCTGCCTGGAGGACATCCACACGTCCCGCATCCCGTGCCACATCCCGGACTGCGGACACCTGCTGCACCGACCCTGCTTCGAGCAGCTCCTGCATTCCGGACACTACGCCTGCCCCACCTGCCAGACAAGCATGATCGATATGGCTAACGTGAGTTATTTATTTAATACTTCAAACCCCTCCCCTTCTACCATCGGACAACCGTACGGCGAGTGTCCACACTTACATCGTTGGCACGTTAACGATCCGGACAAAGCGGTTTGCCTCGTCGTTTATACCGCGTACGTCGAAGAACTGGAACAACTTGCCTGCTGCGGTCTTCCCGTCCGAGTATAATTTAGGTGTCCTTAAGGCTAGATTGAATATTATAGGCCTTTAATGAACTAGTGCACTTCACCATCAATAATCGCATCACTGCTTACCATCAGGTGGGATTGCAGTCAAGCACTAGTTTATAATATGTAAAAAAAACACGGACGGCGATCACGCGCTTGACTGCCGTTTGTCTAGTGTTTCTGCCTCGATGCTCTAGTGGTCGCAAGCGCTACTGCCAAGCACGAGGTCCCGGGTTCAATCCCCGACCCGGGCAAAACGTTGTTAAGTTTTTCTATGTGGAATTTCTCATTAGCAGCTCGGAATCTGAATTTGTGCCCGATTTATGGCAATAGGCTCGCCCCCTATTAAAAAAAATCAATACCAGCCTGTTACTGTCCCACTGCAGGGCAAAGGCCTCTTCTCATGCAGAGAAGGCTCGAGCATTGATTACCACGCTTGCTCAAGGCGGATTGGCGATTTCAAACTTATATTAACTATAGGTCCAGGTTTCCTCACGATATTTTCCTTCATCGATGTCAAAGATGTCTAAGATAAACTTGGAAAGTACATATGAATTGAAAAACTCACATTGGTACTTGCCCGGTCTTGCTTGCTCGCCCCCTATTACAAGGGACTTAAACATAACTGGCGAAATGTGCGTGTACTACCAGGTACACCTCTGCCTCTCCATCCGGGAATTACAGGCGTGATGTTATGTTAAAAAGGCAAAAGTATCTTCTGCCTCTAATAAATAGCAGCCGCATGGATCGATCGAAGATTATTGTTGTTATTTATTTATTTATTTATTAAAACTTTATGCACTAGTAAAATACACTGTACAAAGGCGGACTTAATGCCTTAGGCATTTTCTACCAGTCTACCTTAAGGTGGTGCAGAGACATAACAAGGTAGGTGCAACATGGTAAAAATTGACGATATATAAATACACAGATTCATACATAATAAAACAAAATAAAAACACAGATACATACATACTCAAAAAAAAAATACAAATAATAGTCAAGAGATATAAATACGTTTATAGAGAAAAACGAATCTAAATAAAAATCAAGTCTGCGATAAACCTGCCAACATCTTGTGCATATGTTCACGAACTTTCATTTTAAATGTGAACCGACTTTCTGCCATCCTGATGTTCAAAGGGAGGAAAACATTCGAAAGGAAAACCGCCTGGACGCAGAAGGAAGAGTAAATAAAACCAGGGCGGTGAGAAGAACATCGTAGAAGACGATTATTCTTGGATTATTTAACCACGAGCCCCTATCGAAGAACTTCATTATACACTCTTTTGCAAAAAAAACGGGCACCTAAGGAAATTTACGTTCTAAGGTCGATTTTAGTTAATTAAATGAAATTGATTTCTTTGACGTAGTCTGTATACTTATAATCGTGTAAATTCATGCGCGTGGAGTGAATTCGAGCAATTAAAACAAAAAAAAACGATGGATTCTTTAAAACCGATGTACACACCCAAACAATATGAAGTGGTCGGCAATAAAGACAAGTTTTTTTTTACTTTTTTTGATTAAATAAAGTTACAAATGTAAAAACCTAATGACGAGTGTGACCAAATCTTGCCAAAATCACAGCTTGAATCCTTCTGGGCATGCTTTCCACGATGTTTTTAATAATGTTTTGAGGAATACGTTCCCACTCTTATGCAATGACTCTTTTTAGCTCCCTGATGTTTTGTGGAGCAGGTTGCTCTGATCTTACCCGTCTCTTTAGAACATCCCACACATGCTCAATTGGATTGAGGTCAGGACTTCGAGCTGGCCAATCTAAACGACGGATCCCAACTTCTTGCATGTACGCTTCCACGTCGCCAGAACGGTGCGGGCGAGCATTATCGTCCATAAAAATGGAATCTTTCCCAAGCGCAGTCAATGTGGGTTGTGCATATGGAATTAGGACTTCCATTATGTACCGGTGTGCATTTAATGTTCCATTTTCTATGAAAACTAACTCCGTACGCTCCGTCAAATTAATTGCTGCCCAAAACATAACGGAGCCTCCGCCATAAGGAGTGATTTCTTCGAAACACACTTTCGCATAGCGTTCCCGTGGTCTTCGCGGCACTCGCCGGCGTCGGTCCTCTCCACACAAAGAGATTTTAGCTTCATCAGAAAACAATACTTTATTCCAGTCCTCCAGAATCCATGAAGCACAGTTCCGAGCAAACTGAAGTCGAGCAACACGGTGCTCACGGAGTAATTTAGGGCCCCGAGCTGGGTGGTAACTCTTGATATTGGCAGCCAAAAGCCTCCTCCTGACCGTCCACAAGCTAACTTCTACTCCTCTTACTTCTTCAAGGCTCTTCTTCAGGTCCACACTTGACGCCTTACGATTACGCAACGCCTGACTCACCAAAAAGCGGTCATCTCTTGGTTCTGTGCATCGTTTTCTTCCCGAACCGGGTCTTCTTTTGACCGAACCAGTCTCTTGATACCGTTGCCATGTCCTCTGGACAGTTAAACGACTCACATTGAGCCGCTGAGACACTTAAGTTTGCGAACAACCTTCTTCAAGTAGGGCTATAATTTTACCGGCCCTTATCGCTTTATCACTCATATAAAAAAGTGGTAATTAATGTAAAAAGAAAGATTAAATTGTTTAATTTGCAGAAAATATCCAAAAAGTTTTAAAATATCGTAATCAGTTAAAAATCGTTTCAGCAATTCGCGCCATTAGTAAAGCAATTTTAGAATAATCCACAATAATCATTATTTTTCTTATAATAATTTCAAATTTTAAATTTGGAACGTAAAGAATCATGCCAGGATGCTTCAAAAACATGCCAATACATTGTCAAATTAACAAAACCGATTTCTTGTTCTTCTTCATTGAAGTAGAGAAAAAAATCTAAAGTGCCCGTTTTTTTTGCAAAAGAGTTTAGTTTATTTTTTCTACAGTTGTGGAGTTATCTGGACTCTGAAGTAGCCGCGACACCCATGCCGCAGGAATACGCTGACTACAAAGCAACGATACTTTGTAAGGATTGTCATAAGGTAATCAACTTATAAAATAAATATTCAGCATTTCCACACAATGTTTTTCCCATCTATGTACAGACGCCAGCACATCAAGTTACCCCAATGTGTCAAATTTCTTTGATCGTTTTTCAACTTTATGTCAAACAGAATAAGGTTCGTATTCAATTCGGAAAATTTGATACATTGGGGTAACTCGTCTGTACACATTTTACATTCTAAAAATATACTAATTTAGCAACTCAAATATTACTATTACCAATTTGTAATGAGAAAAAAGGTCAACAGCCGATTTTTGGTGGCACTCAATTATTTATTGCATTCTAATGTTTACATTTGGTGGTCAGTACGATGAAAGTAGGGATTGCAATTCTCAATAAAAACTTCTACCGAGTTTTATGTGAAAAACAGCCGTTGTTTCTTTATCTGTGATGTAATTCTTATGCCTATAATTTCTGGTGTAGTAGTTAGTGCCCCTAATTGCTATGCCGGAGGTCGTGGGTTCGATTCCCAGCCAGGACACATGTTTGCGTGATGTGCATGGTCACATTCTGTGTCTGGGTGTAATTTATCTGTAATATGTATGTATTTAGACACAAACAATAAGTTGGCACAGTCCGCAGTTGTATAATCCATATTTTTAAGTAACCTCACAGCTGAACACTGTCTCTTAAGATACAGGTTATCCTAGTTTGAGAGGCAGGGCTCGCAATATCTGTATACAGACTTCTGCAGCTTAGTAAGCATCTTGTTAATCAGTGTATACTAATGTACTTATGTTTCTTTGTGTCAATAAACTATTATTATTATTATTAGAAATATATAAGTATGTTAATCAGGCGTTTAGTACTCATACACAAGCAGCTTAGCTTGGTTGTGTGAAACTTGTGGAACATGAAGAAAAAAAGATGAATTTATGTGCATCACTTGGCCAAAGTTTCCGCAAATGGTCATTTCCCTTTGTGCCTGATTGATGAATTAACATCAGCAACTTTTACCTCTGCCTAACCCACCGGGGATTAGGCGTGTTGTTATCCAGTGTTCTAATTAAGTAATTATATTATTTCAGCTGTCGACGGTGAAGTTCCACGTAGTAGGACTGAAGTGCCAACATTGTGGCGCCTACAACACGTGTCAGACCAATGGATTTCATAAGTTAGTATGTTTTAATACAGTCTAGTGAAACAGAAACAGTGTTAGCCCAGTGGTGTGATCAGCAGCTGATTGCCAAATCATAGGTCTCGAGTTCGAAACCTAGGCACGCACCTTGTGAGTTTTCGGATTCATGTGCGAATTGTATAATTATCACTTGTTTCAAAAACATCTTGAGGAAACGCGTGTGAGATATTTCTTGAGGGCATGTGTTGCCAGTTCGGAGACCCATGGTCGGCATTTAAACTGATTTTTTATTTTATTGGAACGAAGTTCCTTATGTTCGTTGTGAAAGGGGGCTAGACGGAAAAAAATCTTATGAAAAGTTGTCACGACACTTTTTGCTATAGTAAGCTGTGCGGCGTCGCATGTTCGCAGGGAGGGGGAGAGGGAGAGGGAGAGGGAGAGGGAGATAGCGGGAGAGAGAGAGGGGGTAGAGAGAGGGAGGGAGAGGTAGAGGGGGATATGGGGAGGGAGAGGGGGAGGGAGGGGAATGGGAGGAGGAAGATGGAGGGGGAGGGAGAGAGAGAGAAGATTGAATAGTTCACTAATCAATCGAAGGGAACTTCGTTCCATCCGGGTGTCCCTTGACACCTCTCGAGTTTTTTTTATTTTATTGTAACAAGAAAACAAACAGTATTAACAACTAACAAATACAACAAATTATGCAACTATTAACCAATTACATGTTTTCGCATATAATTAACTATGATGAGCTTGATAGAGAATAGTATAGCAGAGAACCGTTTAGACCAGTAAAATAATTGTTAGGTTTCGAAAATATGACGTTCGTAACACCATAAAGTTTCTACTAACATTTCAGGAAAAAATATTGACGTTAGTGATTCTGACTCAACATCCGATTTGTAGAATACCTGTCTCCATTTTGTCGATGATGGCAACTTATGACCGTAGTCGATGGAGGCAGATTTCCTGCTTAACCTTACAATCGTGTCAATTAGAAACACAATAGAAAGACAAAACATAAATGAATTAAAAGAGTCCAGTGACTATGATCCTCAGTTTTGAGTGACCGATAAAAAAATAAGATCTCTGTTCTCTCTTTCTAGTCTATTCTGTAAATTCACAGCCGAATTCCACATCTTGATCACTACAAAAAATTAGTTACAAATTGTTTTTTCACTTAACCAAAACCAAACGACCAGACATTGAGTGAAAAGGTCGCATGACGTCACGATTTCGTATAGTTTATTCTGAATTATGACGTCAAAAGACTCGCTTAATTTTCATGCGCTTAATCTAAGTAGTTTCCCATCAATTTGAAAAAGCAAAAAAAAAAGAAACTTGTTTATTACCTAACTGATAGACTAAATAGAATTTTGATATTCATACACCGCCATCATGCCAATTCCAGGGATTCAAGCAGTACACAAGAAGGTGACTCCTCCACCGCGACCTCCACGTCGACAAGTCGCAGCGGATCTTCTTCCGCAACATTCCCGGAGACGCGCGAAGAGACGCAGAACGATGACGAGCTACCGCGAGCCAACCCACTCGACGAACCGCCACAGGCTTGACATATCGTGTAGGCACAACTACACGACGACCGGTCGCACGACCTGTCAGATCTCGTGAATTACGGTGGGATTAACGCAGGCTTGATGTTGATATTATCTTAATTTTTAATCTAAACACCCTTGAATGGGAAGTAAAGTTTGAGCCAGCAGTAACTTTAACTTTGACTATATGTATATGATATTTATTTCTGTAAATAGGGTCATACAAACACTTTTATAATGCTTTTCAAATGAGAATAGGAATGACTTTGCGCCATGTTGTGACGTCATAGCTGTCAATTCGAATAAATTGGGTAAGATCAGCAAAACAAGGTTTTTTGTAAATATAATTTATTTACGAATTACGAACGAATTATTTTCTAAATTGTACTGTCAAAGTATTTGTTTACATTGGAGATAATCTCTAGAGCCCTCCCATGCAAAACAGCTCCTCGTTCACACATTTTCGAGCAGTCAAGGAGATGAAAACAAAAACAAATACCAATAATAAACTTTTTTTTTTATGTTCTCTTCCACAAAGGAGCCTTAAAAATATGCTAAATACTACATTAGGTAAATCCTTTGTGGGAGACTGGTATCTGTACTAGGAACAGCAAACAACCGTGTAACAAACAACATTAATAAATAAAACGTAAACACTCCACAAGACTAATTAATTTAAGACGTTTTTTTTCATTTTGAATAACTTCGACTCAGTTAAAATAAAAAAAAAAAATAAAAAAAATAATACGCGATTAATTTTTCGTTGCAAGCCGTACTTTTCAAGCGACATTTAACAGACAGGTCATTGACGTTACTATTCTTATTTGAAACGCATAGTACACGTCATTTTTTATCTGATGTCGGTGTTTCACTATCTGACTACTCTGAAAAGAAACTCAGAGGTCGTAGTCTTTTTTAAAGTCCAGACATTATCTTAGTCAGATCATGTAAGAACTATGCAGATTACTGTTTGAAATGGTATTTTGAGGAAATAACCACACAGATATGAGACCAGCATGCGTAGCATGAACACATTGAACACCGAAGAAACGGCCTTTGTCTACAGACGAATCGGCAAAGTGACAGATTATATAGACAGGAACCTCAAACTGTCAAATTTCTTTCAATACACCTGCCTGCGTAGCATGAACACTTAATTTCTTTTCTTCCGAGACACGACAAAGACCGTTTCTTCGGTGATCATACTACGCGTGCAGAAGACCAGATAAGTCAGTGCAAGTATATTATTACTTCTCGTTTAATATGGGGAATATAGTAAAAACGTCAGGCGTCCACACTGGCCAATTTCTGTCGAGAAAAACGCCGGCAAATTCTATCGGTCGATGTCAATTTGACACCTTGTTAATTATTATATTTATTTAAAAATGTATTGTGAGGATATTTTTTTAATATACGTCTGACAATATTTATGTCTTTTTTAAAGCACAGTTTTGTCTTTTATTCTTTTATCAGCACCGTTTGAGATTTCTAATAGGAGATCTGTTACTGAAGCTTTAGGAGATAGTTTTAGGCTCTCGGCAGATGTGAAACATTGAAGTTGATAGTTACACAACGTAATTTTTAGTATATCCTAAAGTCGAAAAGGGCTGATTCATTATGAACAACTTTTACTTTTTATTTATTGTTGACAGACACGCGTTTGACCACTATCTCACCTGATGGTAAGCGATGATGTGGTCAACGATGAAGCACGCTTGCCTAGAAGCAACCTGATCAATCTTGAAGACCCCTAGGTTGTAGCTATCAGGAAACACCGACTCCGGCAGGGAATTCCACTCTTTAGCTTTTCGCACAATGAACGTGTTTACAAAGCGTTTAGGTACGTATGGTTGGGATATCTACCATGTACCGTTGGCGCAAATCCGATGATGAAAAGGGCTTGGTGGAATTAAATCGTGCAATTCCGATGCACACTCTCCGAAATATAACCGATAGAAAACCTACAGGCTAGCAACAAGACTTTGAAGTTTGACTCTTTACGTTTTGTCTCTTTACCTTTCGTTTTATTTTGGAAAGAACCCAAAAATCACAAAAAAAAAGTTAAAGTGGTTGTCTGTAAAGTTTACTGACGAAATTTTTACGTGATATCGTGATCCGTTTGTGCCCCTCTATCGCTTGTCCGCGCTCTCGCTTGCACGCTCGGCTCAGACGGAACGTGACAATGAGTCATGTGTTCGTGCGTTTAAAAGACGTTATCACGTTAAAATATTAGCTGTTTCATACATTTTGTAAAGTTACATGTTTATTGAACAACTGTTCTTTTTTGTGATTTCATGGTTTGTCCAATAGTAAAAGTTGTTCGTAATTACACGTTTTGTTAAGTTACATGTGTGCTGAACAACATTTTTTTTATGTGATTTCATGATTTGTCCCATGGTAATTGTTCAATGACACGACAATCCCTTTTCGGGTTTTGCATATACTAAAAATAATGTTATATATAGAATCCTCTCCATGCAAACACCAGAGAGTAATAAATGGCAGCAGAGAGGGAGCATGACGTTATAAGAGGGCGTTACCCATTGTCCGTCACAGCATACAATATTATGTTTCAAATCTAAAAGTATAAAAGAGTAGGTAAGAAATACTATTTTGTTACTCCTTCTGAATCATTCAACTCAGTACATTTTCTATGTTGAATTTAAAATAATTATTGTAAAGGTAAGTCTATACTTGTCTTGAAAGAAATGCAGCAGAGGCTATGTATATAATATTTAAGGACGTTTGACCGTTATATTATTTACAAAAGTATATTTTGTGTCTATATTTCCTGGCAAGGACGTAAGTACAAAAGTAAAGCAAAGTACTGTGCTGTGGTATAGACGTCACATCAAGCTATCTCAAAATGTTAAAAATTCCAAATTTAAAATGAAAATTTCAAAGGTTTTTGACAGATTAGTGCTCTGAGGTAGCTTGATGTGCTAGCGTCTGTACGAACGACAAAACAGATAACTATGCAGGCTACTAACGCCATCTACATTTGAAAAGTGGAGTGACTTAAAATCGATGAGAGTGTTTTATAATTAGTGGATTTTCTAAAAAATAGTAATAATTTACATTGTTTTATTCGATCTCGCCAGTTTGTTGTGTAAATTTAATCTGTCCAATATAATAATATTAAGTAATTAAAATTCCTGTACAAAATGGCATATTTATGACTATGCAAACACTTGCATTACTTATTTAAATTTAAATATGAAATAAAAACTTCCAAAGTACCATTATGTACTGGAATGTTAAGCTCAACGCACCATTACTGTAATGTGTATGAGATTAGAATTGTTTAAATCTTTACATAGTTTCAAGTAGATTACCATTTGGAGATGGGGGTACTTTCTCTTGTTTTTTTTTTAATATTAATTAATTCGGCCTATCAATCCTATATCTTCTGTGAAAGTGCAAGTTACAGTGGCGCCACTTGTCTATCCCAAAACATAACTAACTTATTCCATTTTTGATGTTTTCTATTCAATCAAAAGAGTGTTTTAAAATTATGTTATCGTGTGCAGCTAAATGTAATCTTTGTACAAATATAGTATCTTATAGCTTTTTTTATGAAATGTCTTCTAACCAAGAAATATTATTGATATTTTAAGGGTACATACAATTATTCCTCAATAACAATATTTTTAATAATATTATCTGATGTTATTTTACGGAAAAATATTTTTGATTACAATCTATTCGCACAAGGATGTTTTAAATGTCCAAATTACGAAATAATTATTCGCGTTTATATTATTATTGTTGTTACAACAGCATGTTCAAAAGTCGTGCGAAAATTGACGCAAGTTTGTCAACGCTACCGCTGCAAGGCGGACCGCGCTTGTCTTAATACCAATCTGATCACTCTTGCTCGAATAGACTGTAACTAAAATTAATTGTAATTTTAACAATCGTTTTAGTAGAACATCATCTAGTTATAAACAAATTTCGATAGTTTAAGCACTAAGATTACGCTCAACCATTTTCAAGTAAGAAAACCAAAAATTATACATATTTATGAAATTATTGTATATTTTTTATTGTGATACATGTGGAAAAATTTAGTCTCTGTGTTTAGAAGTGATCATGAGTTACAATAACAAATTGTGTAACAGTACAAACAGTAAAATTGACATACAGACGTACCGATCGTGGCCGGCAGTGCTATTTAAATAAAATATCCCTCGTAAAGTTAGGTGAAATTGAACTTTGGCCTGCAATTGTTGATAGGAATAGGCTGGCCGCATACTTTACTATTTTGCCGTGTGTACTTTCATTGAAAATCATTAAAATGTTTTTCATACTATTGTGGCTTGTCCAATACTGAAACTGGATATGTAATTCTGAGTAATGCATTAAAGAAATATAAGAGTTTTAGGCAGATCAAGCTTTATTGTAAAGGGATTTAAGCTCCATTTTTCATTAGTGGCCAGTTTTGAAAAGCAATACAATGTTAAATTTTGCTGTTCCCAAATATACATAGTTGTAGGATATATGCTAAATGTTCCTCAGCTCTTCATCGCTAATTTTAAGAGATTATTAATTAATACTTAATATATTATGTTTCGCTTAAATAATTAGAAATCGTTAGAAATATATATGGTGGTTTTAAGAAGCGGGTGTATTTAGTGGCTACGGGACTAGATTTGTTCCTTATTTGATTCTATAAACACTACATTTTAGCAGGATCCTATTTCATTCCCCATATGGAGTAGGGATACATTTTGTATCGAAACTCATGTGATTCAAATACACGCATACGAACATTGAGATATGTATTTCCGTAAATTGGTTTTTACAAACACTAGTTCATATCATTTTTTCACTAGTGAGGTAAGCCCGAGGTGGTTCACGACGGTATATGTATTTTTTTTTATGACAACATGTATGAATGTAAACGAAGCAAAAGAAGTATGTAAGAATCGTAGCATATGGCGGTCTGTAGTTTCTGCCTACTTGAGAAATGTGACGATTTGCAGCCAATATACTTAATTCCAATGATTTTATAAGTAAAAAGGTGTAGAAAGGTTACCTAAACAACATTCGATCTTCAATAACGGCACACTAACGCACGCACGCGTCCGTTCACGGCGCGACGCACAGGTCAAGTGTGGCTAGTTAGCCACATTTTAATGTATCGCTTGCTGAGCGCTTATAACATTTATATACAACTTTTTACTTAAAATATCATTGCTTAATTCTATGTAGGTAGAAAAATGGTTGCCTGTAAAGCCGGTTTACGGACGATATCTAATAAGTGATAATAGCTTCATTCGATCATGTTTATTTATATATTAATTTATTTATTTTATTTATTTATTTATTTAACAAAGCCACTATTTGAAGTCCAACATGTAGGTACTCTTGGTATAAAAATGTTTGAACTGTAAATTAATGTAATTATTGTAACACCTACATAATTATGTAGCTCTTTAGTATTTTAAGAATTTTATTATGGTGTAGTGTACATTATAGATTATTCTATTCTATTAGATTGTTGTTCTAGTTTACTTATTATATTGTTTTGAATTATATTTAAGAACAAAATAAAATGAGTGCAGTTAATAAAATGCGATATTTATAATACGAATAGTTGTTTATTATATAATATAGTAACTCCTTTATTAATAAGTGTTAACATTAACAAATAAATAGTGGAGGTCATTAAATTAAATACACGGTGGTATTCTATTTACCCGACTGCTTGACACTCAGGGGGTAAGGTAAGTAATGATTTCTTTTAATTTTGTACTTACACAGTTCATTGTCCCTCGTTTTCTCAAGACAATTTTTTCTTTTGCTCAAAAAAAAATTGTCTAAGAAAAAGTTTAAAGAGTACCTACTTGAAAACTGTAAATAAAATATATTAAGTATATTAATGTTTAATACCTACCTATCTCCTATCTACTCCTAATCGCATTAGGATTTTTGCTAATGTTAGCTGTAAACAATGTTGTTGTCATTTGACTAGACTGTTTTGTTTATCATGTTTACAATTATTTTTCATAAATATTTCTAGGCAAACCGAAGATAAGGAAGGATCCAGTGTATTTCTACCAATAGATGAACATCCTTTAATGGAACGTCAATGCACACAATGTTGATCCAGACATCAGTAAGTACATCAACAAGTTAATTTATACCTACTTTTAGAGGTTAGGTATCCGCGGAGTTAGTTCCAAACTTGGCCGCTAGATGTCACTGTGCTGATGACGCGCATTTCTGAGTCGCGGTGTTAAGATTCTCCGCGATTGAATGACCCTCCCCGGTACACAATATTACTGTATCGCTTCTCGGCCTTTTGGCTAAGATCAAAGTGTAGTATCTGTTCTTTTCAGCTTAATATCTGAAAGTTCCCTCACTGAGGGACCAGTATATTAAACTGATTTTTGTAAGCTGACGGGATGTTCGGGGCTCGCTCCACTCCCGTCACGGGTCGGCCCGGCATTGCAGTGCCGCCGGGATCGGCCCACATAATACCCTATCGAGTAATATGTCAGACTGTAGTGTGTGCAGCCGTGTATAACTTGTACATAGTGCACACTGAGTATGAATCGTCTCTATCATCAGGCATTATGTTACTTTTGAGTGAGCCTAATTACTCTTCATGAGTGTGTATATACTTAATCCAGAAATCGGTGTTGATGTTTTACATAACCCCAGTCACTCTAGTGAGAACATCCTACGGCACAGGCACAAAATGTCTCTTTTTCATATTTTCATTCGCAAAATATCGACAAAGGAGGAAGGATTCGAAATTGTTTACTTTTAGGTAATAGATTTGAGCTACACGATGACTGAAGGAAGCGTGCCGCCTGTAGGGACAGGTCAATTCAATACTGAATTGATTCATTCCTCAGAAGGTTTTTCCAGACTTTGTCATGCATCGTTAGACTAGCATACTATATTAATACAACCTTATGTTTAGACTTTAAAAGAGACCATGATGCCTGAGTTTCTTTGGCATTTCTTCTCATGAATGGGAATGACGGCACCATTTCGTTCTAAAAAAAATTACATGTAGGTAAGTAACAGTATCTGAAAAAAAAACCTTGCAGAACTAAATGGTCTCATTTCAACTTTACTTTTCGCAATAAAATACGAAATCCTTTGCAATAACACTTTATTCTCTTCCAAACATTATTAAAAATAATCATAAAATGCTTTCCTAAACTAGGAATGAATTGGGAATGTATGAAGCAGTAGGTACACTTGAGGACAATAGTAAATGACTTAAGTATTAGGTTATGGTTATGATCATTAGTTTCTAAACAAACGGTAGTATATTTTTAATATTTTCAAAAGTTGATGCAAATTTACTTAGTTATTAAAACTTTATGCACTATTTAAAAAAAACTGTACAAAGACGGACTTAATGCCAAAAATCAATGCATTCATTCATATGGACATAAAATACTAAACCAGATTTCCCAAAAAATATGTATGTGCTTCGGGAATCATCGTTTATTTTTTTAAATGCGCACGCGCTACAATGTGTTCTAATACAAAACTTGAGAAGTTTCACCAATGTTGGGGGCGCGATGTTCGTGTTTCTTCGGAAAAACGGATATTACCGAAGCGATTGCCTTTGCTGGATTAAACTGTATAATTTGTCCTCAGGTGTACGAACAATTTGAGTAATTATATTACACATAGATAACAGCATGATAATGAAGACATTTCACAATAAAATCTAACACTTACAATTAGATTATATAATCTCATACACACATTCGATTTCTCAATACAGAAAGCTTATTAAATACCAAAATTAAACTATTAAAAATAACCTCATGGTTTATATAAAACAATATTACAGTGAATCCTACTTTACTTGACAAAAATAAGAAAAAATACTAATATTTATATTTTTAGTGATAAACTAAATCATGATCAAAAATCCCCGTGGAGTTAAGCTGAGACATACCTAAGTACGCCGATATTACTCCAGTTACATTTTACTGCATTTCCCAATACGAAACACTAAGCTCGACATGGGAATCGAACCCTTGACCTCATCCTCACGGACTACTAAACCAACAAGGCTGTCCACATAAGTATTGTCTTGAAAAATAACTTTTACTTAAGAATAATAATGAACCTGCAAATATGACAATGACTAAATACAAGGCATGCAGGCTTCTATGAAATAAATGCGATATATTTATTAGCAATGGCAACACTTACATTTTCTCCTTATTTTATTACCTTCATGATTACAAGTCGAAATACAATTAATTTCCACAACAATCGTTATCAAAAGCTACCAATATTGTTGAATGAGCAACCGTTACAATTGAGCTCATTGCGCAAGTATAAAAATATCTGTGTTCATAGACAAATCTAATACGTACAGTCGGCCCCACTTGCGGTGAATCAATTGGTACAAGCAACTACGCAACGTACAGTCAGCCTCATAAGTCTATATACATATCCATATTTCCTAAACTCATGAACACCTTAGCTTACACAAATTGCTAAACAAGACTAGTGAATTTTGAACCTTTAAGACGTTAATTAAATCCTGGCACTAGTCTTGTTTAGCAATTTGTGTAAGCTAAGGTGTTCATGAGTTTAGGAAATATGGATATGTATATCGACTTATGAGGCTGACTGTACGTATGAGCGCCAGCTTTGATTTCAGATTGTAGCATTAAGGGTGATTCACCGGGTCTGAGGGCGACTGTACATTAGTTTACATACATCGAACACACTGTCACTCTAGTACAAGTTAAAGCCACATGAAGCGACGCTCTTAAAAGCCTTCATAATATGTAACTCGAATCACAATATTTACAGTTAGTAGTGTATATTATACAAGGAGAATCAAATTTCTGGCAATATATCAGGGGGTCAACGTACTTATTTCAGGGGGTCAAAGTACTCTTGAATATAAAAAACTTTTACCATTGGGGCAACTCTTATATATGAAAAAAATAACAGCTATTGAGTGTTTTCAATTATGTTTCAAAAACTTTTCAAAATGTAGGTAAAACAACTGATTTATTTTAATGAGTGTCACTTGATGAGTACTTTCACCCCCTGATGAATTTCCAACGAACTTTAAGTCACAATGTTTACTTTACATGCCTAATCACACGCTTATTCCAATGAGGATAGGTACAAACTTCGAACGCAAAACTTGATATAGGTACACGAACTATAATGGGCTATTTGACAAAATTAGAATTAAAAATAAATTATTTAGTTTTTAGGCCCTTATCTAGATTACAAGAAAATATTCAACGCACATTTTTTTTCTTTTTTTAATTTAATTATATTCTAATAAATTTCTAATTTCGTTTCAAATATTGACTATCTATTTATTTTTTTTATATAATACATACATACATACATAAACTCACGCCTTTTTCCCATGGGGGTAGGCAGAAACTACAGAGCGCCATATGCTACGATTCAATCATTTATTTATTTATGCATTTATTTTATATAATATTGCATTAATATCTTCATTTAAACACAAATTTATTAGTATTCACTAAAAAAATGTTCTCATATTCTGTTAATTTTAAAGTAAGCTACTACATAGATCCTTCGTTGCCAGATTTTATGATAAATGGCATTTTTTGTAACCTTATTAAAACTAATTCACACTTAATAATATATTTAAGTATCATAAAGATTACTTTTTTCGCTAAAATATAAACATAATAGCAGAATTAAAAAAACATTATCTGGATAAATTATATATTTTTTCTTATAAGTACTGAAATAAATAATGTGTCTATATATTTTCAGATTTTTGTAAATGTTTCCTTTAAACTGTAGTATTTATCATTACATAAGCGCTTTAGCTAGTTAACAGATAAATATATTAACACTAAGGTTAGTTTACTTTGCATTTCTATTTAAATACAATATTTTAGTGGGTGTGTACCTGCATTGTGATATTTAAATTATTTTCAATACTACAGTCAACGAACTAAAAATAATGATGAACCAATTGAACGTAGTATAGTTGATGAACACAAGAATCAGCACCTACTAGGTGTAATTGAAAGAACTTAAGACCCCATACGGGAGTCACTGTACTCATCATTGTGAACAGCTCGCAAGTTACCATTAGAAAAGGCCTAAAAATAGGTACCTACAAAATAAAATATTATGAAAATAAAAAATGTAGGCTACAGCAGCTTTTTAATAAAATAAATAAAATAAAATAAAATACATTTATTTCGAGCAACAAAAACTCATATGGGTAACTCATATGGGTTAATGATTTCAGGTTGGTCCTATGGTAAAAGTTGTTCACAACAACGAGTACAATGACCCCCTAAGATTATTTCAATGTTTTTTTTTAATTACACTTTGTATTATGTTTTTGGTAAATATAAATGCTATTTTTTTAATTTTCAGATATTTTTTATCAGTACCTAAGAACCCTAAATTTCTTGCTGAAATTATTCAATCAAGAATTAGCAACAATTTGTATTTGTTTGATAACGAAATAAGTTCCTCATATATTATGTAACGTTGAGACGCTGTTACAATCTTAGTACAAATTGTTACCGATTACTATAAATTCGAATACTTTCTGCAAGAAATATGTGCTCCAGGTATTGAAGAGTAAATATGGCGATACGACATACTGTCTAAACAAATTAAAACCGCCATTTTTATTTATTAGATAAAAGTTATCTGATGATTAAAAAAGCGACTCTAGAACAAATTATGTGCACATCTACTAGCTATGTTTGAGATCAAATTATAAACACAACTTTTAGTAGTTAAACAATATGGCATCTGTGAGATAGGCAAGTTATCATATTTACCCTTAAATACAGTGTTTAATAACTAAGAACTCTTACATTACTATTTTGTTCATTTTATTGTGATTTGGTGTTAATTGTGTGTTAATTGTTGTTGTGTGTAATTTAGTTGTTTTAGCAGTCATGAATGTAAAACCAATCATTTACACACAGCTACATTTTCAAGCTATACGATTCCAGTATAAGCTTATCTTGCATTTTATAAGCTTTCCGTACGATAAGAGGTCAGTCTGACTGGCCTGTTGGTCTAGTAGTTAGTGACCCTGACTGCTATGAAGCGGGTCGTGGGTTCGATTCCCACCCAAGACAAATGTTTGTGTGATGAGCACGGACATTTGTTCTGTGTCTGGGTGTAATTTATCTATAATATGTATGTATTTAGAAATATATAAGTATGTTTATCAGCTGTTTAGTACCCATAACACAAGCTCTCAAGCTTAACATGGGACTAAATGGCGTTGTGATAAAAGTTTCAATCATAAAATGAACAAAAATAGTAATAATTTTAATTTCAGGACCAGTATCAGAAGTCCATTTTAAAATAAATTTCGAAGTCTGCTTTAGTTACATTTAGTCTAACGAATCTGAAAACATGGAACTGATAAGATATTCAACAATAATTTAGTCTAGATCATACCACTGATTAGAGATCGACATTGTCGATACGAGTCATACTTACTTTAAAAAAAGTTGTTTAATAACTGATTTTTCTTTTTATTCGAAAATGAATAGATCTAGGTTTAGCTAATTAACTGATACAGTACTTGGACCCAATAATTAACCAAAACCAAGATCTTTTTTAACAATACTTTGACCGCCACAGGCGTATTTAGACGACAAACAAAAATGTGTCCAGCACGCCACGCGACACAATTACATGACGAATTTAAAGGATAATTCGAAGCTTGGCGCCGAGGGCACGTTTTTGCTATTTCGGCGTGCGGTCAAGAGTTTACTGCTGAATTCAATTTCAAGCAACAGGAGCGAGCATAGACAGTGAGGGACCTATCATTCTGGATTACGTATAAAAGCTTATTTTTTGTACAAGAGCGCTAGCATCTCAGAATGCTTGATGGCTTCACGGAAGCTAACCTTAAAGCCGTAGGTATCACAATGCGTTACTGTTTATATAAAACTAGCGAACCGCCAAAGCCTTACATGGTAATTAGAGGCCACCCATATATTACGTCACAAGAATTTTCAGTTTTATTTACCACCCATCTCTTTCTGTCCTTTTCACAAATCATTCTCTATAAGTGTGTGTGGTATGTCGTCACACATTTGTAGTTCGGATTTTGGCTTTTAAAATTGTAATATAGGTATTGTATATCTGTTTCGTTGTCTCTGAATGAGAAGAGCCATTCGACTTCTGCAAAGGAACTGGAAGAGGCTGTTATTATTGTAATTATTTTTTGTTGTTGTTGTAGTTACTATTTTAGATTTTTACTTTTATCACACTTATGCTTACCTTCCCTTAATATGTGACATAATATATGAATGCCTCCCAAATACTTTCCTTAAGATCTAAAAAAAAAGTTGGCGGAAACCGCATCAATTTCTATCAAGTAGTTTAGAAGTATTTAGGAAGTACAAAGACCAAACAAATTTGTTTTAGAATATTTGAGATGAGATTAGGTAGTGATCCACTTCGATATGTCCAGGGCCCAGAACGTAGCCAGACTCGTACCGTCTGTAAAGACAGTCGAAACAATTTTCTACTTCATTGAAAGTCTTACTATACATTAAGGAAGTCCGTGGAAGTCGAAGTCCGTGTACAGCTGTTCAACGCGCTTGTATACTTCGTCGCAAGATGCTAACGTCTGTGGTAAGATTATTAAGGCTGCTGTGAGACTCTCGTCTGAGCCGAAGATCTGTAACGAAGAAATAAAATACTTTAGTACGCCCAGCAGGTACCATCAACCGGCACACGTAGCATGAACACCGAAGAAACGGATTTTGTCTACGAAAAAATCGACAAAGTGACAAATTGTAAAAAAAAATCTTTGTTTTTTTTCTTCTTTCTCCATAGACAGTTAGTTAGTAAGTGTCAAGTTTGTCTTTATTTTATTTTTATTATATTATTATTTTGTTTCTAATTATTATTATTTTTTTTTTAATATATTATTATTATATCTGCGATCAGTGCTTAGCACTATAAGCAAATTTGGTGAGCGCGTTATGTCGGTTAGAGTGCGTCCTCCAGTGAGGGCGTCTCTTCATTTATTTATTTGAGGGGCGTATCGCATATCGTGTCGTTGAAGAGGACTTGTATAGCTTAACCGGGCGTCTCTGTAGAGATATCTTAAACAAAAAGTTAAGACCTCCAGCCAGAGTATAAAAAACTTCAAAACTACGCTAAGGGCACCCCCTGCGGGGTACGAGCCTCGGCTTAGGGCGTCGCTGGAAGAGGCCAGCAAGGGACGGCTGGATCTGTGAGGGCGGCTCCTCATTGTCTATCCTTTATTTTATAATGTCCTTCCGCTTGAGGCGCTTTACATAGCTACGTATCGTAAGCTGTGTTGCCAATGTATTTGGGTGTTTCACTAGCTTCCCCTTTATGAAACGTTTTGGGTTTCGTCCGTTATTGTATTCATGTCCATGAATTTTCTGGTTTGTAATGTACCATGGTATACCTATTGCTAATTGTTCGCAGTATTATGTTTTGCATGCTCTGATGCAAGCATGAAATGGTTGCATCAGGTTGTTGGTTGGTTTTAATTGCTGGCGCTACCCCAGAGTTGGATACCGTACATCCATACCGATTTCCGGTACATCTTTCGTTTTAAACACGTCGATGTCACGAATGAAAAGAAAAACATGTGTCGATTCTTCAGTTGACAAGAGTCTACAATGTCGAGCATAAATTCTACTAAAATCGACAGAAAACAAATATTACTACAATCTGTCTCTTTGTCGACTCTTCGTCGTCATAGTACGGTGATCTTGCTACGTGGACCAAAACTCCTCTGACTCGAGCAATTCTCAACATCAATGATATTTAGGTCGTTATTTAATTGATACACCAATTTGCGCCTGAGACTTCGTCTGCTCAGTATTAACTGAGCAGACGAAGTCTCAGGCGCAAATATCTATTATCTTTGTACTAAAACTCATCGGAATTGGTGCTGTGGTTTGGTCGTGAATGTGTAACAATTCTTACTTGTTACTAAGAAATGAAAGAAATAATCAATTTTGGTTGTATTTGCGTTTCACTATGGCTTACACATAAAAGATTTTACACCTATTAAATAATGGGAAACCTTCCTATTTAAATAATTTAATAGAAAAAGATTTGAATTACAATATAGCCAGTTTCCTATAATAATTTGATATCTCGCGTCATGCATTAGTATGATGTGACTACACATTGCCTGCATATTGCTTGCTTATCTATTGCATTGCAGTTTTCAGTGAGTAGTTTAAAATAGGTACAAATCATAATACTATCTAGTGGGCGGAATAAGTATACACCACTATTTTTTAATTAGTACAAAAAAATTGGGTTGTATCCGTACCTGTGACTGATCATTTTTGCGTAATCAAAAGTAAAAAAAAACGAAATTTATTTTTAAATATGCCACTTTTTAGTTAAGGCGAGGTGTCCCCAGCCGTGTAGGCATTTAACGCTTACCTCAGGCCCCGCAACCAATAGCGCTACGTAATAAACTACGATGCATCGGAGAAACGCCGCGCGCTGTCGTCGTACCGCTCATTCATGACTTCACGAACTCGAGTAGGTACACAGTTGCGTCACAGAATAGAGTAATGCCGTAGAGCAACTTCAATTTATTAATTTAGATATGATAGAATTCTTGAACTACGATATCAATATTGTAATTCAAAAATACTTAGATGCATTGAATGGTTATTTAATTTTAGTATCCCACCTAATATGAATATAAGTATGCGTGGAAAATATGGGTTTAGGGAAAATGGGTTAAATAAATAAATAATTGATTTGTTAATCACAGTTTAATTAAGATTAGCTAAAATATTGCCAGATAAAAGTAAAAAAAGTTTTTCTAACATGGGTGTCATTTTCGTGGTTTTCGGGGTCGCTGATTACGAAAATTAGGTCAAAATAAAAATCCAAGATGGTGACGAAGAAAATTTTTGGTTTTTCCGTCATGGGTGTCGTTTTCGTGGTTTTCGGGGTAGCTGATTACGAAAATTAGGTCAAAATGAAAATCCAAGATGGCGACGAAAAAAATTCTTGGTTTTTCCGTCATGGGTGTCGTTTTCATAGTTTTCGGGGTCGCTGATTACGAAAATAAGGTCAAAATGAAAATCCAAGATGGTGCCGAGGATAATTTTTGGTTTTTCTAACATGGGTGTCGTTTTCGTGGTTTTCGGGGTCGCTGATTACGAAAATCAGGTCAAAATGAAAATCCAAGATTGCGCCGTGGAAAGTTTTTGATTTTTCCGTCATGGGTGTCGTTTTTATGGTATTCGGGGTAGCTGATTATGAAAATAAGGTCAAAATTAAAATCAAAATTGCGCCGAGGAAAATTTTTGGTTTTTCCAACATGGGTGTCGGTTTCGTAATTTTCGGGGTAGCTTATTAGGAAAATGAGGTCAATGAAAATCTAAGATGGCGACAAAGAAACTTTTTGGTTTTTCCGTCATGGGTGTCGTTTTCGTGGTTTTTGGTATCGCTAATTATGAAAATGAGCCCAAAATGAAAATCCAAATGGCACCGTGGAAAACTTTTGGGTTTTTCCGTCATGGGTGTCGTGTCGTTGTCATGGTTTTTGAGTTCATTGATTTTTGAAAAATTTTCTTCGTCGCCATCTTGGATTTTTATTTTGACCTAATTTTCGTAATCAGCGACCCCAAAAGCTATGAAAACGACACCCATGACGGATAAACCATAAATTTTTCTCGGCGCTATCTTGGATTTTCATTTTGACCTTATTTTCGTAATCAGCGACCCCGGAAACCACGAAAATGACACCCATGTTAGAAAAACCAAAAATTTTCTTCGTCGCCATCTTGGATTTCTATTTTGACCTAATTTTCGTAATCAGCGACCCCGTAAACCATGAAAACGACACCCATGACGGAAAAACCAAAAATTTTCCTCGGCGCCATCTTGGATTTTTATTTTGACCTAATTTTCGTAGTCAGCGACCCCAAAAACCATGAAAACGATACCCATGACGGAAAAATTAAAAATTTTCCTAGGCGCCATCTTGGATTTTCATTTTGACATAATTTTCATAATCAGCTACCCCGAAAACCACGAAAACGACACCCATGACGGAAAAACCAAAAATTTTCTTCGTCGCCATCTTGGATTTTTATTTTGACCTAATTTTCGTAATCAGCGACCCCGAAAACCACAAAAACGACACCCATGACGGAAAAACCAAAAATTTTCTTCGTCGCCATCTTTATGTGTTATGGGTACTAAACAGCTGATAAACATACTTATCTATTTCTAAATACAAACACACCCAAACACCCAGACACAGAACAAATGATTTTGCTCATCACACTAACATTTGTCCTGGGCGGGAATCGAACCCACGACTTCCGGCATAGCAGTCAGGGTCACTAACTACTAGACCAGCAGGCCCGTCACTAGACCAACAGGCCCGTCATCGTATGATCTCAATCATACCCTAGAGTTATGGGATATAAAAAAAACACGTTGTATAACTCAGGCATTAAAATTATATAACTCAGGCATAACGTAGTTTTGTATTAGCGAAAAATAAAAACATACTTGTAGGAAATGAGCAATGTAATACTGTACTTTGCTACACTGTGGTACGAGTGTGCTGTGGTACGTGACCTTCACAAACATAGACACAAAATATAATAATATTATTTGTTGTGTTGTGGTAGCTGTGGGTAGTTTTACCTAATACTCACGTGACGTGCTGCTGGTGGTTTGATGTTCATACTGGAGACAGTTCCTATGAGTAGACGGTGTGACCACCATCCCATCTTATTCACTATTTACTACAATAATGTTCATCATCATCATCATCAGTCTATAATGTTCCCACTGCCGAGACACAGCCCTCCTCTCTATGAGAGGGAGTGGGCTATAATCCACCACGCTAGCCCACTGCGGGTTGATAGATGTCACACACCACTGGGCCACCACTGCTCAAGAGTATGTTGATGCGAGTATTTTTTTTTGTTTCAATGCGCAAATTCATGGCGTTACTGATTCGATACTGAGAGAAAAATCTTTTACCTATTAGAAAGCTACGTTATGCCTTAGGTTACGTATATTTTATTATCACAAAACAATTAGAAAAAAAAATGGCGGGCGATTTCGTAGGCAAAATCTATTAAAAAATACAAAATCCCAGCAGGTTGAACGGGTGAACTACCTATTTGACGTCACGCAACAATAAACCACTATAGCATTTGCGCGCGTGGCGACTTTATTTGCTCTATGTTAGGGTTCAAATACTACTGTTCGATACACTTGGTATGGTTGGTAAATACGTTTCGCGGTAAAAATAAAGCATGAAAGACTTTCGCGCTCATCGTTGTTATTTGCATTAGTATTTTTTTTTTGTAAACGTTGCCCTACTCTAGAAATTTCTCCTGTGTCGTGGGTGCGTTTACAAACATTTATTCTCACATACACAAACACCCAGACCCGCGAACAACTACTTTTAGGTCATACAAATATTTGTTCCGTGCGGGAATCGAACCCGCGACTCGCTGCGCACATCGCTCAGCCACTGCGCCAACCGTGCAACCGTGTCCTTGTTGTAAAAGTATTATCCGTACCTACCTAAGTTTGTGATTCAATTTATCATCTAAGGTATTATTTGTATGGTAAAATATAATTTAGGTAGGTACCTAAATAAAAAATATCGTCAAAGTATTCCTACCTTTTTTGTTTACCTATTCAGTCTTCGTAGAGCCAAAGAAGAAAATTTTTTATTCATGACCATTTTGATTTATTTTACTTATCTACGAATTTATCCTAATAATGTACCTAATAAAACAAAAAATATTACAACTATTTAAAAAACTAAATTAAAGTGATGATAAAGTATGTACATGTATTACTATTTATCGAAATCGATTTTATAACGGGGATGACGGAAAAAATTGGCGCACGTCCGACCTCGAACACGTTCCGCTCGGGACTAAAGGACTCGGAGCGAGCGCAAACTAGTGAAATACACTTAACTTTGGAATTTGTGATACATTTATTTTCATATTGCACATTATGTGACCCGAGATAATACACATTTTTTACGACCTTTATTATGATATAAGTTTTATTTTTCAAAGCCTAATATAACTCAAGTAAAACGATTATTTAGCCATCATTTGGACATGTCTTTGCGATTTAATTGGATGCAGTGAAGTGTTAGTAATCGTGTATCGCATGCCCGACATATCATAATCAAAGAGTCAACTATGTAATACATTTTTTTCAAAATTTAAATCCGTTCCATGTACGAGTAAAACGCTATTGTTGACGACGTTTATTGGGGTAACCTCGCCTTAAACTTAAATAACGAAAACGGCTGTTGGAGGCGGGGCATGCTTGAGCGAGATCACGCAAACGTGAGCGAGAGATGACGATTAATGAATACTACTAATGTCATGAATTACAATATTTCCATAAATTGGGTGACTTTTTGGGATATAAACAAACGCTAATAACTTTGCTGTTTATGAATATTATTTATTGATACTTTACAAATATAATGAGAAGACCGTCTAGAATAAGCCTTTTAAGAGTGGGTGTTTACGTGTATCTTACGTTTTAATTAGGTTTTCTAGTTCCTCATAAGTAAGAGTATGAAGCCACTTGTCAACGGTGAATCGACACTGTCTTAGATTAAGGGAATATATTTTGCACACACTATTTACTCGATTGTATAGAATTGAGCTCAGGTACATATATTGACGTCTAACTACTTCGGTGCTGACTGGCTCGGTTAAACATACTCTAATAGACCTTCGCCTGTGCTTTAAGAGGCCAGCATCGAAAGTTAGTCCGGAGTGCTTGCGTAGTACGGTGCTAAGTGCAAATGAGTGTCCACTCTTGGGACTCCACATAGTGCGTAGAGTTCATTTGTGGGGAAGCGGATTGGTTTGTGGGCCATAACTTTTAAAACTGCTCTCTGCGCCCTTTCCACTCGTAGTAATAAAGATTTACTAGAACTGCCCCAGGCCGTTATACAATAGGTTATGATTGAGTGAGCTAGAGCATAGTATACCGTTTTTAATGTAGGGAAGTCAGCAGAAGCCCTCAAGTTCTTAAACACATATATTTATTTTCTGACTCTACCCACCAGTGACTTTATATGTTCACGCCATGACAGAGAACTATCAATATATACACCAAGATACCTTATACAATCGGTACGGACGATTCCAGTGCAATTACAGTCCTGGTTTGTGCCAGGGTTACATTTATGAGCTGTTAGTGTATAGGTAGAGGCCGGCTGTGATGTTCTACGCGCGGAAAAGGTCATAAATTTAGTTTTATCTAAGTTGAGGGTCAGCAGATTGTTTCTTAGCCAGGTCATGGTAGTCTGTAGAGCAGATTCAGCATGAATGAGCGTATCGGACCAATCACTACCATGTACTACTATTGCTGTGTCGTCTGCGTATGTTATAATTTTACAGTCAGGTAGAGGGAGGTTGCAGAGGTCATTTATATAAATCAAAAATAAGGTAGGTCCAAGTACGCTACCCTGTGGCACACCGTGACTGATATGTTTAGGTCCACTTGTGTAAGTTCCTATCCTAGTAGTTTGAGAACGACCTGTTAGGTAGCTTGTGAAGATATTTAGGGGCAAACCTCTGATTCCAAGTCGTTCTAGCTTGTTTAGTAAGAGTGGGATTGAGACAGTGTCAAAAGCTTTAGAGAGGTCTAGGAAAATTGCCAATGTTTTTACTTTATTGTTTAGGTTTTTAGCAATAGTATTAGTTAATTCCAAAACTGCATCTTCAGTACTTTTGCCGGATCTAAAACCGTACTGGTTGTCAGCGATAATATTTTGGGCTTGTAAGTAGCTGAGAAGCCTACTATTAATGATTTTTTCTAATATTTTAGATAAAGTAGTAAGTACAGAAATTGGTCTATAGTTATCGACACTGCCTCTAGCACCACTCTTATATATAGGATGAACCAAACCCGTCTTGAACGCCGAGGGAAAAACTCCTGTAGTGAAAACAAGATTGAAGACATGACACATAATTGGGATGAGAGTAAGTCTTGCATTTTTGATAAGCTTAGTATTTGTACTAATTAAAAATTAGTGGTGTATAATAAATGTATAACAGCAACGTAACCTATTAGTTATGTCTTATATCTATCTATGTGTAAATTAGAAAGTTGTTAGCATATGACGATTTTATCCTAATGCCAACTCATCATCTGCCTAGCCTTGTCCCAACTATGTCGGGGCCGGCTTCCAGTTAAAACGAATGCAGCTGAATACCAGTGCTTTACATGGAGCGACTTCCTGCCAGACCTCCACAACCCAGTTACTGGGTAACATGATACCCCTTGGTTAAACTGGTTTTCCGATTTTCGGGCTTCTGACTATCTGTAAAAACTGTCATAGATCTACAAATGAAGGACCAACAGCTTTACGTGCTTTCCGAGGCACGGAGAAGTATTGATATGTAATTAATGGTCACCCATCCACGGAACAACCTGGTCAAGCGTAGCTTAACCTTTGATCGACCCGTGGTGGTTGTTATTATTAAGCCACAACAAGCTCCTCCGTCCTCCTCCGCTTCTGAATACTCCTAACGACTGACAAATATCTGACAAATGACGGTCGGGACCAACGGCTTAAGATAAGCGTCCACGCATCGGACGAATCGCATCAAACGGATCGTAGTATTCCTTGTATAGAAAGTCACACAACTGCGTCCACCTGTCCGCATCTGAATCTGTTCATTAATACCTAAGTCCGATGCGTACGATGCGTGCGATGCGTACGATGCGGACAGATGGGCGCTTATCTTTAACGTGATTTCCGAGGCACTCCGCACTATGCATCATAACATCGTAAGACATCAATACAAGTGAAAAATGGCGGAAGAACCGAGACTCATAATACTCCAACCATGATAAGATCTATATCGTACAATTACATGCTATCAACACGACAATTTTAAGTGGAATGACTGCATCACCATTTTGCAACAGTATTCACGTTTTCAGTGTAAATAAAGAAACGTAGGGTGCAAGAATATAGTTTTTATAATAATACTAGCCTGCTACTGTCCCACTACTGCAGGGCAAAGGCCTCTTCTCGTGTAGAAAAGGCACGAGCATTGATCACCTCGCTTGCTCAGGGCGGATTGGCGGTTTCAGACTTATATTAACTAAAAGTCCAGGTTTCCTCATAATGTTTTCCTTCACCGATGTCAATGATGTCTAAGAGATAAACTCGGAATTGTTTTTATTATTAAGAATGATCTCACTTATTTATTGATAGAACACTCAACAGTTTTTTTCTACAACGTTCAAGGTATGGTAACAACGTCATATGGGGTTTTGAAGCTTATAGATTTTCACAGCATGCATTATAACTTGAAAGTAGAGGAAAATGTAGCTTCAATATTATAGCTAAAATATTTTTTTTATTAATACCCTAATTTCCACAGCAGACGCCAGCACATCAACCTACCCCAATGTGACAAATTTCTTAAATAGGTTTTCAACTTTATTCTAAACACAATAAGGTTCATGTTCAATTGGGAAAATTTGACAGTTTCGGGTAGGTTGATATGCTGGCGTCTTTCATATTCATGTGAAGATTTGGTTAGATAGTGATAAAAATCCTGTATGATAATGAAAAGAGTATGCACTTCAAATAAAGTATCCAGCAGAAATGTCCAGAATCGTTATACTGAACTCATGGTTTCAGAATGTGACCCTTTATTGAATACATTGTATTGATTGGCTTCACAAATAGCCTTAATTGTTATGCTGTATTGATTGTCAAGGCTCTATTATTTCGACGACCTTGTTTGAAGTCAAGCAGAAATAAGATCTACTGTCTGTTTAATCTAAACTAATATTATAAAGAGGTAAAATTTGTAAGTTTGTATGTTTGTAAGTTTGTATGTAGGGGGTAATCTTCGGAACTAATGATCCAATTTTAAAAATTATTGTACTGGTGTTAAGCTACACTATTCCCGGATGACATAGGCTACTTTTTATCCCCGTATTCCCACGGGAACGGGAACTACGCGGGTGAAACTGCGTGACGTCAATATATCGAGTAATACTCATGGACTACATTTTCGGTAGCTACGCGAACGAAGTCGCGGGCAAAGTGCTAGTACTAAATAAACGCCTTGAATTTTGTTTTTTCGTCATCTAATTACCGGTAACTATGTACTCATAAAACTTGTACAAGCTAATAATTTTTACCTTGAAACTTTTAAACTCTTCATTGTATTCGAAGTTGCTTGGAGGCAGAAATATGATATTAGAAGAAGTATTGACCGACCGTCATGTGATATACTTAGTCAAATATAATATTAGGTTAGGTACTAGCTTTAGCCTGCAGCTTCGCTCACGTTAATTTAGATAATCATATTTGGTTGTACTCTGCGATCTCCGAAACCGTAACATAAATAACACGTCAAATAATGACATTTAAGGATTTTGTTTGATAACTTGGGTAACATTATTGTTATATTGGTTGGGATCTCTAATTAAAAAAATGTTTAGTTGCACATCAAGTTACCCCCATGAGTCAAATATACCGATCGTTTTTCAACTTTATTTCAAACAGAATAAGGATCATATTCAATTGGGAAAATTTGACACATTGGTGTAACTTGGATGTGCTGGCGTCTGTACAAACTTCAACTTGCTACTTACTTGTAATTTCCTAATAGCGTTGGTCTAGTAGTTAGTGGTCCTGACTTCTATTTTCGTGGGTTTCATTCCCACCCAGGACAAATTTTTGTGTGATGAGCACGATTATTTGTCCTGTTTCTAGGTGTAATTAATTATCTATAGTATAAATGTATTTAGAAATATATAAGTAAGTTTATCAGCGGTTCAGTACCCATAACACAAGCTCTGCTTAGCTTGGGACTAGATGGCGTTGTGTTACAGTTGTGGAATATTTATTTATTTATTATTGACCAAATGTGTGTTACTACATATTTTATATAAGATTTTCATGTACAGACACACCAAGTTACCCCAATGTGTCTAACTTGATGTGCTGGCGTCTCTGTACCTATCGACCATATTTGATGCAATAAACGAATGAATATGAATGTACGAAATAATTACCTTTTTCAATAGATCAGGTCTCGATGGCAACGCATGCATGGCCAAAGTGGCTGCTTTCCTAATATACCAGGGGTGGAAGTTCGCCAGGGTCTCGTTGTAAGAGCCCTGGCACGTGGTGCAAGTGTTCATATTCTCTTCAGCCTCGCTGAGACGCTTCAGGAAGAGTCGTATGAAGTCTGTAAAACAAATGCTTGCGTTATAGTTACGGAGCAGCTGTTTGTATGTATACAATATTAGTGTAGGCGGAAGGTAATGTTATCGGTGTTGTAAGAACGGATATTTTAAACATAATTTGCAGGTAAGTATATAATGTAGGTATTGGTGATAATTGGAGGATGATGTTATAGTATATCTTATGTGTGTTAACAAACATATGATTATGACTCTCAGACACAAACACCCACAACTAGATTGCTCAGTTTAGTCCCTAACTTGCGAAAAACCGAAAAAGAATTTTCGTATACCTACCGTTAAAATCCTTTCTAGGACGCTTGAATTGCAATAGCCTAAATATCGATAGATTAGATTGTTTGACAAGCGAATTGCTGTCAGAAAACTTAAAAAAATATTATTAAACTTGGTATTCAGGTTCTTAAAGAATAAAAACCGCTTATAATATGTTATGGTATTATGTAAAGCATATTAATCGTATAATTATCTACATATTTTAAACACGAAACGTCTAATGATGTTGTTCGTCTAAGCGAGGATGTGGCTGGACAGATGCGACGCAGATTTGCAGTACGACACTGTACGACAGTGTTCTACGACATTATGGGTGGTACGAGTGGTGCAGTGGCTGAGCGATTGGCTGCTGCTTCACGTGTCGCGGGTTCGATTCCCGCACTAAACATATTTTTGTATATAGTGCAGCGGGGCAATCTCGACAGCGGGAAATTTCAACTAATCTTAATAACTTCTACAAGTTATTAAGATTAGTTGAAATTTCCCGCTGTCGAGATTGCCCCGCTGCACCTTAGCCTTATTGGTTGGTAGTCGTTCCATTTTTGGGTGTTTATGTATGTGAGTTTTAATGTTTTCAAAAACACCTACAATACAAGAGAAATTCCCAGTGTGGAGCAACGTTTTCTTTTTCATAACACTAAAATAAACTCTCATTAATTATATTCGCGTGAGGTATTCCAAAACAACACAATTTGCAAATTAATTTATGATACCATTTACTTCTAAGCCCGACCTCCCAATTAAGTAAGTATAATAAAAACCATGAATTTGGGGCCACTTCAGTTAATTAAATTAATTATGTAATACTCATGATTTGTCATCACTTTCGCTGTTGAGGTTCGTGCAAAATAGTAAAGCTGTTGGAAACACGAACACGCCGAACAGAAATAGCTTTTAAGTGTATAAAATAAGGTATAAAACACAAAGGCAGATTCCTACTCGTGGAATGCAATCAGCTGTTAAAATATCATCTTTCATTTTATATATAAAATTCTCGTGACACACGTGTTTGTAACAAAACTCCTCCAGAATGGCTAGACCGATTTTTATGAAACTTGATGTGCATATTCAGTAGGTTTCATACCCCTAGGTGATAAAGAGTGGTCCAAGGTCCACCCCAATTGAAATTGATGGCAATGCAGAAGCTGGGGCTAAAGTTTATACCTACATATATGTATAAATTTTCTGTGCGTGTGTTTGTAATTAAATCCTCCAACACGCCTGTACCGATTTCGATGAAATTGTTTGTGTACGTAGAAGTGGATTCGAGAATGGTTTAGATTCACAATTGGACTCGGTAGGAGGCGCTGCGAATGGGGTACGAAAGCAACGTTCGGGCAGGACACCGTCTGTTGGATTGGCTAGCCATTAATGAATGATTACAAACAGCTGTTCATTACAATTCATTATTTTGTGTCACATAATATCTGGGTCATTAGTTGGCCTATTAACGTCCATCGACGTTGCCTAGTGCGATCACTATTTGACTATGACAATGACTATGTTAGTATAATAATAATAATAATACCAGCCTGTTACTGTCCCACTGCAGGGCAAAGGCCTCTTCTCATACAAAGAAGGCTCGAGCATTGATCACCAGGCTTGCTCAAGGCGGATTGGCGATTTCAAACTTATATTAACTATAAGTCCAGGTTTCCTCACGATGTTTTTCCTTCACCGATGTCAATGATGTCTAAGATAAACTTAGAAAGTAAGTAGGTACATATGAATTGAAAAAGCCATATTGGTACTTGCCCGGATTTGAACCACAACCTCGTGCATGAGAGGTAGGCGTCTTAACCTCTGGGCTATCACGACACTATGTTAGTAAAGCTTAATTATTATTATTACTCTGCCACAAGATTACTCTGGGAGAGTCATCTCTTCATAATGCTATGCATTATCGAAGAGTTATATCTCCCAGCTATGACTTTCAGGATAGAGTTCTCCAACTCTACAGAGCAATGAGGCAGATTTCTGTCTTATGATGGCATGAAAGCCATCAACTCTGCGCGGACATAGCAGATGCTCTGCAGAAATGGAGGAATTTTGTTCTTGATGTCCTGTTTATAATAAGTATTGAATGTCTTTAGATATTTTAAAGCAATGACACAACAGATTTACCTCAATCATGTCTAAGAATAGCGTTATGACAATTATAATACTCGTTCATTAAAAACAATAAACCTCAAACAGCGAAAATATAACAACCTTATTGGGAGTTCAATTTTGAAGCGTTTGGGGTTGAAATACTCGGGCTATAGGTTCCGAGTGCCCATCTAGTTCTCCGTGACATCGCCAAGCGGCTAGTCGACTCTTCTCGTGACCAGAAGGCTAGCCTTTATTTCAGTCAGAGAATCAGCATTGCCATACAATGTGTCAATGCGGCCAGTCTTCTGGGCACTTTACCCGTTGACAGCAATGTGGATAATTTTATTGATGCCCTTTAATGATTTTACTTTTCTTTTTGTTTGTGTATTTTTTAGGTATAAATAAAACAACATACCCAATCCGCGATGCAAACGAAGCATGGTTCTGGAGCCAGAGACGAACCCAATCTTTTCGGACAAGCTCGTTTCTTTTTCATACTTCATCATTTTCTTGAAAGAGTCGTAATGTACTGCGTCTTCTCCCTCTCTGTGTTTCTCCATTACTTTTATTTTACTTCTAACATCACTGCTCACAAATGAGAATACTGATCCTATTAAATTAAGAAACCTGAAAATTGAGATACCTATGTGTTACTTACTTATATTCCAGATATCAATCTATTATACCTATTGTTTATTGAGTTGCCTCTAGACATAAAAATCACTGTCAGCTCAAGCTCTTTTAAAAATGTACTGAAAAGTTTCTTACTGAGTAGGTGTCTTTATGCTATTTATAACGAAATTCCTGTATATTTTGTTATTACGCATCATTGTAATATTCTTTACATTTTTTTTTTTCAGATACAATTTATTGTTCATGAATTAATGACTAGGACTATTTAACATATTATATCTTATCCTATCATAGGTACTAAGGGCTGTTTTTCAACAGTCTGATAACTTTAATCTGAAGAATGAATATGGCAAACTTTGTCTAATTGCCATTTTTATTCCTCAGTTATTTGACCACTCAAAAATTGACCCTAGCAGTAATAATTATAATAAATGTGAAAGTTTGTGTTCGAAGTTGTTTGAATGATTGTTACTCAAGCATGCGAAAACTGTTGAACATTATTTGGGTTAAAATTGGCACAAAGATAGACCATTTGCTTTATTATCACATAATTTTTATCCTGACTATCTGGACCTTTCTGAAGAGCATCAAATAATTGTTAAGCTATTTTGGCCGTCTACTTTTTCATGTGAATTTAATTAAATTGAAGTTAAAAAATAAACTAAAAATAAAAAAAGGTTGACTTTAGTCAAATTAAAAGAAACAAAAAAAAACACTTTTAATAATCAAAATTGGTATAAGGGGTAATATAATGATAATAATAAAAATAACACTTAACACAATAACACGTACTAATCAATTGATTTTTTCATGTAATATTAAAATAGATGATTTTGTTTACCAAGTATTCATGTCTTATTCAAAATCTAGTTTTTTAGGCTTTGTTGTTGTATATTTTGAGAACCACCCCTAAGACTACCTACTGACCAAGATATTTCATATTCTAAGGTTTGCATATTATATACAATTAATTGAATATGCAACATTCTTTAGGAATGTTTTATTAATCATGACAACAGTTAAATTTCAATGCTAATTGCATTTTGTTGTAGTAATTAATATGTGAATAACTCAGTAAGTATGCACTCAAAATTCTTAAGAAGTGGTTCATTATCTCTAATAGCAATATTACTGAATCATTGTTAGCTTCTAAGTACTAACTCAAGGGGAATTAAATACATAATATTATATTCCCTATGTTAGACATTAGCAGGTCATGCGTCTTAACCCAATATGAATCAGACCAGACCCTGTCTCGATCAAGAAGGTGGCGGACTACATGTTAGACTAGAATACAAAAATGTAGTCTTCATTGTTTCACTTTGAAGGCACCAAAACATTCAGATTAATTGCAGAATAGCGAATTCGCGTTCTACAATTTCTTGCCAATTTACGCTAGATGACCTCGCAAATCTATTGTCGAATCTTATCTAAGCACTTAGTATTTTAAAATCCATATGGAAACAATGTAAATAGCTTACTTTACTAATTCATTGTAACCGTCTATGTACGCTTCAATGACAACGTCGTCTTCCTCTTTGAGGCTTCTTTGAAAGCTTTGATGGACATGGTGTAAATCCAATACGTTTTCGTTCGACATTTCTCTCAAAATAATGAAAAATAATTTTAAATATCACCACCACAACACTAACGATACAACTTGCAACTTGCGAACTGAGTAAGACTGACATTATTGACAGTAAGTGAAATATTGTCAAATTTGACAGTGACAGTAGCCTTTTTTTTATGTTTAGAGGTGGGACTTGTAATTCTGTTGTTGTCTTCAGAAAACTACAGTTGCACAAACTGGCAATTCCGATTAAGAACCGTAATATTAATACTAAATCACTTTTAACGACAGCATCCGATGTGATCTTATCACTGTGGTGATTTCAGTTATTTTAGAAGCATCTTTTGTTGTCCGATACTCTTGTGCCTCAAAATTTCTCCAATCACACTGTATACAGAAGCTGTTGGTTTACCTCAATAAATAAATAAATCTTATATATATAAAAGAAAGTCGTGTTAGTTACTTCGCTTATAACTCAAGAACGGCTGAACCGATTTAGCTGAAAATTGGCAGGGAGGTAGTTTAGAGCCAGGAGAAGGACATAGGATACTTTTTATCCCGTTCGAAATCATAAAAATAAATATCAAGAATATCGGTTGTCTCAAACATTTTTCAAACGCAGCGCCATCTTGGATGACATGACAGGAGTCAAAATTCCCAGTTCATTATCAGGTGACAATTTGAAATTGACAAGTCTTATGCTAAACCCAAGAAGGTAAGGTTGTCAATTTATAATACGCACCTACAGCTTGGCAAAAAAGTGTAGAAATGGAACTAAATTTTTGTCTGTTGGTAACATTTCCAAAATAATGACATCTCATAATAAAGTTTAATAAACAAAGTTCATGATTTCGTAAAATTTTAATTTCGACCACCAAACGTTGATTATCAAAGGTAAAAAGTGAAGAATAATGAATAAAACCATTCGGAGTGCTGGCAGGGAAGTTATTTATAAGGTGTACAGGCGATATCTGGAGGGACATGAGGCCCAAACTATTCTTTCTGAATTTCACAATGTTTACCAAAGAACCACTGTTATGACAGGTAAGTAAGAGTTTGTTTTGTTGATTTTAGTTGAATCAAGTGTTAATTGATGAATACAAAGCTATATTAATTTGATTGCATAAGGAATAACTAGAGATTTGAAACAAAATATGTCGAGCATAAATATAGGTTACAGCTTGGCAAAAAAGTGTAGAAACGGAACTAAATTTTTGTCTGTTGGCAACATTTTCAAAATAATGACATCTCATAATAAACAAAGTTCACGATTTCGTAAAATTTTAATTTCGTCCACCAAACGTTGATTAATAAACGAAAAAAGTGAATAAAAATGAATACAACGATTCGGAGTGCTGGCAGGGAGGTTATTTATAAGGTGTACAGGCGATGTCTGGCGGAACATGAGGCCCAAACTATTCTTTCTAAACTTAACAATGTTTTCTTAAGTTCTGCTTATAATACAGGTATGTAAGAGTTTGTTTTGTTGATTATAGGTAAATCAAGTGTTAGTTGATGAATACAAAGCTATATTAATTTGCTGGCATAAGGAATAACTAGAAATTTAAAACAATAAATGTCGAGCACATAGGTTATGTTTACATTTTATCCGCATTACTCTGGTATAGTGCGCCAAGATTAATTGATACTTTGGTGACTTGATTTTTAAGTGAACGAAAATTCAATTTCTACTTAACTTATACTTTATGTGTGATATCAAGGTATAGAATTATTTGTTTTATCGTTTGCATTAGAAATGTAAAATAAATTATTATATATACGTGTCATAGTCTAAAAAATAAATCTAAATCTATTATTTAATTTAGGGAAATCTGTAAGCGTTTTCTAAGAAAAATCGTGCGGAAGTAAATAAACAAAAGGGTATTTTCTACATCCAGCTTATTAACAGTAATGTAAACAAAATGTTTTACTTTTAATACTGTTAGACATAAATGAAATATTTCGTCTTTACAGGAAGCAGCTAAACGTGCATTCAAAGCTATTACCGAAGAGGATAGTAAGAACTCGTGCTAACATGTAATAAAAACAGAAAAGGATTACTGGGAAAAAAACTAACTATGAACGAGGAAATAGAGCGATTAGTCATAAATCTAGATAATGATAGAAGCAGCACCTCTGAACCCGAACATGACTCAGATGAGTTTGCGGCCAGCTCTAGCCATGACATGGATGTGGTCAGGGTGGACTATTTGGAGGACGATTTACTAGATTAAAATATGGAATAAAGAATTAGGTCAAACAATATGATGTTTTATTTTTATAATTCCTAAACAATGTTGTAAAGTCAGGAGTAATTACCCAAATATTTATTTTTAGGTAAGTAATCAGTTGCGTGTCGAGAACACGTCCTGCTTCAATGAAACTACTACTAATTACTTACTGATTTAAAAAATTATACTTATACAAGTTACGAATATATTGTTACTTTATGTCTAAAAAAAATTGCTAAGTGTCAAGATTAGGTCAGTACGCTATTCGGTTGCAACGGGTTGCCATACGAACAGCACAGTGGCGCCTCCATTATTTTCTACTCTTTTTTGCCAAGCTGTATGTTTACATTTTTTCTGCATTACTCTGGTATAGCGCGCTGAGATAAATTGATACTTTGGTGACTTGACTTTTAACTGAATGAAAATTCAATTTCTACGTAAATTATACTTTAAGTGCGATATCAAGGGAGAGAATTATTTGTTCTAGCGTTTGCATTAGAAATGTAAAAGAAACTGTCGTACAGCTTGGCAAAAAAGAGTGTGGAATAAATGAGGTCGCTAGTATCGAGCATGTGGCCACCCTGAATAGTACGACTTAACAGGTTTGATACTTGTTATTTTTTCCCAAAGCTAAGTGGGTGGTTCTGTCTGTCGGATGCTACGCAAACACCATGGAAGGCTTCAATTTCCAGTATTAACACTATTAATAGTGGGCAAATTTACACATTTTTACATGTTATACATAACAACATGTAAAAATGTATACGAAGCAAAAGAAGTATGTAAGAATGCATATGCATATGCTACGATTCTTACATACTTCTTTTGCTTCGTATGCGCTCTCTAGTTTCTGCCTACCAGCGTAGGAAAGAGGCGTGAGTTAATACACCTATGTATGTTATAGTGGGCACTGAAGCCTTGCACGAAAGTGATGCATTAGGTATACACAGACAGATATAATCATCCCCTCGAGAGCAGTCTTAGGAATTAACGACAATAGTTTGTTTACAGGGATAATGAAAGAACACGTTTTTTTAAGTTTTATTTTAATACCAAAAATTTAATTAGACGAATCGAACACACTACCATCAAATATTCGATCCCGGAAAAGTTCACATGTTGGCTAGAGCTTCCTGCAACTTCTGAAACACTAGTATTTTCTAATTCTGATAAATCACTGCTACTGTCATCTGTGAGATTTATTACTGTCATGATATTATTTTTCTATTTTCATTACAATATCCTTGCATGTTTTTTTCCAATCTTAGTAATGTTTGCAAATGCTTGTCCAGCAGCCACCTTTAAAAACAAAAAATAATCATAAACAATGGTTCTAACATAGCAAATTTAAATATGTATAAACTAGGCTACATACCTTTATATCAATGGATCCAACATTGATTGAAGCAATTTAATGTTTTGCAATGCCCCATGGCCCCATATTAATTCAATTAGATTCACGTCACAATGATAAGGTGGTAACTTTCTTCAAGCGACGTTTGAAGTTTTCCCGGTGTTTAAAAATATCTTATTTTTTACCTTCCTTAAACATTTTTCTTACTGTGTTGACAGATTTACCTAAAACAAAAATATACGGTACTTTATAATTAATTCCCTATTCTTTATCTTCAAGTATCAAATATGGGTATACGAGGCTCTTTAAACTACAAAACATAACCTTAAATTTCAATTTCTGTAAACAAGACAAATAGTTACTTAAATCTGTATATCAACAAAACTACGCATTGAAAACATTTAGAAAAACTTATTTAATGTACAATGATTTAATTAGGGTAGATAAATACCTGTCCTAGCGGCAGTTCTTCGATAAACATTCCCGATATCGGACAAAACTTGTCCCGCTTCAGATTTGGCCAAACACCACAAAAAGACGAGGTAAATCACTGCTCTGATACAACTACGAATGGTTCTATTAACTTTTAATCGTTAATTTTGCAATGAAACTTAATAATTTTGTTAAATCTATGAAAAACGACGAGGATTTACGCACTTTTGACACATGATGTACTAGCACTAGACAAATAAATCAATGTTGCCACAATCATCCACTTTTAGTTTCAACTGTCACCGCGTCAGACTCTTTTTTGCCAAGCTGTACCATAGTCTAAATCTATTATTTAATTCAGGGAAATCGTTCTAAGAAAAATCGTGCTGGAAGGAGATAAACAAAAGGGTATTTTCTACATCCGGCTTATTAACAGTATGTGATAAAAATGTTTTACTTTTAATATTGTTAGGGATAAATGAAATATTTTGTCTTTACAGGAAGCAGCTAAACGTGCATTCCAAGCTACTACCGAGGAGGATTGGAAGAACTCGTGCTAACATGTAATAAAAATAGAAAAGGATTACTGGAGAAAAAAAAAACTATGAACGAGGAAATAGAGTGATTAGTAATAAATCTAGAAGATGATAGCAGGCGTGTGTGTATGACAACATGTATGAATGTAAACGAAGCAAAAGAAGTATGTAAGAATCGTAGCATATGGCGCTCTGTAGTTTCTGCCTACCCCCATGGGAAAAAGGCGTGAGTTTATGTATGTATGTATGTATGATAGCAGCATCACCTCTGAACCTGAACATGACTCAGATGAGTTTGCAGCCTACGTGTTCGCGGTAGAATATTTAGAGGAAGGTTTACTAGAATAAAATATAAAAATTATGTTATACAATGTAATGTTTTCTTTTTTTATAATTCCTAAACAATGTTGTGAACTCAGGAGTATTTACCCAATTTGTTATTTTAAGGTAAGTAATCAGTTGCGTGTCAAGAACACGTCCTTGTTGAATTAATTACTGATTTAAAAAAATAATACATAATTAGATTAATTTGTCTAAAAAACAGCTAAGTATCAAGACTAGGTTGGTACGCTATGCGGTTGCTACGGGTTGCCATACGAAGAGCACAGTGGCGCCTCCATTATTTTCTACTCTTTTTTGCCAAGCTGTACGTTCTGAAATTTATTTTGTTACGAAACTTAGAGGTTTTATGTAGCATAAAAAAGTCTTATATTTCAGAAATCAATTTAAGTAACTAGCAATGATGACAGAGACGAACTTTAATAATTCTTTGCAAATAGAACTTATTTTACTGTTAGGACTTTAATTAAAGTAGACCGGGAAACTATAGGCATAAATTATTGTATGTAACATAGAGGCAATAGTTCAGATTAAAATTATGAATTTAGTATTTTTTAGTAAGGTGGTTAGGTTAGATAGTTGGGTTAGCTATAGGATAGGTATGGTCAGTTAGGTTAGGTTATATATACAGCTTGGCAAAAAAGAGTCTGACGCGGTGACAGTTGAAACTAAAAGTGGATGATTGTGGCAACATTGATTTATTTGTCTAGTGCTAGTACATCATGTGTCAAAAGTGCGTAAATCCTCGTCGTTTTTCATAAATTTAACAAAATTATTAAGTTTCGTTGCGAAATTAACGATTAAAAGTTAATAAAACCATTCGTAGTTGTATCAGAGCAGTGATTTACCTCGTCTTTTTGTGTTGTTTGGCCAAATCAGATGCAGGACAAGTTTTGTCTGATATCGGGAATGTTTATCGAAGAACTGCCGCTAGGACAGGTATTTATCTACCCTAATTAAATCATTGTACATCAAATAAGTTTTTCTAAATGTTTTCAATGCGTAGTTTTGTTGATATACAGATTTAAGTAGCTATTTGTCTTGTTTACAGAAATTGAAATTTAAGGTTATGTTTTGTAGTTTAAAGAGCCTCGTATACCCATATTTGATACTTGAAGATAAAGAATAGGGAATTAATAATAAAGGAGGTACCGTATCTTTTTGTTTTAGGTAAATCTGTCAACACAGTAAGAAAAATGTTTATGGAAGGTAAAAAATAAGATATTTTTAAACACCGGGAAAACTTCAAAGGTCGCTTGAAGAAAGTTACCACCTTATCATTGTGACGTGAATCTACTTGAATTAATATGGGGCATTGCAAAACATTAAATTGCTTCAATCAATGTTGGATCCATTGATATAAAGGTATGTAGCCTAGTTTATACATATTTAAATTTGCTATGTTAGAACCATTGTTTATGATTATTTTTTGTTTTTAAAGGTGGCTGCTGAACAAGCATTTGCAAAAATTACTAAGATTGGAAAAAATCATGCAACGATATTGTAATGAAAATAGAAAAATAATATCATGACAGTAATAAATCTCACAGATGACAGTAGCAGTGATTTATCAAAATTAGAAAATACTAGTGTTTCAGAAGTTGCAGGAAGCTCTAGCCAACATTTGAGCTTTTCCGGGATCCGAATATTTGATGGTACTGTGTTCGATTCGTCTGATTAAATTTTTGGTATTAAAATAAAACTAATAAAAACGTGTTCTTTCATTATCTTATCCCTGTAGACAAACTATTGTCGTTAATTCCTAACAACCTTACGGTTAGACTGCTCTCGAGGGCATGATTATTATCTGTCTGTGTATACCTAATGCATCGCTTTCGTGCAAGGCTTCAGTGCCCACTATAACATACATAGGTATATTAACTCTCGCCTCTTTCCTACGCTGGTAGGCAGAAACTAGAGATCGCATACGAAGCAAAAGGAGTATGTAAGAATCGTAGCATATGCATATGCATTCTTACATAGTTCTTATGCTTCGTGTGTGTACATTTGCCCACTATTAATAGTGTTAATACTGGACATTGAAGCCTTCCATGGTGTTTGCATAGCATCCGACAGACAGAACCACCCACTTAACTTTGGGAAAAAAATAACAAGTGTCAAACCTGTTAAGTCGTACTATTCAGGGTGACCATATGCGCGATACTAGCGACCTCATTTATTCTACACTCTTTTTTGCCAAGCTGTACATGTTGTAATTTAAAAGTAGTAGTAGTTATTATTGGTTTGGATTTATTTGTTGTCGTCTTATTCAACGTATGTATATCTAATACAAAAAAATGATAAGAGTCATAAATTGACTCTAAGGCGCAACGAAGTTTGCCGGGGCAGCTAGTAAATAAATAAATGAATCGTCTCCCTGTGCGCCTGGCACTAGTGTTGCCTTGCCATTGTCGAAGAAGTTTTATTTTTGAGCCTTTTGGTTTAAATTCTCTGGCTTTGAAATAAACTTATAGTATATGCTTACATTATTTAGTCTATAGAAGTTCAACGTTTTCAGTTATTCTGATTTCAATATATTATTTTTCCACAATCCAAAGCACGTTTTATTAGTGCTGCAACAAATCATGTGATTCTGTGTCAGTCATCAAATTCGAACTGTCAGTGTCAAAAAATCCCAAGGTCTTGCAAATGAATTTCGTCGTCGTCCGCTATCAAAAAAATATTTACTTTTTGTCCCACTTATCTAAAGTGACTACGATAACAAATAAACGTTGGTGCAATTTGCATATCATGTAATATAAACTTGCGTATGAACGTAACAATTATATTTTGTGATCACTTCGAATTATCCGGTAAGTGTTATTTTTCTACCTACACGCGAAAATATGAGAAGTTTCATAATTTATTTTTAGTACGGCGTCAAGTTGCTCTGGCTCGCAAGTATTCAGTATAATCAACGATTGGTGTTGCTTTTACTAAGTGATATTTATTATATTAAACAACATTAGACACTTGCGTTTTTGGCATATTTAGGTAGTAAGTGCGTCTCATCTTACAGTCGGGGAGGTCCCGTGTCAGCCGAGTAACTTGTTGCAAAGGTTAGTTTTACTTTTTAGATTAACAATTTTATTCGCGACATATCTTCCTCCGACTTGCTAAAATAAAAAGTGGTTGAAAACTGAGTAATTTTGATTGTCTATTGAGTAAATTGAGTTGTGATATCTATGACTCACAACAAAGATACTGAGTGCTTTAAATTAAATTGTTTACACTAACTGTGGCTACTTGAAGAAGCAGAATATTGGTAAGTAAGCAGTTTAGAACTTACATAATTTTATTCATACCGAAGTTAATTAGAATGTTACTATTTTTATTATTAACCCCTTCCTTGACAAGTAATTTTCTATGAATATCAGTGTTTTTTTTTTGTAAAGATTTTATAATTAATTATTTTGGATCTTAGCTCCAGCATATGATGGTATATTATAATACCATGTGATGTTGGCAAAATGTGGGTATCTCTTCCACAAAAATCTTAATGAAAAAGTGAAATTAAAGTGAACATAATTATCGTCTTTCACAACTTTCGAACAGTTTATCTTTGGCTACAGGTGAGTCATTCCTCTATAACTAACAAAAAGAACAAAAATGATTACATGTGTCATTTTTTCCCAAGAAGTTTTCTAAGTTTTCAGTAGGTATGTACCTATGTCAAGTGTTTCAGAAGTACAGGAAGGTTTAGGTAGGTGGTAAATATGGAAATTACTGCAAATGATGAGATGTGAGGATAGAACATGCTGTGATGCCCCAAATAAATTTGTATAATGTTAGGACCTTAGAATAATCTTTTCTTACTAATATTATAAATATAAATGTTTGTTTGGATGAATGGATGTTTGTTATTCTTTAACGCAAAAGGTACCACCACCACCACACACATACCACCACACACCCACCACCACCACACCACACCACCACCATCACACCACCACCATCACACCACCACCATCACACCATCACACACCACCACCATACCACCACACACCACCACCATCTATGTAATACATATGGAATGCAATAAAGATTTGAGTATTGAGTATTGTACTGAACGGGTTTGGATAAAATCCAATACACAGATAGTGTATAACCTGGATTAACACATAGGATTTTTTATCCTGATTATATCTTCCCGTAGTTCAATCATTGACATTGGTGAAGGAAAACATCATTAGGAAACCTGGACTTTTGGTTAATATAAGTTTGAAATTGCCAATTTGATCCGCCTTGAGCAAGCGAGGTGATCAATGCTCAAGTCTTCTCTGTATGAGAAAAGGCCTTTGCCCTGCAGTGGGATAGTAACAGGCTGGTATTATTTTTTGGTATACCTTCCCGTGGGATAATTTTCAAGTTGTAGTGGGCGAAGCTGCTGGCAACAGCTAGTAACACATTACCCATGTTTAGTACAAAACACTGGAGAAATTGAGTGTCTTCTTTATTATATTTGTGTTTGTAAGCCAAATGTGTTAAATTGTGAGCCGTGTTTGACAGAACAAACTATTTGTACCTACTGATACAGCTCCCCGAGCAAAGGAGCCGATTTTTTCTCAGTTTGAGTAGCCTCCTTTGTGCAACTTTTTTATTTTTTAAAAATAAGGAACAGCAAACAGTTACATGATAAGAACTTATAACTAATTTAACAAAAAACATTTTAATAATAATATAACCCACTACGCTGTCCACAGGTAGACATAAAAGTTTTAAGATAAAAGAAAGTAATCGCTAGGAGCTTATATCGCAGTTCGGGCTGTTATAATAATAAGCATAAATAAAATTAAAATGTAGGCAACGATAAAGAGAGAGGCTACAATGTATGGGGTTTATTTAGTAAAGAGGAGCGAGTGAGGATTTTAAATCTACTCATTGGCAATTAAAGATGTCAATATTCTCAAAATTATTATTATATGAGTCAACCATGATGACCATAAATGATTTGATTTGATTTGACCATATGGCGGACAGGTGAGCGCTGGCCAGAGTTAGATCGGCTTCAAGGTTCAAACCAAATTATTTTTGTTATTATTCTAAGGTTAGGAGGTAATGATTGCTACAACCTTTTCTTTAATATTGTCATAGACCACTAGACATAGTGAAATGTATGTCATACAATATGTCCCTTATCAAAGACAACAGGATGTTTTTATCATCACATATTATTTGCCCATTCGTTAAAGAAATGTAATTCTTTAAATGATAACAATACTCATTTGATCAGTAAGCATTCCAGTTACTTAAGTAATTTAAAATATATTGATTGTATGCATACTTACTGTCTTATCTTAAGGAGTTTAACGCTTGCATAATTATATAAAAGGAAAGTTTATTAAAAAGTTTATATGTTGCAATTAGCAATGTTATTTGTAAAAACTTAAATAATTTTAGTTTATTTTTGTTGCCAGTAAGGATAGTTCAGAATTAAATAAAGGTATATATTTTAGACAGAAATAGTTCAATTAACCATAGGCGAAATTTAAATTAAATAAAAGTAAAAAAAATATGTTAAAATAATGGATATAGAATATAAAAGTGCTTCATTTTATTTGTTTCATATTTAAATAAAGTACATCTGTGCTCATAACAAAATTGTGGCCATTTTAAACAGTTTATACTTACACATAGGTACTTGGTTATGATCGAGGTAAATGTAAATTTATAATTTAACAGGTTTTTAGGAAGTTCAGCACTATAATAATGTTGTTTTCATGATTTATTCTGTAGTGCAATTTACATATGTAGAGTTAAAATTAAAAAAAAGTTTTCTTAAAGTTAAATTAAATTTATTTATAGACCATGCAAGACTTATAGTTAAATACCATGGTAATAAATAACAGTTTGATTTTATAATAAATTAAAAAAATGGTAAAATATAATATTATGAAATAAAAATTGTAAGTAGATCATCACCTAAAATATGTAATAAAGATAATGTCACATTTGTAATCCCTCAAGGGTTTGGTACTGGTGTACAGCAGAACACCCATATTTCGTCAGTTGAAGTCTTTGTACGCCGCGTCGGTCACACGTTGACCGCGAACAATTGAATATCTATTGTGTCTGGTCCCATGTGGCGTTCCGTAGTTTCTGCCTACCCCCATGGAAAAGAGGCGTAAGTTTATGTAATGTATGTATGTAAGTAACTGAAAATAAGAATCCCACCAAAACATTTCATGTAAAATGTTGCCAAGACGACCACATAAGGTTTGCCCTGTGAAAAAGATATCAGATCTCATGTAGAGCCAAGCTTTAGAATCTACACGGCCTAACCTACCTACCCTAACTTCACAAATTCGACATACATTAGGGTGTTTGTTTTTTGGTTTTTTGGGTGTCTGTTTTTGTTGTTTGGTGTAGGATTAGTTACTTACTGTTTGTGGCACTGTTTGCTGCATTCAGTGGATCAGGTTAGAAACGAAAGGAAATAAATTTTTCAATTAATATAAAAGTACTATATAGAGTAAATAGCGACAGCACTTTAATTTGCGCAGATGTTTTCTGGCTTTTGAAGTTATTTTGTTTACTTTGGAATATATTTTATCGTATAATAAATTTATTATTGACAGTATACATTTGCACAGTGGGTTTGTCCATATTTTGAATAAATTTGACATTTGCCTGGGTTACCTATTATGTTGAAAATATATCTGGGATATATCTGTAGCAGCCTGGAGCCTGAAATTGTGCCGGATTGTTGGCAATAGGCTCAGCCTGGCGCAGGTGCAACTCTGCCCAACCCTTCGCGAAATACAGGCGTGGTGTTATGTTATGAAGATAAAAGCAGAAATGCGTGGCACAAAAAGGAACCGGGAAGCAAATGATAGTCAACATTTTTATTCAAATAATTGATTAATTTTGTACTAACCATTAGTATTCTAAAGGGCATAAACAGAAACATTTCCTGGTAAATTAACATAACGTCCATACATAACGTCACGCCTGTAATCCCCGAAGGGCTAGGCAGAGGTGTACCTGGTAGTACAACCCTCATTTCGCCAGTTATGTTTAAGTCCCACGTAATAGAGGGCGAGCCTATTGCCATGAATCGGGCACAAATCCATACTCCGGGCTGCAACTGAGAAATCCCAGATGGAAAAACCCAATAACACTTTGCCCGACGCGGGAATCGAACCCGGGACCTCATGCTCAGCAGTAGCGCTTGCGACCACTAGACCAACGAGGCAGTCTATTAAAAAACATTGGCGGTAAATTAAATAACATTGAAATCTTTTTTTTCGAACACAGTCCATTTTATATACACAAGAGTTTAGGACGCTTACCTACAGAATCGGTGCACCCAATATTCTTTACCTGTTTGACATTGCCATGACTACATTATGCATTTTGTTTGAGTAAAATCCAACTAATATTATAAACGCGAAAGTTTGTGAGTATGGATAGATGGATGGATGTTTGTTACTCTTTCACGTAAAAACTACTGAATGGATTTTAATAAAATTTGGTATGGAGTTAGCTGACACCCTGGATTAACGCATAGGCTACTTTTTATCCCAGTATATCCACGGGAACGGGAAATACGCGGGTGAAACCGCGTAACGTCTGCTAGTCTTATATTTATTTATTTATTTTGGTCTGGGTGTATTACACTTCTGCCTAATCCTTCGCAGATTACAACCGTTATGTTTTGTTATGTAAGTAGGTCCATTCAAGTTGCTTAAATATGGTTGTAGGTCAATGAAACACTAAACATCATTGTTGATATCATGTTTTTTTATGTCACTCTTCAAATGAAAACAATGACAATTTACTATTTAATTATCATTTGCGATTTATATTATATAAACACGTTATGTGTACGCTGTACCTCCATACTACTTAGCAGGCATCAAGTTCTCTTAGAAAGGAATTTTCTTCAAATGAAGTAAAATCGTGATCTGACGTGACGTTTCGGTGTTCTTTACGATCTATGGTCATATGATGGTGATACATGTATAATCCTAACAAACGACCATCCACCTCCTACCTTCCTCATAAACGTAAACATTTCTTTTAGTCATAAACAAAAGGAAATGCCCATTTCTGGCCTTGTTCCTGTCTATGTATCAAGCTATGCATTTCCAGTATTTAAGCTGATCTCGCAAGACACAGGATTTCCATACAATGCGAGGTCAGTGTAAACTGGAAATGTATACCTTCATGTGTCGCCGTGTGTACAGCTTGTTTTTATTTAAGAAGTCTCACCGAGTGCAATGTGTAAAACAGATATGCTTCACTTGGCTTAAGTTTCCTTAGCAAATGGGTATTTCCCTTATCCCAATCACCACCCTTCTATCTTCGTCACACCACTCAAATCAATTTCTTCTTTTCAGATTGATGTAAGAACATGACGACAAGCCTGCAGATTGGGGACGACGACTCGTTCATCATCCTTGGAACATCTCCTGGGTCCAGTCTGGACATGAAGTGCAACGGTATCGAGCATGTGGACATGTCTCTAGACAAGGAACAGATGGAAGAGGCCATGAAAGACCTTTCCGTTGAAGCCAACATGGCCTTCAAGGCGCATTTTAAGCTTGGAGATTGTGTAAGTGTTTTTTTTTATGATCGCAGGTTTCTGCGGATTTACTCCTTCCAAAGGATTGTAGCTAACATCGTAAGTAATTTTTGTTCTACGAGTTCTGACATAACACAATACATGGAACAACTAATGATATTTGAAGTTTAGTATTTCGCGTAGAGTTATTAACATTAACATTAAAGCAGGCAATTGAATTCATATGTATTTTTGTATGGAAATAAAATCACATGCTTAAATTATTAAAAGTCGTAGAACAAAAGTTGTTGCTTATGGTGTTACCTATCTAGTCCTGCGAGGTTATTGCTGCTTCACAAATAAGCCTTTATATAACCTGGACTATCAAATGCACAAAAGAATTTTCCAAAGTCGACTGGTTCCAGAGAATTCCAGAGAACAAACATTGTGATGTTGAATAGCTTCCTCAAGAATTAGGCTTTCAAATTCGAAAATAATTAATCACATACTACTATTAAGTTATGTAATTCCAGAGAAAAGCGCGTACAAACAAATAAATTCTTTAGCTTGATCATATATTATACTCCAAATAAAATTAAAAAAAAGAGGCTCATAGAAGCAGGAATGCAGAACATTTTGTTTTAAAGATACGTGAAGTCGTGAATACAATTTTTATTCAAATTGTTTTATTTTAAACTAAGTGTGACTGCTGCTGTGAAAATAATAATTAATTCGGCGTCTATCGTAACTGACAACATTTCAAAATTGACATGACCCTAAAACAAAAATACCGTTTCTTCATTTTTGTATGCTGAGTTCAAATACAGTTTTTTATTTTTTTTTATTGGTTAGTTTCTAAGAAAAAAAAAAACAAAAAAACATACCTTTGCGTAAGCAAGCTAATTTTTGAGATGAAAACCATAATGTCAAACTAGACATATCTAATGTCAAACTAGACATATCTAATGTCAAAAAAGACAAATCTAATGTCAAATAAGACATATCTTAGGTCAAACAAGACATATCTAATGTCAAACAAGACATATCTAATGTCAAATAAGACATATCTAATGTCAATGTATGACATTGACAAATGCTAAATGACAGTGACATCTAAGTAACAGTTTTTTTGTTGACGTATCACAGTAAATCAAAGGATGTGTCGCTATTCCACCGTAAGAATGACGTCATTTGGCGCCTACGTCTTTTTAGAATGCACCGAATTTCAAAGTTAAAATTATGAATGAAAAGTACATAATTTCGAAAAACCAAAAAATATGGGTCCTCTTTTTTAGATTTATTTTTGTAAGTATACCTAAAACATGCAGGTTAAAATTTTGAAATGTTGTCAATTGTAACATGCTTAATTTATACTATTACAAAGTGTGCATTGAAAATAACCTCTTTTAATGTCTGTCTAATGCTATTTTAAATGGAGTATAGGATAGCTTAACTTAAGAAAGATATAGATATTATACTTAAGTAGTGTAGAAGCGTTCTTTGCTATGTAGATAATGGGACAAAGTTATGCAAACACTCTTCGTAGAATGTCATTCGACTACAAAACGTGGGACGTTAATCGTTTCATGTTACAATGGAATCCGTCTATTATGACCAACCACTTCACTTGAAGTAATAAGGTAATAATTAATTCTAAATATAGCGAAGTTCGGATATAATGACTTTACCTGGCTCGTTTTAAGTCTACAATAACAGTCTTATGAAATTTTGTGTGTATATTCTGTAGGTCGGAGAATAGGACGTAAACTAATAAAAACTAAACCTGTGGTGTTCCTATAGTACACCCACATTTCGCCAGTTATGTTTAAGTTCCATGTAATAGGGGGCGAGCCTATTTTCATCAATCGGGCACAAATTCACTGACAAATTACGGATGGAAAAACTCAATAAGAGTTTGGCCGACCAAAGGATTGAACCCGGGACCTTATGAGCAGTAGCGCTTGCGACCACTAGACCAACAAGGCAGTCAGAAAACTAAATAAACTAATACATTGCTTCTAAGGCGGAACTAAGTTTACCGCGCAGCTAGTAGACTCCGGAACAGGATCGTAACCGCCTCGCCTTTTCCCCTGGCGACAAACATCCACGTCGTAACCACGTAACGTAAGTGGATCAGAAGTTCCGGCCTGTCGAATCGGCTACAGCTAGGCGACGCTGCACTTACGGCTAGCCGATCGCTGGTTGACGGCTAGGCAGCACTAGTTCAATCATTTTGAATCCGAACTACAGCCAATGAAAGCACGTTCGGCAAAGCAGACCGCAGGAGGGGCGTGGACGAAGACACGTAAGCTAGGGTACGGAGGACGTAAGCTAGGGTACGGAGGACGTAAGCTAGGGTACGGAGGACGTAAGCTAGGGAACGGAGGACGTAAGCTAGGGTACGGAGGACGTAAGCTAGGGTACGGAGGACGTAAGCTAGGGTACGGAGGACGTAAGCTAGGGTACGGAGGACGTAAGCTAGGGTACGGAGGACGTAAGCTAGGGTACGGAGGACGTAAGCTAGGGTACGGAGGACGTAAGCTAGGGTACGGAGGACGTAAGCTAGGGTACGGAGGACGTAAGCTAGGGTACGGAGGACGTAAGTTAGGGTACGGAGAACCGTAAGCGCGGGAACTTCAAGTCGACCACGCACCGCACCGCGGTCCGTGAGCTTGTCCCGAGGCGAGGCGATTTCGTAACGATTCCATTCAGTGGTAGTTTCATACAAATAATTCTGAACGGCTCGAGTTGATACGGTGACGATCCCTTTCCGAGGTGATACGTTTGCTACGACTTTAAGACTGTATGCTGTCGCGCACCTTGGGATAGACCTATGCGCACAAAATCAGCCCAGTAAACCCAGTTTAGTTGGAATTCAGTTTTCCAGCTCCTCAATTCCATATTGGCCTTGAGTATATGCATATATGTACAAAAAATCAATATGAGATTACTGACTTATCTTTTACATAGGTACATGTTTTATCATAGATAGATTATAGGCATTGACTGATGAGAAAAATATGTATTTTTACCTTTTATTAGTGAACGTATGATTCATTGATTCGTTGGTGTAAAATATATATCCGCATGAGGGCTTAAATCGCTTTACATACATGTGATATTACACCTATTCCCACTAATACAGATATCACTGTGAAAGTGAATTTAGGATAGCCATTAATAGGTCTATTGTTTCATTGATTATACATACTAGACATGACATGACAAAATGTGTACAGCATGCTGTGCACATTTTGGTGGACAATGTACTCATCTCTAGTTCCCCTATACCTTATTAGTAGGTACATTTTCAAAAATAATTTTAATATCGTAAATTTCGTTTTCCAGCCAGCGTTGTGTGAACTTAAAGATATAAGTCCCAAACAAAGCAGAGCTTGTGCTATGAGTTCTAGACAACTACTAATCATATTATATAATGTTTAAATACATGTAATATTTTTGATAAATTACACCCAGACACCGAACAAGATCGTGCTCGGCACACAAACATTTGTCTTGGCTTGGACTTCAGCAGCGGTCAGGGCCACTAAGATGGTCTGTAAGGATCGCTTTTAGCGATAAGGCTGCCCATTGCATCACCCTATGTAGCCCTTAAAGTTATAATTTGGAAGTTTTTATGGTGTACAATAAAGAATATTCTATTATATTCAACTAGCCCGCGACTTCGTCCGCATGAAAAACGGAAGCTTTTTCCCGTTTGCAACATTTCTTATTGCTGCTCCGCTCCTATTGCTCACAGCGTGATGTTATATAGCCCCCTTCCTCGATAAATGGACTATCCAACGCAAAAAAAAAAAACAATTCGAGTCGGTAGTTCCTGAGATTAGCGCGTTCAACCAAACAAACTAACAAACTTCTGCTTTATAATATTAGTATAGATTCTAACCACTAGAACAGCAGGCCAGACTGCTGATACCATTATTTCGTTGCGTAGGTACATGATTCAGGGCCCTTAACATTTAAGTTTCTTCTTCTCCTAATTTTTACGTTTTTTCTAATGGTATTTTTGCTTAAAACTGTAAAAAATCACAAAAAAAACTTTATTTCTATCTAACTCGCAACATTTGCTTAACTTTATCCTAACTGTGTTTGGGTTGGCTTCCAGTTTAACTGGATGCAGCTGAGATACTTTCAACAATCAATGTAGACATGTAATGTAAGACAATCTGTTTGAATTAAATGTACTTTTTGTAAGTTACATAACTTGCTTAATATAAAACTTGATACTTCAAGTTTAAGCAAGTTTTATGTAATTGTGCGCCTTAGGGTATCGAAAACACAGTCCATATTACCTGCCACGTTATAAGTTGTAGGTTTGTTTCTTGTAGCTGTAGTAAAGTAGCATATAACCTGCATTAACAATCAACTAATCATACTAACACCTATCAAAATCAACTATCATGCTATCAACTGCCATTTTAAATATCAGACTGGTTGTTCCAGAGATTAGCACAAACAAACAAACCCTAAAGCTTTATTAACCTATCCTACTAATATTAGATGTGAAAGTTCGTGAAGATGTTGGTTTGGTTGTCACTCAATTACGCATAAACCATTGAACAGATTAGCATAAAATCGGTACGTCCATTCTGTAGACCATTTCCTGAATTAACACATGGGGTACCTACTTTATTCGGTTATGTGTTGTATTGTATCCCTTGGAATAATTTCGAGTAAGTTACGTTTTGTGAGGGCTAGTTAAATAAATAGTATAGATTACCACATAAGACAACAAAAGATTATTCTTAAGAACCGTACTTCCAGTACATAAAGCAAAATAGTTTTCGTTATAATGCCAGTAAGGTTTATTTTGCAGTGCGTCGTCTTTACTTTATTAGAATAAAAGTAGATTGAAAAGATTATGGAAATGGGGATGTACTTAGCTAAAAATATGCTGGAATCTCGCACTAGGTCAAGTACGAGTTACCAGTGTATTTCTAGCGCTTTTTTCACAGAAAAATATAAAATTGGCTTGTGTCATATGTGTTGTGAATAGGTAATTTTGTAATGTAAGTGTAGGTGAAGTAAAACATGATGCGCAAGAGTATATTCTCGTAACTTATAGGTGATTCATAGCTAGAACTTCGACTTTACTTTGCGCATTAAAGTTAGCCTATTACACGAATGTGAACTTTATTACTTTTAAGTTAAAGGTTCGAAGAAGAAACGCTTGCCCGATGCAAGAGCTTTAAAAAAGGTTATTTATTAGGATATAAGGAATAGGATAGATGTCAGGAGCTTGTGGCTAAATAATAGCAGACGCTCGGTTTGATCGAAGGTTAAGCTACACTGGTCGAGGCCGGTCCGTAGATGAGTGACCATTTCTAACAAATTAAGTCTCTATGCACAGACGCCAGCACATCAAGTTACTCCAATGTGTCAAATTTTCCCAATTGAATATGAACCTTATTCTGTTTGGCATAAAATTGAAAAACGATCAAAGAAATTTGACACATTGGGGTAACTTGATGTGCTGGCGTCTGTACCTCGGAAAGCATGTTACGGCGTTGGTCCCGACTATCATTTACAGATCTTTGGCAGTCGTTATAAGTAGTCAGAGTCCCGAAAGCCTAACAACCAGTTTAATCAGGGAGTATCGTGTTACCCAGGTTGTGGAGGTAAGACAGGCAGTCGTTCCATGTAAAACACTGGTATCCGGATAGTCTGGAAGCCGACCCGAAGATAGTTGAAAAAAGGCTAGGCAGATGATGACTGTAAATAAGATTGTTATACATATAGGGTGACTGGTAATTAGTGACCGATACTTAAACACGTGATAGTATTCATGATTTCAATAGATAAACTGTTTTTTTTATACACAATAACTTCTAACACAATAAAATAACAAAAACGCAGTTCGAAAATCCCGCGCGCGCGCCGTTGTTTATCAAGGTAGGCACGAATCGGCACGATCTATCAGCTGATAGTCTGACCTCGGGAAGGGCAAAATCTACTAGTAGTAGTAGCGTCACACGCTCGCTCCCCCGCCACCCCCACCGCTCCCGTTGTGCAGTACTGTCGTAATTGAATTATTTGAAAGTTAATGAGTATAAAAAAGTTACTTCAGGAAAGTTACTCGTCTTCATGAGTACAATCACGTGTTTAAGTATCGGTCACTAATTACCAGTCACCCTGTATATCTAGTTGAGTACAAGATCTGTGGAGAGGGGTGCGTAGAGGCTTATTGTGTGACCCAGATTTGGTTAAAACCAATCTGCAAAGCCTTGAGCACAGGCATAGGGTAGCTAGCCTTTCAGTATTCTATAGGATGAATTTTGGAGAGTGTGCACGGGAATTACATGACTTGATTCCGCCAACACCTTACCGCCATCGGACAACCTGGCGTACGGCTAGAGTCCATCCTTACACCGTTGGCACCTAAACAATCCCGACAAAGCGTTTCGCCTCGCCGTTTATACCGCGTATATTGAAGGACTGCAACAACTTGCCTGCTGCGGTCTCCCCGTCCGATTATAATTTAGGTTTCTTCAAGGCTAGAGTGAATAGGCTCTTAAGAAACTAGTGCGCTTCATCTTCATTGATTGCATCACTGGTTACCATCAGGTTGGATTGCAGTCAAGCACAGCTAGTTTATAATATTAAAAAAAAGCTTTCAAGTTTCGTTAGTACGGTAAGTAGATGGCTTTATATTAAGCATATCTCTGATATCTTTCAGTAAATCAATATTTATGCTACTGATAAAGCGACTGATGCAATCATGATTTATACTAAATATCGTTTTAGTCTTATGGTATAGGTTTTTTGTTTAGGGAAAAACAACAAAATTAATGAGTACTCTAGTAAGTATAAAATTGAATCTAGAAATTTCTCTCGTATCTTAAGTGCCCTCTCAAACATTTAAACTCACATTCAGACCCGGTAAAACTACCAAAACATTTGTAGGTAATACAAATGTTTGTTGCGTGCGGGAATCCAACCCACGATACTCAGCGCAGCAGTTAATCTCTCAGCCATTATTCATCGGCAGATGGGGGGTTATCCCCCCATCTGCCGATAAATCTCCAGGAGATTTTTGTCGATTTTTGTCTATTGTCTTACTGTTGTGTCGGCCATTGACCACAAATGAGTAGTTAAAACGACATAGAGAGGCAATTAAAATAGCTGAAGCATACAGGTTGCATATCCCTTCATAACTATGGCATACATTACTACTACTTACTTAGGTACTGTTACTACTTGACTTACATTTATTATACTCATTATTACTTTTATTGCCCATTTAAATTGGTGACAAACCCGACATTTGGCCGATCAATGTGATTTCCCAAATTAATTTTAGTGACACTGTATAGGTTGACAAATTACTTAGGTACCTACATTTTGATGAACCATTTTCCTGTACTGGCTCACTTAACTATGTGTTGGAGTGCTGCGCAAGCGCAGTTTGAATCACTCTGTATAAGGTAATAATAATCAGGTCTTGCACTTATGTAACGAACAATTTAGCAGGGACTTTACTTTGTTAAACACACACTTATGAAAGTGCATTCAGCCACTTTGAAACGTTTATTTAATAAGCTTTACAAAAATATTCCTTATTTCCGTTACACAAAGTTCCGTTTACATTCCAGCAAAGATGATTTGCTAATGTGTTGTTATTCTAAAATGAATTTTATTGTCACAGCATTTGAAATTATATTGATGTAAATTTCATTCCGGAATACATTCTCATGTGTGCTTTGTTTGATGCTGACGAACTAATATTCCTGGAACCGGATTGTATGTATTTTCTAGGGAATCAAACTCGCTCTTGAGTTCAGAAACCAATTCCTTAGACACTGATAGCCACTACCCCTTATGTCCTACAGATTATTTAATTCAGAAACCAATTCCTATAAAACTGATAACCACTTAACTACCCCTAATGGCCTACAGGTAAGTAAGGGTCTGTCTGTTTGTGTATGTTTGGAAACGCACCCACAATACAGGAGAAATCCCTAGTGTGGGTCAATGTTAAAAAAAAATACTTAGTTTAGCTCCTGAAATATCGCTTCTACATAATTTAAATACATATCGCGACAAAGAGACAGTCTTTTATCTCGGTTATTCAACTACAGATATTAAATGTTAGTCAAAGTCAAAGTCAAATCATTTATTCCAGTTAGACCATTAAAAAGGGTACAATTACCTATAAGTTAAAAAAAATTATAAAATCAATATTCTAGTTGCCCCTTCCAAAAAGTAGTTTCGTATAAAAAGATTGTCAGTTTGTTTGTCTACATATTAATAGTATATGATATTTATTACCCACATATATTATGCAAATAAATTATTTCTAATTCTCTTTTCATATTTTCTTACGGAATTGCACCTACCACTGTTAGTTTCTCCATGACCTAAAAGTGGACTGGTATAAAATGCTTATGGCATTAAATGAACCTCTGTACATGATTTGTGTGCTTATAGTATTAAATAAATAAATAAATGGTCTGTTTGTTAGTCTCCCAATCTAGATCCAAGACAGACTCCGTACCTACTGAGTCACCAATATTTAATCAGTTATCATTTAGGTACTTTCGTCACTAGTGCAAGAATTGATGATAAGGTGCGCATAATGACAAAACAATCTTTCCTATGATTAAACTTCTTTGACGTCACAAGACTAACCATTCAGTATTATTAATTGAATGGCAAAATTCCCATTATCTTGCTAGATATAGGGATTTTTTTGGAACTTTATCATAATTTGCAGATTCGTATTTATCCCCTTATCAATCAATCAAATCATATAATGTCACCGCTGTTGATAGAAATGTTGTTCAATGAAATAAACAAAAAATAAACTGTTAAGGTGAGGGCACATTGTCGTTGCGGTATTTGTGTGTTGGGGAACTTTCTGTATACCACATACATACATACATAAACTCACGCCTTTAACCCATGGGCTACCCCCATGGGTTAAAGGCGTGAGTTTATGCAGAAACTACTACTACAGGTACTTCTTTTGCTTCGTTTACATTCATACATGAAAACGAAATTTTTACTGTATAATTATATACCAATGAGGTGATGACCGAATTTATAAACTATAAAAAGGTGTAATATTAATCTAGTTTCTGGCTGAAAGTCTGTGGCTTTAGTGGTTTTGTTTAATTCACTATGGTTTATGTCTGAATTAAATTTATTATTATTATTATTTTATAATTATTTGCCACCGACATTCGAAACTAGAGTTATATTTACTTTTTAGTGTTTTTTTATGAAGCCGGTTGTAAATTTTCATAAAGTTAACTTTCTTTGTTATCTGTTATCTGTTCAGTTATTTTGATATTAAAACCAAACCCGACACCCAATTCCGTCCGACAGAATGTATATGGCACCATCTGTTAGGCCTCCACCACCCTATGATATAAAAAAAAAACATCCAAATCAATTCAGAATTAACAAACAAACAGAAAAAACATCGAGTCGAATTTTAACCTCCTCCTTTTTTGAAGTCGGTTAAAATGAATATTCTTTAGGTAACAACACTAAGATTACAGAGTTTTATTTATTTATTCGACGAGTATTCCCTTAAATTAAATATTCAACAGGTTGGCGTTATAAGGCCAGGTTTCCTCAAAATGTTTTTTTTTTACTGATGTTCTTCATGACTAAGATGAACTTAGAAAGAAAATGAAAAAGTCACATTAGTACTTGTCCGGATTTGAAACACAGGTCACAATAACCTTGTTCATGAGAGGTGAATATGCCTTAACCTCTGGGCCATCACGACCGACTAGGTTGTGTGTTCTCATCCGGGCAAGTACCAATGTGACTTTTTCAATTGTACTTAATTAAGTTTATCTTAGACTTCATTGACATTGTAAAGGAAAACATCGTGAGGAAACCAGGACTGTTGTTAGGTACAGACGCCAGCACATCAAGTTACCCCAATGTGTCAAATTTTCCCAATTGAATATGAACCTTATTCTGTTTGACATAACGTTGAAAGACGATCAAAGAAATTTGACACATTGGGGTAACTTGATGTGCTGGCGTCTGTACTTAATATAAGTTTGAAATTGGTGATCAATGCTCGTGCCTTCTTTGTATGAGAAGAGGCCTTTCCTGTGCACTGGGACAGTAACAGGTTGGTATTATTATTATTAAGAACTTAAACTGTGAGTATCCTTACTTTCTTAACGTAAAAACCTGTCTAATTCTTACACTGTTTGCGTATAACGAGGAAATAATTTCTAGTTTCCCATGCGTTTAGGTTGCGTGTGATGTGTGCACACCTTTACGTGTATTCTCATAGGGGATTCACCTTAGATAATATAATTCTTATATAGAGGATATAATATTATGTCGTGGCTGAGTGTTTTGATAACCGTTACCTAAACAGCAGAGTTCATTCAGTGTTCAACAGTGGCGGTGATCGGTTAGAAAGCAGTGTGTTTTTTTTATTGTGTATTATTTCATTACTCCGTAAATTGGTAATTAACTTAGAGGTAAGGTTATTGGATATTTGATGTGGGCTGAACTTAAGTTACTCATATTTACTGTTTTACGTGAATGGTCCTTGGCAACTTCTAAAAAGCATCAAACATCTTCTTCATTTTCATCTTCTTTTATGTTTGTTTTTTATTTAAACTTGGGTTATGAGCTCTGTTGTTCAATCGTTCTATGCCTTTACATGTACAGACGCCAGCACATCAACCTACCCCAAACTGTCAAAATTTCCCAATTAAACATGAACCTTATTGTGTTTAGAATAAAATTGAAAACGAATCAAAGAAATTTGACACATTTGGGTAGGTTGATGTGCTGGCGTCTGTACACTAATACAATGAAGCTGAGGAGTTGTTTTTGTTGTGCTTGAACGTGATATCTCTGGAAGTACTGTTCATTTTAACAATTATTTTGCATTTGATAGCCCAGCAGATTGCGCTTTGAGAGAACAAACCGCGCTGCTATGACTATGGGTAAAAAGCGTGACTTTATGTATGTATTTATATAAGGTGCTTTCTAAATATCTGCCATCCTCTTAAGGGGTCATTGTACAAACTCCAAAATTGCGAAAATAAAATCAGCTGTTCCCTACATTTTTGGTCACGTGACTCGTCGAAATGTAGGGAACAGCTGATTTTATTTTCGCGATTTTGGAGTTTTCCCCATAGTAAAAGATGTTTATAATGATGAGTACAATGACCCCTTAAGAGGATGGCAGATATTTAGAAAGCACCTTATATATGCCCAGTTCTTGGGCTATTTAGCATTATGCTACGCCCTTTACGGTGAGGCTACTACTATAGTGTACAACAGGCTTTCCCTAAACCCTTCGGGGATTATATACGTCTCTTGTTATGGATTTTTTTTTTATTTGTCTTCCAGCCATCTCCAGGCAGCATGATGGTAGCCAGTACCATAATAACAGATGACAGGAGCACAGAAGAACTACAAAAGCGCTTCGGTGAGCTGTTAGACGAGAATGTCATCCTTAAAGAAACATTGAAGCAGAACAATGAGTCGATGAAGGAGCAGTTCCTGCTGATAGCGTCCTGTCAGGAGGATATGATGAAGACCCACGTTTTGCACAAGGAGAAGTTTGATGAAACTAAAGGATTAGTTGAGAAGGTGTGAATGTTTTTATTTTTATTAGTTGCTAGATACTTTAAAGTCGATAGATTAGTCTTTCACACAAATCTTGCCCTGACAATTATTAACTACAAAAACATGGCTTGAGTTGTCGATGATGATAGGCTCTCGCTCTATGTAAAATACTGAAATTCAGCTGAATCTGGGTATACTGGAAGCCCTAAGGCCAACGTAAGCAGGGAAAAGGCATATAAGTCGGTTATGGGTAACATAAATTGACGAATCCCGATTCTCTTTTCAATAATGTTAGTCCAAAAATTATAAGTAAAAATAAAATATTCATAAAAATGTTCATAAAATGAAAGCTACTAGGCCAAACTATATTATTTTTTTATGGGACCAAATGCCAACTGTCCCGCTTCGAACAATAAAAGAATCACGTAAATCGGATCATTGATCTCGGAGTAATCGGTGTACATACATAAGAAAAAAAATTACCGATCGAATTGCGAACCTGCCGAAGTCGGTTGAAAAGAAAGAAAAATAAAAAGATATATATTTTCCACCGAGGACATGCTTAAGTAAACATACACAAAAACAAACTTAATAATAAAAGGGAGGAAGTTAGGAATCAGGATATACGTGATTGACAAGATCAGACAATAACCGTCGGGCAGTAGTAGCTCACCAGACAACACCCGTCTGATTGGAGGAACCTCCCTTTTCTATGGTGGATGCGGAGCTTTGTTCCTCATAAAAATTTGCACCCTTTTCCTGGTGTTCCTCATACAACATTTTTATTCCGCAGCTACGTCACGAAAACAAAAAGCTAAAGACAGACATAGCACGACTGGCTGACTCTGACGTTCATTCTCACGTCAGCAGTGAGACGGGCGAGTCTGTGCGATCGACCAGGTCTGCACAGTCGGGGCAATCTGGACAGTCCGGACCCTCGGGACCGTCGGGCCCATCCTCTGCCATGGAGTTCGTGACGTCACCTGACGATGATACTATCAATAAGCTGACATCCCAGTTGGAACTTGTTGAGAAGCAGAGGCGACAGGTAAATATATCAAAATAAATAATAAATATTCCACAACTTTTCACACAACGCCATTTAGTCCCAAGTTAAGCTTGAGAGCTTGTGTTATGGGTACTAAATAGCTGATAGACATACATATATGTATATTTCAAAATACATACATATTATAGATAAATTACACCCAGACACAGAACAAATGATCGTGCTCATCACACAAACATTTGTCCTGGGTGGGAATCGAACCCACGACCTCTGGCATTGCAGTCAGGGTCACTAACTACTAGACCAACAGGCCATTCGAATATGCTTATTCTTCTTCTAGATGGTGTTGTGGGAAAGTTGTAGAACATTATTTATTGATTTATCTAAGGATCGTAGGGGAGTCGTGGTTAAGCTACGCTTGATAAGGTTGGTCCTTCGATGGGTGATTATTTATTACATATCTTACCATTTATTACACATACCCCTCCGTGCCTCGGAAAGCACGTGAAGCTGTCGGTCTCGACTGTCATTTGTAGATCTATGACGGTCGTTACAGATAGTCAGAATGCCTAAATCTGACAACCAGTTTTAAGTGTTTAACCAAGGGGTATCGTGTTACCCAGTAACTGGGATGTGGAGGTCCGAATGGCAGTCCCTCCATGTAAATTACTGGTATTCAGCTTCACCTGATTAAACTGGAAGACGACCCAAAGATAATTGGGGAAAGGTTAGGCAAATGTTACCAACACAATATCTTTTTAGCTTTCCATATGTATTCTTAGGTGGTAGGTATACAACGTGTTTTTTTTAATATCCCATAACTAGGGTATGATTGAGACCATATCAAAGAATCAACTGGCGTATGAATTATGTTTCTGTTCTGTAGTTTACCCCCCCTGGTAACCCCCCCCCCCCTGATCTCACGCTCAGCAGTAGCGTTTGCGACCACTACACCAACAAGGCAGTAAAAAAAATAATGAAGTTTAGGTTAGGTTAGGTTAGGACCGTGAGATCCCGGGTTCGACTTCCAGGTCGGGAAAAGTGTTATTGAGTTCTTTTCTCCGGAATTTCTCAGTAGTATTCCTGAGTCTGGGTTGTACCCGATTGATGGCAATAGACTCGCCCCCTATTACATGGCACTTTAACGTAACTGGCGAAATGTGGGTGTACTACCAGGTACCTAACGTGCCTGCGTGATGTTATGTTATGTTTATGTATTTGTTTTTATTTCAGGTGATAGTTGATAACGAGAACCTGACTTGGCAGAAGGAATCGTTAGAGCATATCGTTGACGCCACGTCTAAGGAGCGAGACGACCTCAAGGAAAAACTCAAGAATGCTGAAGTCAGTATTTTACTACGTTATCAGTTTATTCAAACACTTACCACTTCATGCGACATAGTCCGCATGAGTTTCGTGCTTTTGCCTTCGAACTTTCAAATCCCTTTCAGCCCCAACTTGTTTTGATAATAAAATATAGTCTGGTGCTCGCAACTTCGTCTGCGCAGGATTAGCACGCTAGAATAGCTCGCAGATGACAGAATTTTTTTCTTCCTTACTTTAAACTTGTCGTTATATTTTGGACACTTCATTCAATATCTCTATATAAATTATAGCCTATGTGCTATACTGATGTTTTAGCTATATTATTGTAAAGTTTTATTAAAATCCATTCAGTAGTTTTTGCGTAAAAGAGTAACAAACATTAACAAACATCCATACAAACCTTCGCATATTAATAGGACTAGCAGACGTCACGTGGTTTTACCCGCGTGTAAAACTAAACTAACTCCATACCAAATATTATTGTAATCGCTCGAGCCGTTTATACGTGAAGAAGTAACAAACATACACACTCGCAAACTTTCGCCTTTATAATATTAGTGTGATTAGTAGGACAGTAGGATGTTAATCGGTGATAATCGGTGGTCGGTAGTTTATTTTATAATACAGGAAATGACATCGTCGCCGATACTAATAGGAGCTATAAATTATGAAAAATAAATTAAGGAAGGTTTATGGGCTATTACGCGAGTATACATATAATTAATCCGATTAATTGTAATTTTACAGCTTCTACTTTCGACCAAGGACACAGAGCACGCAACAGAAATAAGCAACTTACAGTTCACTATACAGGATCTACAAGCACAGTTGCAGTCCGCCACTAACTTTGTAAGTCTACATAACATAACATAATTTTAGATCTTTATTGCCCGGATTTTGTGAATTGATTATTTTAAACACCCCGTAGAAAGATATCTTGATTTTTTGTTGCACATATTTTGTAACAACACACACATTTACTATTATTTATTAACTTTTAGACAAGTGTATCATCTGAGGAGGTAGCTAAACGCGACCAAATGTTACACCAGCTAGAAGGCAGGGTCATCGCACTGCAGGCTGAACTGAAGACCGCGCAACTCAAAATACTAGAACTGGAGACTGTCAAGGTATGCATTTATTTTAAACACTTGATAACTAGTTAACGACATCGAAGAATGGCTTGAGAAAACTGTGTATATTAAGAGTTTTTCTACCTCCAAGTTACTACAAAGGTGTTACCTGTCTATCAAGTATGTATTCCAGAATCGCAAAAGTGTTATCAGCAGAAAAAAAAATTGTTAAGTAGATAACACCTTTATCCATTTAGCCCTTTAATTGTTTATTCTTATACAGCGAAAGAGTTAGGCATTAACACTATGGGCGCGTTTACAAAATATATAAACTCAAATTCAAAAGTTGTGGAATATTTATTTTATTTATTTATTTAAATTCACAAACACTACGCCAAACGCCCTTTCGGAGAACTCCCAAAGATTAAGAAATTAAAAATAACACTCTCATATAGTTGACCCACATAATTTTATGTCGCGTCGGGGTACCGCTTAAGTAAGGAATCTTCCTAGTAGGGTCTGTACTTATATTAGCGGTACCCCGACTGTCATACTTATGACACCCCTCTTTTTGCGTCGGGGATTAGTAATATAACTCCTCGAATGTCTTAAGTTACACAGTTCGACATAAGAAAAAACGCTCCAAGTGTCTTAAGTCGGACAGTTACACTTAAGGGCTTGGTCAGGATTGGTCGCTAAATATCTGTGGTTGTACTGCAAGTAGCAATATGTTCTGTATTTATATGAAAGAAATGGTTCATTCACTCTTACGTTTAATAGTTTTCAACAGTAGAAACATTATTTTGAACGAAATAAAAAATAAATAAATTCATCTGACATTCCACTCACGGCAAACGTCAAAGTGTGTAGGTTATGTGAATGAATATTATCAAAATGAAAACAAATCACGTCACAGCAGTGTCTGGTCAGTTTTATTTCACTACGTAGCTGTTTTATTAGATAGGAAAACTAATGAGGGTTACAGGAAGGTATCATTTATAATTTGTTTTTATCGATTTAACAGTATAATCTTCCTTTTTCTGAAGGCCTACCTAAAGTTATTATCTAACTCGTAAAAGCGTCGACATTGTTGTAATGTGCGTGTACGGAGGTCGACACCCGAAAGGATAACTGAATTCCTTTTTAAGGACATACCTGACCTTTCTGAAGAACCTCACCAATAAGGTCTATGCCTTAGTACTCGCAACCGGCGGCGTGTGTGTATGACAACATGTATGAATGTAAACGAAGCAAAAGAAGTTTTTAAGAATCGTAGCATATGGCGCTCTGCAGTTTCTGCCTACCCCCATGGGAAAAAGGCGTGAGTTTATGTATGTATGTATGTATGAATACCTTTTTTCTTCTCCAGTTGGAGTTTACGAAGCACAAGTCTGGCGTATCGGAGGCTGTCAGGATATACAAGGAACAAATACAGGATCTGCACATCAGGCTAAAGGAGGCGTCCACTACTGTGAGTATCCTTAAATGTGTATTTATTTATTTAAAATAGTGCACCAACAGCTTTAAGTCACAGGTCTTATAAATACAAAGTAAAGGTATACATTATATTGACATATAAAAGCATTTTTTTTACAACTTAGAAGCGCTGCTGCTTTTAAAAGTTAAATCTCATCTAAGTGAATTGTGTAAACCTAAAAGAAGTAGGGATAGACAAATTCACGGAACGGTCTTCGTTTCACTTCTTTTCTTCTAAATTTCTAAATATATTTTTAAACTAGCTTCTGCCCGCGACTTCGTACGCGGATCCTGTTGCTTATGCCAGCGACAACGGGGTCGTCAAAATCGAAGATCTGAAACGTCTGATGTCGAATTCTAACAGCCCGGGGACGGAAAATCAATGGGATGCGCGAGACGATTCCAGACGTTCCAGATTTTTTATTTTTGTTGGTCAACAGGAAATGCCATCAGACTTAACAACTTTTGCTAAGACGCCATTTCTATTATGTATATGTTATATTGTCTCTGGACTTTGGAGTTCCCCTACAGGTGCTCCAGATCTTGAAATTTAGTCACACAGCAGAAAACACCATTTTTATATCTCTTTTAACACCTTGACTGCCAGACTACCAGACACAATAGAAATTCAATTGTTTGAGGTCACCGGTGACCTACGTGGCATACAAAGTGTTAATGTAGGTGTTCCATTTTCCAAAATTAATTATAGCCAATATGTTGCGTGACGTTCACGATCAGCGGTCAGTCGCGCATCTCCTTCCCCCACTTATCTCTAGAGTCGATGCGTATATACGCTGAAAACTCAAGCGTCATGCTTTTTCCGTGAACGTCTCCAACTCGCGAGACAGGGCATGATGTTCACGATCAGCGGTCAGTCGTGCACATATTCTTCACTGGTGTCTAGCGACCTGGATATAGATGCGTAAATACGCTGAGAATGCAGGCGTGCTTTGCGAAGCGTGTTTTCCCAAGAAGTTTCCACGGAGCGAGTTGCAGCCTCATGATCTCGAACAGCATCAAGTCTCTCCTAACGCTCTTCGGTAGATTGTTGGGATCTTATGATATTCAATTATTTAGCACCTTTGGAACATTGGGAAAGATTTGACCTCTTTCTCTAACTAACTAACTATAACCATGCCTGTTATAGTTTTATTGTGATGATACCTGATCAATTAAAATCTAAGTGGCTGCTCCCCTGCGTTACCGGGTAGGCTACCGTGTAACAAAGATAAATGGAAAAGGAAATTAAACACTCAAAACTCCCATTTTTTTTATCGTATGAATATGCATTCGGGCTTATGTTATAAGCCCGAATGCATATTCATACGATAAAAAAAATGGGAGTTTTAGCCAGTAGAGTCTAATTTTCAACGATATACCATCATCATCGAAAATCAGTCCTGAACTGTTCCCGCCTTCACCGCGTGGAGGTACTTATGTTATTTTATAATTATGCAATGAAATTAGTGACAGCTTTAATTTTTATATCAAATGTTTCTGATTTTCGATTTTTATAAGTCAACAGGAAATGCCTATTAGACCGAACAACTTTTGCTAAGACGTCATTCCTATGTGAGTTATGGTATAGCTAGGCTCTTGGAGTTCCACACAGGTGTTCCAGATCTTCGGTTTTTATACGTCAACAGCGAGTGCTCATAAGGCTGAACAACTCTTGCTAAGACGTCATTCCAATATATGTTATAGTGTAGCTGGGCTCTTGAAGTTCCACATCAGGTGTACCGGATCTTCAAATTTATTCTCTCAGCAGAAAATGCTCATCACGTGGAACAATTTTTGCTATGGTACCATTTTTGTATCTCCTATAGTTTAGCTGGTCTGTTGCAGTTCTGCATCAGGTGTTCCGGATCTTCAAATTTATTTTATCAGCAAAAAATGCTCATCACGTGGAACAATTTTTGCTATGGGACCATTTTTGTATCTCCTATAGTTTAGCTGGTCTGTTGCGGTTCTGCATCAGGTGTTCCGGATCTTCAAATTTATTCTCTTAGCAGAAAATGCTTATCATGTGGAACAATTTTTGCTATGGTACCATTTTTGTATCTCCTATAGTTTAGCTGGTCTGTTGCGGTTCTGCATCAGGTGTTCAAGTTTCCAAGATAAATTATAGCCTATATGTAGCCCAGACTTGATATCTATAAAACAAAAAAAAGATCATTCAAATCCGTCCAGTAGTTCCGAAGATTAGCGTGTGCAAACAAACAGACAAACAGACAAACAGACAAACAGACAGACTTTTTTTTTTGGATTCGTGCTCTACTACTGTTTCTAAACCCCCCTCAATTATTATTTTTTAAATATATTCAATGTACAGACACAGTTTGTTTACTGTCTTATTATATGTATAGATAAAAATAGTTTTAGCTCTAATAACTTTAAAATAAAATGTTCTTCATTCCTGCTTCTACGAGCCACTCTTTTCTAATTTTAAGTTAAAGTTACACTAAGTAACTTAAACTTAAAATTAGAAAAGAGTGGTAGTTTTAGTTTTTTTTACATTTATTTATAATAATATCTTATTAGCCCATGACCTTAGGATAATTGGGTTTTACCCTCCATGATTTGTGAGTTTATATTGAAAACTTCATAATTTGTGTTGTTCCAGGTGTTCCAACCAGTTCGTTTCTCGATCAGCTCGGAGCCGGAGTCGACGTCGGGTGAGTTCTCCAGTCTCACGTCAAACGTCAAGCTTTACGACAAGACGCTGAAGCATTTGTCGGAGCTACTCAACATATTGACACATGGGTAAATAATATTTCGTTATTAAATAAATAAATATTCCACAACTTTTCACACAACGCCATTTAGTCCCAAGTTAAGCTCGAGAGCTTGTGTTATGGGTACTAAATAGCTGATAAACATACTTATATATTTCTAAATACATACATATTATAGATAAATTACATCCAGACACAGAACAAATGATCGTGCTCATCACACAAACATTTGTCCTGGGTGGGAATCGAACCCACGACCTCCGGCATAGCAGTCAGGGTCACTAACTACTAGACCATCAGGCCAGTCAAATATTTAAATATTACGTCGTGATAGCTCAGAAGTTAATATCGATCGGCGGCGTTTGACGGTTTCTTCTTACAAAAAGAGAGCAAAGTGTGGAACGTCTTTTTTTTTCAAATCTTTCCAGTAGTTTCGGAGCCTACTCAATGCAAACATACAAACATTTAAATCTGCCCTCTTTGTAATATTAGTATAGATTAAAACTTATTGCACGAGTGAATGAATGTTGTGATGGCCCTGAGGTTAAGGCGCCTACCTCTCATGCACCAGGTCGTAGTTCAAATCCGAGCAAGTACCAATGTTACTTTTTCTATCCATATGTCTGTACAGACGCCAGCACATCAAGTTACCCCAATGTGTCAAATCTCTGATCGTTTTTCAACTTTATGTGAAACAGAATAAGGTTCATATTCAATTGAGAAAATTTGACAGATTGGGGTAACTTGATGTGCTGGCGTCTGTACTTTCTAAGAATATCTGAGATATGATTGACATCGGTGAAGGAAATATCATGAGGAAACCTGGATATACTTAATTTAAGTCTCGCTAATACACTTTAGCAAGTGTGGTGAACGTGGTGATGCAAATGCAAATGCAATGCCTTCTCTGTATGAGAAGAGGCCTTTGTTCTGCAGTGGGTCAGTAACAGGTTGTAACTGTATTGTAATTTGTCGTATCAAATGTGTATACAGAACGTCCCAGATCGTAAAAATGATGTTTTTACCATGATGATTTCAATGTTTTTTACTGTGTTATATTTGATTACAGCATGTCAGACAGTCTAGTCGAAACCTTCGGTCTAATAACCAGCCTTCACGACTACAAACTTGAAAGGGTGACTGCAGATCAGTTCAAGGCAGGCCTCGCCGAGGTCAAGCAACAGATGGAGAAACAACATAGTACGGCACTTAATAATATGTAAGTTTAATAATAAACGTATTTTTCGTTTATTTTTCCGAAAATAAAATTTCTCGAAATTCAAAGTCAATAACAAAAAAACATGCTAAATGCATGTTGGACTAAGCAAAATGAAGGGTCTCGTAATTGGGGTTTATATTTGCGCATGCGCCGCTTTTTCTTAAAAAAAACCATTGCCCTTCAATAAAAATTTAACATCTATCGAGAGTGCATTTACAATAACCTGTAGGTCATAAAAAATATTTCTTCCGTTACGTGTCATGACAACATGTATGAATGTAAACGAAGCAAAAGAAGTATGTAAGAATCGTAGCATATGGCGCTCTGTAGTTTCTGCCTACCCCCATGGGAAAAAGGCGTGAGTTTATGTATGTATGTACGTCTCAAACCTGTGTCAGGGGTCGCGGAAACGGATGACAACTGTGCCGTCAACATTAACTTTGAAAATATATAAGCGTGACCATTCTATACTCACCAATAATTCTTTTCTAGCGGCCAAGTCCGAGGTACATTATCAATATTCGAAGGCATCTTCAAGGACTACAGCGAAGTTCTCAAGAAGTCGGTGACGAAGCCGCGCGTGGAGCGCTCGGGGAACGTGGAGGCCCTCACCGCTGCACTCGTGGCCAGGGGACAGGAGCTCACCATGCTGCAGGCTGAACTCAACAAGCTGAAGGGAGACAAAGATGATACTGAACTGCTTAAAGCACAGATGGATTCGTACAAGTAAGTGTTTATTTATTAAAACTTAATGCACAAGTAAAAATAACCTCGTAAAGGCGGATTTCAAAGTCAAACTTATTTATTTATTTACTTATCAAACGTAAACCTACAGTCTTTACAGGTGTCCCCAATTAGACAATGGTTTTCACACAAACAAAGTTACGAAATATACATAAAATATCTAATAAAAAACTACTTTATCTAAACTTAAAAATAATAATACTAACAAAAAAGACTAAATTCTATTAAAAACTTAAACTATACAACGAACTACTTAAATAATTTATTTCAAGTAGGCCTTTTCAAAAGCACCTTTAAATGTCAAACTTACAAGTTAAATAAAAAAATATGATTCTAGTTAACCCGTCCAAAAGTTAGTTGTGTACGGAGAAGTATGAAAGTACTGATCATTTTATAATCAACTTTTACTATGTGTCTGACCCTGAAATATCAAATCAAATCTATATATATGTAAATATATATATAAAAATGTTATGTTGCTTTGTGTACGCTTCAAAAACTCAAAAAGTTCCGCACCGATCGAGCTAAAATTTTAGCATGATATATAATCCGCATCAAGGATTGTTTTTTTTTAACCATACAATCACAATGTGCCACAGCGAAGCGTGGCAGGGCAGGCAGGCAGACAAAAAACTTATATATTACTAGCTGTACTAGTAATATATAAGTTTTTTTGAGGAGCTTGTGGCTAAATTATAGTAGCCGCATGGGTCAATCGAAGGTTAAGCTACCCTTGACGAGGTCGGTCCGTGGATGGGTGACCATTTATTACATACCAAGACTCCTTCGTACCTCGGAAAGCACGTTAAGCCGTTGGTCCCGGCCGTCGTTTGTAGATCATTGACGGTCGTTACTTGTATTCAGAAGCCTGAAAGTCTGACAATCAGTTTAACCAAGGGGTATCATGTTACCCAGTTACTGGGTTGTGAAGGTCTGACAGGCAGTCGCTCCATGTTAAACACTGGTATTCAGCTGCATCCGGTTAAACTGGAAGCCGACCCCAACATAGTTGGGAAAAGGCTCGGCAGAGAGATATAAGTTGTTTTATACAAAATTCAATATTTACCAAAAAGAAATGTATGAAACAATTGATATTTTTTTTAAAGTTGTTTGTGCTTGTTGCCGCGCGAAAACAAGCATTGCAATTTCATGGTGTACATCATTCGTTGGGCTGTAGCTCAGTAGCCAATTGATCCACCACTGCGCAAATGCCGTTGACCCTTGTACTGATATCCTACAATATCTTGTAACTAAATGACTTCTCTATTTTCAGGAGTGACTTCGAAGCGGAGAGAGAGTCTCGAGAGAAGATGGCGAGTGAGAAAGAGAACATCCTCACAGATCTCAGAACGACACAGAAACGGAACCAGGAACTTACGCGACAGGTACTTTCAATATATTCAACCATTTATTCAAATAATTATTACTATTTATTCAAATTATAATTAATAGTCGTGTGGAGGGTTTTGGATTATTTATTTATATTTATTTATCGGGCACAAATCCTGCTCCAGACTGCTATTGGCAAATCTCTTCCATCTAGAATAAAAATATAAAAGACATTACTATGCTAATTAAACTGTAATTTTCTTATAGTTGGATGAAGTCCGTAAATCGAACCCAGCAGTGTACCGCAGCGCGACTAGTGCCGCGCGCCCCAGCACCGGCGCACGCGCATCCCCCGCGCGCCCCGCCCCCTCCCGCCCCACCTCGCAGCCCCCCAGTACTACCGGGAACATGGTGAGTATATACTTATATCCCAATATATAATATGCCATCTCAAACCCAGTTTAGACTGCAAAAGCGAGTTTTCGCGATTTCAGAGTTGGTCCTTTAGTAAAACTTGTTCACATTCATAGGTAGACCAATCTGTGAACATTTTAGAAAGTTCCTTTATACGTATATTTTCCTAGCCCCATGTTAAACATTGTCAATCCTAAAAAAAGGTTCGCAAAAAGAAGTTGTCCGACCTATCCGAAGAAGGCGCGGCCGCCGCTAAGGAGGACTCGCCACCCCCACTGCGGTTCGACTGTCCCGTGTGTGACCAGCCTTTCAAAACGCTCATATTGTTGCAACAGCACGTTGATCATTGTCTAGGATGATTTTAAATTAGATTTAATGATAGCTAGAAATTGTAATTAATGTTAAAAAAGAGCTGGCAAATGAATGAGTTTTCAACTCGAATTGAATAGTAAAAAAATCTATTAAGACTGCGCTAGTCGATAGCTCGGTGTGGCTTAACCGCATTCACGCCAAAATTCGTGTGAGTGAGCGGGATGTACGATGATACCGAATGATTTAGTGAACAGGCACGTTATTGTACAAAATAACTAAACTGCATATTAATAAAAATAAAGCGATTTGATTTCTTTTATATTTAACTATGCAGCGTTGAAGATTTTGTACTTTTCTACTATTCATTTACTGCAAATATAGCGTTAACTAGTGTTAAATTACGGGTCTTACGATTTATTTTCATTTGAATATCCGATTGACATACACACGTAGGCGTACAACGAAATTTAAATAATATCATATACCAACTTAATCAGAATATTAATTAATTATTTTTTTATTTATAATTTTTAATATTACTTGTATATTTTTTTATTATTGAGTTTGCATTAAGAAAAGTCGACTAGCGCATCCTTAATATCAAATCTAGGTAATTCGATACATTTGCTTTATAAGAAAAGGACTGACAATTACAAAAGCTGTTTATGTTTTTAAAACCGTAGCGAAGTTCAAGAAAAAAAAAATTGACATCTCTAACTTACTGTTGATCTGTCACGGTCTCAGTCCTTTTCTAAAGCTGTAAGTCAGTAAGAGACCTGACAATTCTCTAAATTTAGTTTAGTTTTGGAACAAGACAATCAGCGCCAGTGTATTTATTCTGCATTTGAAATGTAACTGCCAATTATGTAAACACACATAAGGATTAGAACAATAATTAATACATAACTGAAATAGTAAGTAATTGAAAAAAAAGTATTTATATGAATTTGCTTAAGTCGCGAGGTAATAGGCTTTTTTTGGGTAAGATCGTTTCATCGTCGACCTCATCTTTGTCTTCAAGATTGAAGTCAACAGTTTTTACCATTAGATAGTCAAAAACTGTTTTTTTTTTAATGGAAATGTAGAAAGAGAATGTCTTTAACAGAATCATCTGGTCTTGTCGCCCGTTTTCACTAACGCTGGACGAGAACTATGCCGCGATAAAATCACATCACAAACCACAAGGCAATGACTAAAGTTAAGACATAGATTTACCGTTGCTGTACAGATTTGTCAGACAATGAACTGGGAGAAATCTAGATAAATGAGGATTAAAACTCGCATTTATCAGGTTGCAGTCAACGTCAACTATAGGCAGTTTCTTATAATATATTATACAGAAAAACCCTTGAAAATAGGTGAATACGAAACGAACAAAATAGCAAGGAGTTCTTTTTCAGTATTCTTAAAGAACCATAGAAATATTTCAAAATATGAGCCAAGAGTTGCCTACTAAAAAAAATATTGAAAATCTATAGATAAAGATTGCCTAGGGATCTGCTTACTATAGGTATTAATCAACCAAAATATAGTTTTTTTACCTAGTCTTTAGTAAGAACTGGCGGCATAACTGTCATTATTATATTTTTGAATTGTTAACGCTTTTTAATACTCATATTTTTTAATGTGAATATCACAGCTATTTATTTATTTTTAAATATAGCAATGTCTTAAGTGAAGAGAAATGTAAAGATAATCGGCAGGCCATGGTTATCTAATTGTATTACTATTTATTACTAACGTGCATTTATTTTTGTTAAATCAAACAGTATTTGTAATAGAAAATAATAATATACATAGTTACTACTACCTGTTAAGTTAATTTTGAAGTCCTATTGCACCACAAATCACTAATTGCATTTAGCGCAAAACCGATTTTATCCTATGTCTTACCTATTGCTTGACCACACAACGCCATCTAGTCCCAAGCTAAGTCCAGAGCTAGAGGGTACTAGACAACTGATAAACCATCTTATATATTTCTGATATATTTTTGACTGGCCTATTGGTCTAGCAGTCTAGTAGTAGTAGTCTATGGCGGAGGTCGTGGGTTCGATTCCCACCCAGGACGAAAGTTTGTGTGATGAGCACGATCATTTGTTCTGTGTCTGTAGAGATGGGTAGTGGGTTAAAACCCAATCTTCCCATTCGAGTTAAAACTGGGTGATTTGGGTTTTAACCCAGTTTTAACAAGAAATTTTTTCAAGAAATATTTCCAAGAATTAGAAAAAAATAGTTTTACCCCGCCAAACCACCCAGTGAGTGGAATAAAACGGGTGATAACTGGGTTTTAACCCAAAACTGGGTTTTAACCCGGATGATTACACATCTCTATCTGGGTGTAATATATCTAAAAAAAAAAATTATGTATTTAGAAATACAGGGTGTAACGGAAAGGGTATATACATACAAACAGGGTGAATAGAGTATTTAATAACGAGTCTTTCCTCAAAATTTCAGCTCCCAACTAATAACTTTGAAACTTCACGATATTATTTAATATCCACAGTTTATTAAATGCAAAATCATAACAAACGTGTCACCGCACTATGAGGATCATAATCCTGTCCGGCAAGGTTCAAGTATATCTATCTCGGGTTCTGCGCGCCTAGTACAGACCTATCGGGCTCTGCCTAACCGACGAAGGCGCGACGGCGCGGGCGGGCTCCACTTTACAATTATGTATGTATATGTATAAAAACGTTGCCATGTCGTTTCTTATCACCAAGAGAATCCGTGCCCTTCGGATGTATATACCCTTTCCGTTACACCCTGTATATATTTCTAAATACATAATTCTTTTTTATATATAAATACATAATTTTTTTTTATAAGTATGTTTATCAACTGTTTAGTACCCATAACACAAGCTCTCAAGCTTTACTTGGGACTAAATGGCGTTGTGTGAAAAGTTGTGGAACATTTTTTTTTATTTTTCTGTCCTGGTCGATCATTCACTTGAATATAATAGGGACAGAATGATGTTTAGAATACATATCATCACGATTGTAATCCTCGAAGGGTTAGACAGAGGTGTGCTTATAGTACGCTTATACAGTAGAATACGTTTATTATGTCATCGAAAGGAATTGACAACACGTCATAATAAGCGGACGTCATACAAAACGTTTTGTGAAATGAAAAACCTTTTTTATGTAAATATGTATGTACTTAAGTATTTTAATACAGAAACATAGTAAATACATATGTATACATACATATAAAAAATCAAAATTGTACATAATCAGCACATTATAACACATACAAGTGTATTTTTTACTGTAAGAAATCAGTAATTTTTGACTGCTTTTGTTTTTTCATTTTGTTGTAAAAACAGTATCTAATACTATTGTGTATAGAAGACATAGCTATGGTCAAATTATCATTTTCAATATTGCTGTGAACAAATCGTGATAATAATTCTGCAGCTTTTAATGCCTCTTCTGCGAAAAATGGGTCATAATAAGCGACATGTCACTGTAAGGGAAGTCATTATATCCGACTTTTTTATGAAGAATTTTATATGAAAACCAAACTTCGTGGTGTAATTACGTCATAATAACCGGTTGGTCAATATAGGCGGAGTCATAATAAACGGATTCTACTGTATTTCATCGGCTATGTTGGTGTCCCATAAATTGGGCGAGCCTATTACCATTAATCGAACTCCGAGCTGTGATTGAGAAATTCAGATAAAGCCATAACATTTTGCCTGACTCGGGAATCGAACCCAGGCCCTCCTGTAGCACTTAATGCCTTTAGTTATTCGTGGTGCAATCAGGTCTAATTGTACAATCAATTTCTTTATTTTTAAGGTTTCCACATTTAGGTGAGACTGTGTTCTGTTGTGTTGTGTGTATTTTGTAGGTGTATATAGTCGTTTTTTTTTGTTGGTAACATTTTTCTTCTATTAATGATCTGTGGTCTAACTTCTAGATGTTTGTGGGTGATGAGTAATTAAGAATTTATTTTTGTTTGATTCATCTCCAAATACTCGATACTAAACTATAAAGTAGCTTGAATAATAAATGGTTGTTTTCCCACGGCAGAAAATGCCTTCAGTCATATTAATAAAAATAAAATTAAAAAAAAACAAAACAATATGGTACATGCTCATTTAGTACAGAGGCACACATCGAGCTACACCAATGTGTCACGTTTCTTTAATAGATTTTCAACTTTATTAACAAACTGAATAAGGTTCATGTTTAAATAGGGATACTTTACAGTTTAGGGTAGCTTGATGTGCTGGCGTATGTACTATTGCTTCGTGGTTGCTTTCGAGTTTTGTCATTTCGAATCTATTAGTTAGCCATTTTTAGCCTAAAAAAAACTACCAAGACAGAATCGTTTCATTGTGGGCAAGCAACCCTTTAAATATCACCGTGTATTATTAACCACTTCCCTGCCCATTGTTTAACTATTGTAGCTACTTTCTGCACAGTAAAAGTGTTAAGATTGAGATTTTATTCTAAATAATATACTGACCCCCAGTTTCATTTATCGCTGTGCATGACACCCCAACTCACAGCGCATGGATGTGTTCCGAAAATAACAAAATAAAATTGTTTATTCATTAATATAGTTTTTAACTCATTTTTTTTTCTATTTTCCAGGTGTTCACCTGTCCAAAGTGTATGAGGTTCTCATGCGACCAGTACAAAGTTATGGAAGACCACTTCGATTTTTGCTTGGACGACTTCTAATGTTAGTATGAGGATATAGACTAGTCGCAGTGTTGGTGAAACGGATAGTTGTCGACCGTTGTTGTTGAAATAAATTAATACATAAATGAAATTGATCTAAAGCTGATTTTTCAAGATTCATATAGCAAACGTAAAAAATCAACATGGCGGTTTGACGTTTCCCGCCATTTTTAATTAAAAATGGCGGGAATGTCAAACCGCCATTTTCATTTTTCTTGTCACATATATCTGAGTATTGAAAAAATCTGTTCCTAAGAGAATTATTTTGAAATGGATTAATTATTTAATGTTTTTCTTTTATTTCACAGTAACAGTCTTTAATTCACCTGAGACTGTTTTATTCTTGTAACATATTAATATGAAATACCAGTGCCTTATTTAATTGAATATTAAATTTAATAACGTAACAAAAGGTCGATAGCTAAATGTTTAACCCTGTAAATTAAATAATATAATTTTGGTGGCTATTCCTTACTGTAATATTAAATTGTTTATTGAAATTATAAATATAGTGTAACCTGATTATTAATAGAATTATAGATGATATATTTTTTATATTTTCAATAGTATTATTTGGTTGTCAGCCCACTCATTTGGAACACAATGTTTAAAAAAATGCAAATTGAAGTAAAGTCCAAAAGGATTCGAGGGTGTCCGCAAACGTTTATTTCGCTTCGGAACTTTTCAAAGGTTTTCAGTTCTGGCGTAGGCAAACATTATAACGTTTTTCTTCAAGGCAAACAAGCCTTAAACATATTTTATCTGTGACCAAATAACCTCTATTTTAGGAATATATAAATATTTTTGCACAAACCCGCCAACTGGCTTATAAGGCCTATTTTCTATAAGGAATTCATGACGGGAACGTCAGTTTAGTTATATAAATATTTTGGGAGTAGTTTTGCCTTGAACTATCTTTAAAGTGCAAACAATTATAATTTGGACCTTATGTCAATGGCGTAAGAGTCATATTTCGTGCCAACTAGCTATAGTCTTTCTGTCAAATAATCGGTTATACATACCGATTTCTCTTATGTAGTAAATCAGCTGATTTACAAGCTTAACAAATCGACTCAAGCAAATGATTACTTGCGCAATATAGGATGACTTAATTCAATCGTTCAGAAGATGGAAGTTCTCATGCATATAAACATTTTTTGTAACGTTGGGTTGATCCCTGAAATATAATAATAATGCATTTATTTCTCACCATTATTACTTACAAATCAGAGCAATTACAACAATAAAATTGGAGTAAGTACATACTGTGGGAGACTGGTGCCTATGCTAGGCGTTTGACCTGTTCTTCGGTAAAATTTCATTTTATCGAGCTAGGTCAATTTAATATATCAATTGCTTTTTTTTAATATTCTGATTTTATAAACATCGCTTTTCCATGAAAATTAATTTAAAAATCTGAAAAAGATTTCTGCAAGTTTCGTCGAAAAACGATGTGTTTATGGTTCATGTTTATCCCCGTCTATGAAAAGTTTTTACGACAAAACATAGATGGCATTACTATACTGCTTAATCAAAGAGGCGTTATTTTATTTTGAGTATAATCGCAACACAATACACCTCTGCAAGATTTCATTGAATAAAAAGTCATCCTGCATACTGAGATTGATTCGTTGACATTACAACTCAAATATAAATCACTAAAACTTAAGTAGATACCTACAGAATAATAATTTGAAAGCCAAATTGTAACACGTGTGTATTTAATACTTTTTTTTAAGCTGACCTCACCCAACCTGACTATCTGCTTACTTAAAGTCTTCCAAAAACGAAAATTTTAGTTTTTTCAGAGTAATACTATGCGCGTTTCTGTCCGTGGCTTTAAAGCTAAACCGTATAAGGAATAATTAATATAGTAAAAAATAAATTATTTAGAGCTTCATACTTACTTTTTTGGTATTTATATTTTGTAAAAAGCGGTTAGGAGAATTCGAAATTAGAATAAGTAAGTGCAACGGCATATTTTTCAAAATAAGAGTATTACCGTTCTCAAGCTAAAAAGGCGGCTAAACGCCATAAGCTTTTGAATGTCATTTCTTTGACACAAAAAAAAAACTTTATCGATCTAGTCGTTTTAAACATAATAAGAAAATGGTTACAAATGCAAAAAAGTACGGCTCAAAAGCAATAACAACTTTATTCTACTATCATTTTATATTTTATTTGTCAACACAACTAAAGATTCATTAAAACTTCTTGCATTTATCGGCTTTAGCTCTAATCTTGCATTTGTCACTTGGCCGCCTTTTAGCTTGAGTACGGCAGAATAGCCGCCCAAATAGGCGTAGTCTAAATTCGTACTGTGAATTGGTATAATGTAAAGAAAGTTTAAGATCCGCAGTAGACAGGGTAGTGCTTATTTACATAATACGTTGACTTGGGGACTAGCGACATTTACTTAGCGCAATTCAGCGTTTGTCCTTATAAAACACCAGTTTTGTATGAGATGCGTACGCGTACGCTCGTCTGAACGGACGCGTACGCTCGTCTTAACGGACGCGTACGCATTTTACACAAAACTGTGATTCATGAGATTAGTCTCTTAAGCTACCTTCCCGTACAACATACAGATGAACTCTGTGGTTCAAGCGGTTCGTTTTAAACTTGGTTCGCACCAGTGTGATCCTGGTCCCGACTTGACTTCTGTGTAAAGGTTCTAAGAGCTTATCCAAATGGTCGTTTCATGAGTTCGTTGTTTTCGGTTTTCGAAGATTAGCCTTACTGGTATGATTCTGACCGCTGTGTGTCTGTGGTACCCTATTTTTTTGTGAGATCGTAGTCTCAACTATCAGGGGTGGAGACTATGATCCTTACAAATTTCCTTTTACTTCGGTTACACCCATACATCTGGTCATACACGCACGTTTGCTGCGAGTACGGCGCACCTGACCTTTCTGAAGAACATAACCAATAAGATTCTTCTTCGGAACGGCGTCTCTCCCAATTATAATACAAGTAAAAAGTGTAGATAGGTTATAAGCGCTCAACAAGCGACATGTTAAAATGTGGCTAACTAGCCACATTTGACCTCAGTGTCGCGTTGCGCCGTCAAAGGACGCGTCCGTGCGTTAGTGTGCCGTTTTTGAAGATCTAATGTAGTTTAAGTAACGTATCTACACCTTTTTACTTATAATATCATTAGTCTCCACTTAAATATGCCTTTTGTAAGACGCCGTTCTGTTTTGTAAAAACTTTGACTCTTATAATAATTGTGCGACTGTTATTATACCCATTTGAAGTTAGATTCGAATTAAGCAAACTGTTTTACAGTCCGATCAACCGATTTTAACCTCTATTCCGTAGTAATAAGGATAGTATTATAAGCAAAAACGCCACAATACTAATGGTTTACTGCATCTGCCATTTGTCATGTTACCAACGCAATAGAAGTCAGAATCGGTTGATCGGACTGTAAAAAAGGTTTATATAAATGTCTAATCTTATTTCAAACGGAGTATACATATCGGCCATTTGGATTCCCTCTATGGAACCAACTTTTCGAAAGTGTGATTGTTATGAGACTGGAATGTATTTTATTAAAATAAGAATCTAAATTTAATTTTAGTTTGTAACTTTCGGCCGACTGTTTATTTGTTTATTGTGTAATACATCGAACGTCGGGACATTTCTATGTATAAAAATGTTGATTTGTTTCTATTCATTCAATTTTTGGACTGTTAAGCCTGTTGTGGACGATGTACAGTCACCACTTACAGTTTGATTTTGTCATAACCTTCATTACCTACGTACAAAGACTTTCAATACGTAGCTTTCGGTATCTACACGAATTTCTTTCTGAATGATAAATTATATCGACAACGTAATGAATTGACAAATTTGCATTATTGTAATTGAAAGAAAACAAGGTTTTATTTTAAATAACACCAAAGATAAAGATTGCATCACACGTCAAGATTCAAAGTGTGCAATAATGGCCTTAACGCCAATATATATAAATTACAGTAATTAATTTTCAATACGTTGGTAGATGTTACCGCAATAAGGAAATTTAATTGCGTGTTTAAGAATTTCTCGACTTACTAATGCCATTACTGTGTGACATAAAAAGAAACTGGCCTGCAAAACAAAGTATCACACTTTTAAAATTGGAATAACTTTTTAGGATATTTTCCAACTATAGCCCCATTTAAAATTCGAATACAACCCTCGTGCTAAAGTTGCCAGTTACATTAAATTTTATGTTAAATAATTATTTGTAATTAATTAAAATAATTTAAGGAATTAAATTGTAATGTAATTATGTATACTTGTGTACTGTGATCCCCAGAACTACGTTGTCATATCTAATGTCAAAGATTTATTACGTTAAATATATGGATTAGGATATATTGTTGTATTTATTTAAGACCCCGGATAAACAGAGGCCAGCACAACAAGCTACCCCAATGTGTCAAAATTCTTTGATAGTTTTTCAACTTTATTGCAAACGGTATAAGGTTCATGTTTAATTGAAAAAAAAATACAGTTTGGGATAGCTTGTAGCTAGCGGATAGCTTGCGTCTGTACGTAAAATTATGTGCTATTTTGTGTGTCGTTGAGTTTAAAATCGAGTAGCAGCATTCATGAACATATTTTAGGCCTTTACTGTACTGTATTCATAAGCGGAAGCTTGTGTAACACTTAAGTCTAAGGGATAAAGTAAAATGCAAGTGTGATTTTCAAATCAAATATATTTCATGGAACCCGTAGCGTTTCTTAGCTGTTTTTATAAAATTTATACAATTATTAATAATAATTTACTAATTCATTTTTACAAACGCGTCCTATAAATTGTTTATATACCATTAGCTAATTTTTTTTTAACCTAGTGTCTTGCTGACAGTAATTGGCACCATTTTGTTTACGTCACAGGACAGACTCGTTGCGAACTGTTACGTCACTGTTTCTATATTTATTATAAGGTTTGTCAATGAAACATAAGAAACGCTAATAAACTAAAAAAAAAGATGAGATTCGAACACAGACAAGTTACAGCGGAATTTACAAAAGAAAACTTTTAAATAAGTATAAACCGCAACTTAAAGATAATAAAAAAAAAAATCAGGAATATAATATGAGTACAGTTAAATATTTTTTTACACTGGTACACTCCATCGCTGCACGAAAAAAATTCTATTCATACTTATTATTAAAAATAATATAAATAAAAAGTAACAATAAGTAATAAATAGGTCGGAAGTATATAAAAATAAATCTTTTTTTTAAATACTTACTAACTAATGAAATTAACTAATAAAAATAATCATTAAAACTCGCTCAGCAATCGTGACCTGATTAAAGCGAAGTGAGCACAATTTCGGTAATCTTGTACGGTTTGGATGTCATTTGTACAACGGACTAACTTTTTTAAAAGCGTCCCAAAGGACCAAACTTCATAGTCACTTGCACAAATGAGAACCTACCTTTATTTATAAAGGACCAGTTTCACTAATCAAGGTAACCTGGGATAAGAACTACTGATATTTGTGAATTATTATATTCTATTTATTTTAAAATTGGAAAGTTTTATTGATCAATTAGTGAAACTCGCCCTTTTTAATGAGAACATGAATAATAAATAAATAAACGCGAATGAAACTAAAACAATAATCTCCCCCATATTAATAGACGCAGAAAAAAGTTACAACCAGTATTACCTTAGGATGAACCATACATTTTTTGAGGATAAGTTAGGTTTAACTTTTCTTTGCGTTTATCAATAAGAGGGCCTAAGTTTTGAAGTGATAAATCTAAGTGATGTATAAGCCACATGCGTGATTTACATATTTAAAAACTAACTAGCAACAGATTGTGAAATACTAAACTTCAATAAAAACTAAATTCAAAGTTATGTGTCTTGGTAATTAAGTTCAAATTCGTATAGCAAAGAAGTAATATCGTATAATGAAATACTATCAATTCAAAATCCAGAAAAGAATACAAAATAAAATGTGATGAAATCAACGATAGATTGAAAAAGCGTAAGTATTCGTTTTAAAATACTGTGATTGGAATGCGTCGCAAATCTGTTGTCGTTTTGAGACATTCGAGGAAGAGCGAGATGACCATAGAGCGAAGCTGTCAGCTGATTGGAAGCGGTGCAAGCAACCAGTTGTCATCTCGAACCTCCACCGCCATTTCAGAACGACACAGATAATAAAATCGTTAAAACAGACAAATCAGAACAGATGACCAGCATTGAATCAACACCAAAGACTGTCACAAAATTTTCGAATTTCAATACTAGGAGGTGATTCTATATACTTTACACTTCCCTACATAAGAAGCTTACAACACTTAATAACATATAAACCATAAAATAGATAATAAATGTCCTTAGTATTTACTTAATACAAATTACATTAACATTACGTTTAGTGCGAACATAAAACTATTTACGTCGCTTAGGACTAGAATATGTTGAGGAAGAAAGCAGATGTCCACCAGGAACATTGTCTATGGTCTGCTTATGGCAAAGCGGTCGTTGCGTAACCGTTGCGTTGGAAGATGGTACAAAACTGCGTAGTTATATTAGACGGTAAGATGCGTCGGTACGATTGGTCGCGGTTGATGTTATTAGCGTTTGCCGACGAAGTCGATCATCTGATCTATTTGTTCCTTTTCGTCATATAGGTACAGAGACTCCATGCATCCCTTGAAATAGGGCGATGTGAAGCATTTCTCCCTGGAACGTAAAAAAATAAATAATTAGTTTCTTGTATTAGCGGTTTGTTAGAAGAGGTAGCATAGAGCATAGCAGGTAGCATAGACTTTTATTACTGACTTAAAAAAAATATACCTACTACAGCCAACTTAAAACTTTAAAATCAACAAAGTTAGATTTTTTAAACAAATGATCCATAAGTGGACTGCAAAAGGCCGATTTAATTACATGGCTTAGATTCAGCTTGATTAGTAGAAAAATAGATAAATACGCCAATATAATACATTTAAATGTTATTTTCACCGAGAGGCGTATAAGGCAGGTAAGTCACTTGAGAATTAATCGTGTAATAATAATAAATGGACAAACTTAGATAAACCTATTTAGTTCACTCTGTCTATCTAGTGTGTTATCTGCCTTAATTAAAAACATATTAAAGTAGTAAAGTCATACAAAGTTAGAAAATAACATAAATATAGTGCTGAAAGGTAGGCGAGAAGGCATGCTGTTATTTCACGTTCTAAAACCAGAAGGTAATAAAAAAGTGCTGTGAAAGAAGAATGATATTAGACCTGATAAGTTTATACTTACGTTCCATGGTTTAGTTTTTTTTTACATACATTATTTGCATATTATGTGTTATAATATTATACGATAGTGCGGTATATATATAGCGTGCTGTTAATAACCCCAAAGCTGAAGGAATGCATAACGCATTTGAAAGAGATAGATATAGGAAATATTAAGTTGTGAGAAGGAGAGGCAAAATAAATTCGGTTTGTACCTAATTCGCACTCGGGGGGACAGCCCCGTGTAATATTCTTATATATTCCTTGAAAAGTTCTAAATGTTCATTTTCTTGTAGCACCTCCACGCAGCCTTTGAAGTAATCTGTCGTGAAACAGTCTTTCCTGTACCCCAACAAGGAATAATGCACTTTAATACATGTTCATTAAGGTTGTAATTGTGTAATGTAGATTTTGAATTGAGAATTAGTATTGTCATCGTTATTATGCCAAATATTCTATCAATGTAATGTGACTATCATAGTAAATGATAGGCTTATCATAAGAACTTCAGCCAAAATTCTGTTTCATGTAGGTACCTAATTCAAAATTCCAAATTCTCAACTCACAATTCCCGCCATAAACTGGCACAAATTCACAAAAAAACTGTAAAACGTCACATTTGAAAAAGGAATCATAGACAAAACCAAACGAACCTGCATAGAGTATAAAGCTGTGGTTCTCTGAAGAGGTTGTAGCAGTCGTCGCAGATCCTGTCGAGGCGGGCAAAGATGGCCGCGTCATAGACTCCTTTGCACTCGAGGGTGAAGAAGGAGCGCCGCGCGACGTGGTGCGACGTCGAGGGCGGCGCTGCTGCGCCCAAGGCCACCGCCACCAGTGCCGCGCACGCCAACTGAATCGAACTTAGATGCATCTGGAAACAAGAAAAAATCACGAGGTTAATAAAGTTGAAGAGAACACGAGTGGTGGTCAGTTGTGAACTTCCTGATTGCCGTAAGTAGTTAGTCCACAATATTAACCAATATTGCATCACATTAAATTAAAAACGACGCTTAGGTACGTGTTATATAAGACAAGGATTCCCCACATAAATAAGGTCTAGGTTTCATATGTCATACTTGAAAGTATGTAGTGTAGAGTCATGAGTTTAAATTACGTCAAACACCTATAATTGGGTTATAAGTTACTAGTCAACGCGTATTAATAGATAGTTACCGTTACAGCTAAAATAATTCACACACAGGAAGTTGGTAGGTATTTTAATTAAATGGGCCGCCGTACCTACTTGTTTAAGTTTTACAGTTAAAATAATAAGTACTTTAACATTATCAATACTTAAGGCCGTTATTTAGTAACGGCGAGGAGGATCAAAGGAGTGAGCGGCAATGGCGCAATGTTACAGCAGCTCTGCGCCCGCGCAGGGCGTGTTGTCACACGATTAAGGGAAATACGCGTATCATGGTCACTATTTTATTAACCGACATAAAAACGAATGCAATGAGTTGTGATTTCTAAGTTTGGTGACAAGTCATCATAAAGACTTACAATTGAAGGTACAACATAAAATACTTTTACACAGTTATTTTTACACAGTCGGTTTTTCCTTAACTGTCTGCTTGTAATGTACCAAAAGACCACAAAACTTGGTCCTTCAGCCACACTACCAAACTGTGCCTTCTAACTGCTTTACTTGTACCTACTTTAGTTAAAGCTCCGCCTTAACCGATGCGTCGTCGATAGATTAAAGCGCAAAGTGAACGGGCGATTATCTTAAAGTGGACACGGTACACGGTGGCCCCATATTAGTGGGTAGGTAGTGGAATAGAAGTTAAAAATGTAGGGTTCGAATCAGACATAATTACAGTCTTTGAAAAATTGTTGAATCAAACTCGTGCTTGCGATCACAAGACCAACCATAATAGATTAAGACTATTTTAGAGTTACATATTGGGTCTCCTTAAAACATAATATGTAAACTGCTTAATTTAATGATAGATTGCCATCTAAATTATGATTAAGTAATTTAATTTATCCGTTTAATGTTTATAAATTTACATAAAAAAAAGTTTAAATGTCTGAATCAGGCTAAATAGCTTATGGCTATTTGCGAGTGCAACACATAACTTCCTAATTGCTGGTAGATAATAGCAATTACCTACAGTTTATCCCTTAATCAAACGGAAAGCTTCTTAAGAGATTTTTAAGAGATAAATAAAAACTGAGACTTGTTTTTAGGTAAGTTTTGTCTGTAGATTTCATAAATTTTGATAAAATTTTGGAAAAGGGTGGCGAAAGGGGGGTTATATTTCTAAATGGTTGACACTGTTTGAAATAGCCATTAAAAAAATAAAATTTATTTTGTTATTTCATACTAAGTGGGAAATAATTTCCCAGTATTTGATTAAGGGTTATAATAAGGTCTCAGGGTCATAATAATGGCCAATGGCACTGACAGCAAGACTACATAACAGATCTATCTACCCTTTGGCGTCAATCGACAATTTATTAATCTATTTAATAAATCCTATGTTACTAATGAAGAGTAGACATTTCTGGGCCACCAACGACCATTGTAGACCAACTATTACTAATACCTACATGAAACAGGAAATTATCAGAACTTACAACATATTCCACGCTCCTTTCCCTAGCTTTCCAATCAACACGGATATTAAGAACTTGTGCAATTTCTATATTGAACATTTACGATAATCTAATGTTTATTGATAAAATATTGAATATGTGGAGTTAGTCACCTCCATCCATTCGTAATGCGAACTTTGGAATCGATTAAACACTTAGTGATGCTTCTTTTATTTCTAAAGAAGATTCTTAATAACTAATCTTATTAAAATTTTAAATTAGATTACTCATTACTTTTCTGTCTCCATAATTTGAAGTTCTACGAATTCTACAATACGCAGGTATCTATTTTTATGTATTTCATTGCATCGATTATTAAGATAAAGTTATAGACATAAAGATAATTTTATTTGTTCAAAACATTAGTATACCCATACACATGGCATGCAGGAGGTTACATTTCAAGGTTCAATTTTATGACAGTCATGTTTTGTCTGAACGGCGTATTAATGATCACACCGTATCACCTTTATATGGCGAAAGGCACATTTTAGTAAATGGTCTCGTGTAAAGTCGAAACAACAATTTGCTACGGGCGTCGATCTTTCGTCTCAAGCCTACTTTGGATGACTCACGTGCGGTGATTGTCCTAAACTATGTTAATGGGTGGTTTTGACCTTATTTTTTGTAACTTTATGTGCGAAAGTACAGACCTTAATGGTGTAGATCATTTTTGCGAATGAAAAGTGAAACTAATTTCACTTTCTAAGGTCATTTTCTACCTTGCAAGACATACGCCATAATGTCAAGTCATTAACGTGTTTTTAACTGTGGCAAGAAAAGTACCAACTATGGAGCAAAAGACCCATGGTTTAAAACAAATTTTCCCATTGTTTAATGTCAATAAAACCCGAAACTTGTCACTACTTAACCCTCCGCCGCGAACGCACTTAAATAAAGTGTTATCCGTCTCAATAAACAAACATAATATATACGTAACATTTCCTGATTGGGCCAAGTGGACCGGTTCTGACTTTGGTATCGGTTTAAAGTGAGCCGCTCCAGTCCCAACACAAATATGAAACAGAAGTTTTACTAAACAAATTGGGCCATACAGACTTTTAGGGCCTTAAGACCACAACACACTGCTTATTTATGCAACTTAATCGCTTTCCTTAAGTCTAAATATGAGGAAAAATTACGTAAACTGGTCGCTTTTCTGTTTTTTGATCACATTTCTGTACAACTTTCAACCACTGTGCCTTCTTTAGCCAATCTTGCCTGTCGACACGACGGCAGTCGGCATCACTTTAACAATTCAGTGACGAGGGACGCCCCAGGCAATGGTGATTCATAGACGGTTTTATGAAGTTATTATGCCATGGTGGGCTCGTTCAATGGTGGTCTCGTGGTTGGCAGTTGTCAACGTGTATAATTTGTGTGGGACTAACGGATGGATACTGTAGTTTAAATACTGTTGGTGAGTGCTTGCACTTGTCAATCCCTGAACTATCATGTAGGAATTGTTGAATCTCTACAGGAGTTGGTTGACCATAATGAGCTGCGTCGCTTTTTTCTGATTGTGGTTTCTCACTATTTCGCCTCAAAGGACCAATTTTTAACGTCGATTGCATTCTCATATCAAAATGTTGTGTGCCATTTACAAATGAGCAATAGCTTGTTTCGGTGCACTTTATGTGGCCTTTGTGGCTTGCAAACAATCCCAACGGACATTTAATTATTAAATACCAAAGTCAGATGTAATCTTAAACTTTCAGATAAAGCTCTTTCACTGCTGAAGTACAATCTAGATCAAAATATTGGTCGGAACAGACATGCACTGTGGATTGCTCTCGGCTTTGTCGAAGAAACAATGCAGCAGACTGTTCTGAACAGGCAAGAAGAGCCCAGACGGAGTTAGCATCATATTTATACATATTGAAATTATCTTAATATCCTTTTGAAACGTATTTGGGCGCTGTTTTAGAACACCGCAAGTACGGAGTGAATTTCACTATCATTTGCACTAGTAGATTATACAAGTACTTTACTCTTTAAGGGTGCCAAAGCAGCTGCAGGGTTTTTACTTTAAGTTTGAATGTTATAGAAAAAAAATAGTGGTGGTATAATGTCACCCTGTAACTGTCCCACTACAGGGCAAATACCTTTTCTTTTGCAGAGCAGGCATGAACATTAATCACCACGCTTGCTTAAGGCACGTTGCCAATTTCATTCTTATATAAGTCCAAGTGTTTTCACGATGTTTTCCTTTGCCAATGTCAGTATACTCAGAAAAGCGATCACATTGGAACTTGTCCGTATTTGAATTTACAACCTCAAGCATCAGAGGCGAGAGCAATCACTCTGGGCCATTACGGAATTCTGATAGTGAACGTCGAACAGACGCAAAAACATCAAGCTTGGAGTATCTGTCTAATTTTCCCAATTGAACATGAACCTTATTCTTTTGTATTAGAATTGAAATTTGACATGTTGGGTTTTAGCCTCTGTATCTACAAAGAACCGAAAACGTATATCGTAAAGCAAAACTAGGCTTCTAATCTAACTAGCGGTTACTGAATGTGGGCTGAACCGACTCATAGAATAATACATGAGAACATTATCCAACTAGTTAAAACCAGTACGTACTGCATTTTAGGACTAGAATGTTAGTTAGTCTACCTACTAGATTGTACTTAGGCGCAAATGACGAATTTGATAAATGGCAAGAGAATTTTTCAGTAAGCGGATTTTTCTGCAAGAAAATTCTTGTTCGTCAATTTTCGAATTGGTTTAGCCTCTTTATTTTTCAACTATGGATGACTTAGAGCTAATACAAACAGAATAAAAGTATAGCATGTGAGACTGACAGCATTATGCCGTAATTTTTCCTAACTATATTTGGTTTGGCTTTTAGTCTAATCGACTACAAACCTACTGGGTAATGCGATAAGTCTCATAAAATGGTCTATTAACAACAAATGATGACTTTCAAAAGATTGCTACTTATTAAAAATTTCCCTTCCCTTTTTGCTTTTATTAAACATTGCCCAACACTAGAATTTTCTCCTGTATCCTGCGTGCGTCTATAAACATTTTAACTAACAAACACAAACAACCAGACCTAGAATTTCTCGGACCATACAACTCTGTAAGAGAATTGCGCCTGAGACACGCAGCGCAGCAAGTCACCGTGCAAGTCCCCATTAATCGCAAAACAAATGCCATTCAAAAGGAATTTAACCTGCACTACATATTCATTACCAGACCATCCAATTCATTGAAAACTGAACTTTCTTCTGGCATGGGATTCGCTACGTTTCACACATATCTTAACGAGTATATAAATAATGTAACAGCGGGCACAAACTGTCGCTTGTTACGCAAGTGTGCGGCTGAAGTAGTGTGCTCATTGAGGGACAGAATTATGGGATAAATGTTGATGGGAATGTTTTCCCGAATAACCACAATATTGAACAATACTAAGACTGTATTCCCCGAAGGATGGTATACTTACATTTTGCCAGTTTAGGCCCCGTAATATACCTAAAAGGGGGCGAGTATTTTGCCACTTTGGCACAAATATATGTATACTGCGGGTTACTACTGAGAAATTCTTGATGGAATAACAGAACTCAAAAAGAAATTAAAAATGTTACTAGATCCTACCAAAAGGTACTTAGTTTCGTTTTGTGAATCAATCAATAAACCAAATCAAATGGAGAACAATACTTATTAAAAAATAACTTAAGTATGCTTTATCTTTAGCCCAGGTTTTAAAATGCATCTTGGTTTATTCCAATACAAAAGTGGTAGTAGTACAATTTGAGCTGAGTTTAAGACTAACACAGACTCTTAAAATCAAATAGCCCGATTCCCACAACTCAATAATTTTGCCCGATAGTTGCTCAACAGTTGCCTGTTATTGTGTAAACAGCTTTACAGTCCACACACTCACGCGCAGGGTGCATAGCAATTATAGATAGCAGACTGCTCGGCTGCCGCCCAACGAGACTGGCTCGACTAGTGTGGGGTACATAACTGGGTGTGACGAAGCATTATTTTATTTGAAATGGATTACTTCTTTGGATACTATTGGTCTCAGTTCAAAGCCTTTTGACTTTATGCACAATCCTGTCCACTATATAATTTGTAACTATGCCATATACTCGTACTTACTTATCACACTTCACCGCGTGCGCAATGTGAGGAGGGAAAAAAGGATCTAGAATTTTTGTTTCGCGTATAAATTTTGTAATAAAAAAATTGTAATAAAAAAGACTTTTAGAAGTAGGTTGATAGTTCAATGTTGCAGGAGGTTTTGAATAACAAATCGATTGGTATTATTTTGCGATGGCACCTTTAGAATTTTTCAGCTTACAAATTAAATGAACATTAAAACTATTAGATACCAGTCGTTATTGGGGGAGTTTTGCCACATCTTAAATACGAAATTCCATCAAATTTATATGTACCTATGTCAAAATACCACCTCAATAGCAATTCTATGGATTATGAAGTAAATATCTAATCCAATGTTTCAAGTGCTAGAACAGTTTGATTTTTCTGCTCAACAGCGTAGGTAATTATAACACAATGAACGCGTTTGAACATTGTCAAAAGGAAGCCAATTGCACTCTGGTTCTCACGGCCATCGATCGCATCACCAGCGGCTCCAACTAAAAACAGTAGTTTTAACTATGTATCCAATATGCACAAAAATAAGTCCTCAGAACTTGGCCTGGGGTGAGATACACAGATACGGCGTTACGCAAAGTTTGCGAGAGTGTGCGTGCACTCGTGCACACGCACAGTGCGGCACGCCCACTGCATGGTAATTATGGCGACTTCTCGACCAGCTAGACAGCCCGGCTGCCACCCAGCGCGGCCCGCAAGCCTGCTTGCTATGCGCGGCGTTAGCGCAACTTAGTAGTGTTCGAGAAAAATGCCACGATGTAGATTGGCTCCGTGTGCGTAAACAAGGTGGGCGAGAAACAGCTTCATACACTAAAATAGTTTAACTAGTTTATAACTGCGAAGTTAGATTAGTTTGCGAAGCTAGTTTAGTCTTGATTTGTGTTAAAAGAATAGCGTATTAGGTGGATTTGTAACGCGCCAAGAATTAATGATTAATTTTATCAATCTTGTACGTTTTAAATGATATTTTGCTTATCATTATTAAAAAAACTTATTATTTCAACCAACATAGAAGGTAAAGAAGAAACGAATGCAGAGAATAGGATAAAAGGGTGACACACAGATGTAGGTAACTAATTAACACCCTCATTTTGCCACTTATGTTTAAGTTCCATGCAATATGGAACTTAAGTCCAGATTCAGAAAACTCCAGATGGAAAAACCCCATAAAACACATTGGCTAACTCGGAAATTGAATCAAGAACAGTTCAGTGGAGGTGCTTTCGACCACTAAAAGAACGAGTCCATAAATTGCTACCACAGTCAGCAAGATATTTTCGAATCCCTATTTGCAAACAAAATAACAGTTTAATCTAGATTCTAGATGCACACAGCAGCATGTGTCCTCGAAACGCATAAACTCAAACATTTTAGGTATATTGTTTACAAAATTAACAAATCCTTATAACCATCACTGTCAGATCTCTTTTATGTTAAGTTTATTATGAACTGGGAGGTCGTTCTCTACTGGATGTTCTATAGACGGTACGGCACCGGTTGACTTTATGAGTATTTTCACAGTCGCCCACAGACGACCTAAGCGATAAGTGGGTAATATTTATTATTTTCATCTTGTGTAGATGTTTAAATGTAAACAAAGCTATGTTTGAGTGAGGATGGACACTACCTGGGGCCTATGATGTCATTATTATGGTCCACTCTGTGTATGACATCTTTTATCGAAGTTTTTGACAGTTTTCATAATGCATTCTCATTCGTCATTTTTACTCACGTTCATTCATTCATTCTTTTCAAAATGTCATCTTGTTCAATCGCACAGCGTGCTTAAATTACAAAGAGATTTAAAAGACTATAGAGCGGACATGCGAGGAAATGTCATAGAAAAACTTTGATCCCATGTCTCAGTAACGCCATCTAGAATAATATAATTATGAATATTGGAGCGGCAGCGGAGCGTACTAAAAAAAACTCATAGACTTGTGTCCGGCAGGACACACTTTGTCGGACGAAAATTTTGTCCGGAATGTCCGGTCTATAGTATTGAATGTCTTTGTTAATTATAATTATTTTTAAATGCCTTTTTAAACCTATCTGCTACATTCGAAAACGGTGTTTATTTCGGCGTAAACACACTTCAAATAATAAAATCAAATCAAAATCAAAAAATCTAAATCAAAAGTCATTTATTCAAATTAGGCTGAGGATCAGCACTTTTTGAACGTCAAAAATTACATAAGACAGTCCCCCAAAACGCCCGCCCTTCGCCACTTCCTAGTGTTTTTGCTAGGAAGAAGAAGTGGCGGAACAAACTCCCCAGCAACACGTCTGTCTGATATGTTAGAAGAACAGTTTAAACATCATTGGAAATTAATAAACTTAATCATTTAAATTAAATAATTTGCTACATGCTAGCTAGCACACACCAATATACAAGACAGTAGTAATAAGAATAGTACCTAAGTACCGACGTTGACAACTAAACTCATGCAAAAAATAAAATATAACTAAAATAATTGCCACACAGAGCAATCGAAGGTAAAGCCACGCCAGCCAGGTTAGGTCGGTAGATGACCATACATTACATTATATCGACGGTTGTACGGCTAATTGGTCTAAGCGACATTTTTTGCGATATTGAGTTATATACATATTTGGAATCAGCAGATTTTTCTCCATCGTTTGAGCCAGGGTTCAATTTTTTTTACCACTTTTTTGGCGCTTAGCACCCCCAGCAAAATAGGCCTCATTTTTAAGCTCATTGATCTATACGACGCAAAATAAGGCAAATTTGAGGACATGATGACTTAAGCTCTTTTGAATTTTCGAACTTTTATTACGTGTGTCGATTAAGGCATTTGGCTTTTTCGCCAAAGTTGTGGTGTTGTCGTTTGGCCTCTTTTACATTGAACCAAAATAATAAGCTATGTCGTTTGGCCTATTTTGCAGTCAACTACATTGAATAAACCTCGTCGTTTGAACCCTTTTCAAATCAAATAAGATCCTTATAATTATTTATTTCTTTGCCAACAAGAGTAGGGTTATAGATGTTAATACAGACAAAATCCTACTTGCAGTACCGTCACATGCAAACATTTACACTTAATATTATATTGCAACCTAGTACCATGCTGATTAACAATTTTATTTTTATTTATTTATTATTGTTTTATCATGCAATCAGTCCATTGACTATGAGCAGATTTATTGTCAGAGTTTATGTCATGTAGAGTCAGTTCCCCACTGGGATCAGCTCTTTGTAATAAATAGCTCATTGCAGGCTTTCCAGGTCAATGATTTTGCGTCGCTTCAGGCGATTTAGGGTGTCAGGAATAGTGAGCTGCAATGCTAGTGGGTTTGTATGGTGTTGAAGACGCTTTTTGTATACCCTTGCACATGTTCTTATTTCTTCCTTCACTGTACTTAATTTCAAATGGTGATGTAGGTATGCACCAGGGAGCATTTGCTATATGTTTAAGGATTGAGTCTTCTGCTCTTTGGATTATATTTATATTGGAGTCACAGGCAGAACCCCACAGCTGAATGCCATATAACCATATTGGCTTTAGGACAGATCCATAGATCAGGAGTTTGTTGTCCAGTGACAGCTTGCAGCAACAATAAATATTATAAAATTATTAAATCTTGTTACCATTTTACTTCTCAATGTCAAGGAGTATCCAGTCAATAATTTAAATGTCAGAGTAAATAGTGAGATACAAATAAAATAAATAAAAATCCTAGATAATGATTAATTATGAGTTTCAAAATCGATCAAATCAAAAGTCATTTATAAAATCAGGCTGAGGATTAGCACTTTTTTAACAACATCACCATGATACAGTCATCCAAAAAGCCCGCCTTTAGCCACTTCCTAGTGTTTTTGCTGGTAAAAAGTGGCAGAACGAACTACCCAGCAACACGTCTGCCTGATAAGTTAGAAGAACTTGAATTTATACAGTTCCTTCAATTAGATAACACTATAAATCAATCATTTAACATTAATATTTTTTTGCTTCTAGTTAGATAGCACACTCCAAATACAAAATACTAGTAATAATCTATGTGAAGGAATCCGAAGGAAACGCACAGATGTTATTGGCCATAAGGATTCCCTTTTCGATATTCTTTCACACTGCACTGTAGTACACCTTACATATGTGCAAGTGGTCAATGTCTGTAATACAACAGGGCAATTTATTATAAAATCTTGGAAGTCATGGAATATACATGGTGCCCATCAAACCGCTTCTGGGTGTAGCCTAAATTTTATTTGTATATTTTGAACATCTGGTTTTTTATTGTTTTGTGGTCCACATAGTCAAACGGGTTAATCCATGTATAATGCACAAATTAGTACCTTTTCCCAACACTTGTGGTTACTTTTTCAAGAAAGTTGTAAATTGCTATGATAAAAAAGTAGTAGTTGTTAATCTTTTTGTTTTCTTTTCTACAATAAATGCGCGATATAGGTCTTTCGAGTGTTCATGTTGCTCTTGTTAATAAACAATTTGCATTAAACGATATCAGTTAATATTTAAAGATGTCTGTTGAACCATTCAGCTTCTTCTTTTTTCTTTATAATACCTTGTTCCAAGACACATTAGATCAATATTTTGAATGATTTCACTACACAAAAATGTAAAAAATATTACAAGATACTGTCTAAAACTGTATTAAGTCGCATACCCACCTTAAAAATATCTTATGGACGTTGCTGAATAGTGATGGCCTAAGCATCAATATTTACTACTTAACTACCAAAAATGGGCACCTGCATCAAACTACTTCACTGTGGTGCAACACCATCATGTTGCTTAGGTTCATTGTGCGTATTTAACTGTCAATTGATTTGGTGCTAAGTTCATTTGGTCTCATATTATTTGATTCTAAGTTGATGCTTGAGCCAGTTTACCTTCAGCTCTTTATTTACGGCAGGCATTTGAATCATTTTGCTTTTCTCAAAAAATAACCAAATTTGATGCATTTTGGGCTAACCGACACAAAATTTCTAAAATAATACACGTTTATCATCAGTAATAATTGGAAAAACTTCCTTATTTAATTAGGGATATACTGTATTAAATAAATAAAAGTCTATCAAGTAGTTGATTTTTTATGTTTTTTTTTTCCAAAATAAAAACTTTAAACCGTCCTCCTGCAAGTTTTACAAAATGTCGCTTAGACCAATTAGCCTTGCAACCGTCGATATGTATAGAGGCCCATGGGCGGCATGAAAACTCTGTCACCAGGCTAGTAACGAACCTTATGAAGAAGATTATAGAGACCTTTTGTGCCCCAAACACGTAAAGCAGTAGTTGGTCCCAGTCATCATTTATAGACTGGATTGTCGTTACTTACGAGTACTCGGAACCTCAAAACCACAATTCAGTTTAGAATGAGGATCAGCACTTTTTGAACGTCTAAGGCCCGGCGCCCATTATCGGCATCGGCACGGCTGAGGATTTTAGTAAGCGCAAATGATTTGAGATCTTATTTTATCAGGCTTAGCGTCTACATTTCGGGATGCCAAGGCATGCCAGACCGTCCTGAAGGATGCCGAAGCAGGCTGCAGCGTGTCAATGAAATGTAAGTCTTAACAGTTTTAAATAGGATTCGAATCGTTTGCATTATAAAAATCCTCAGCCGTGCCGATGCCGATAATGGGCCGCGCCGGGCCTAAATTAAAAAGGGCCTATCCTCGAAAAGGCCCGCCCTTCGCCACGCAAGTACCGTAGTCTAAGGAGTATCGTTTTACAATAGGACGTAAAATAGGTAGTGTTTTATTGTGCCGTAGTAAACCGACTATCATGAAACAAAAATCGGAACAACCATCCGTCAAATTAATTCACGAGTGGAGACAATAGCGTATATGGCACGCATCCTCCGCCATTGTGTCTGCGCGGGCGCAACCTTGAGGCCAGCCTCACTGCGGCCTTACCGGACCAATTCGGACGCTCTCACTTCCTAGTTTCACTGGAGAAGACTGATGACATGTTGCTGGATAAGGTAAGGGGTTCAAAAACACAAAGACCAAACATGTCCAAAAAAATACTGTCGAGTCTTTGAATCCACCCTTACATAGAGATGTCTAATACGATACTAAAGTACTTTATTTTTAACTGTTGTAACGATCTTTTGAAATAGCACGTTGGCAGTTAATATATGTAGGAATATACTACAAGTTAATACGGCAAAAAATCCTAGGTCGCTAGGTAGCTCTACATATTTTTTTTAGTCTATCAGCCCAAGTAGTACCTATATTGTAAGTGTACCTAAACTCCGCTAGTACGAGTATAGTTCACTAAACGATTCCGACAGCAAGATGTTCGAATCCTAAGAAGTCAACAGTCTTTGCCCCCAGTCTATAACTGTGTATTCAAATGAAGCCCTTTTGTAAACAGGTAGGTCTAAAGATTCGATTTTCTCCGTAACTCTTCGCCATGACGTCTTTATGAGTGAACTCTCAAACACAATGTTTGCATTGGAATCTCCTAGAATGTTATCAATCTAGAGAAGCTTAGTGATCACAGTACAAGGCCGGGTTTAATTAGTCTGACTGTAAACAAGACGAATTGCGTTTCTTTTAACATGTGGGTGACACTTGTTTTGAGATATATAAAAATATAAGTAGGATTTAAGAAAAATTGTGGATAACTATACCTAGTGTTACCTTTCCCTACATGATGCTTTTTAGTTTTGTGATCGGCAAAGATCCTGAGAGCGATTTATTGACGACGTGAGAAGCCAAATTCGGGGCCCATGGGCGGTATAAAAACTCTGAGACCAGATTACACAAAAAGAAGAGCAAGAAAGAGCGAGAAATGTGTATCGGACAATAAATAAAATTAATCCTATAGTTCCGATCACACAGAATCCGCTAACCAGGGAATGCTCATTGAGCCCTTTAATTCGTTGATGAAGCTACTTTATTGCAAGGAAGACAATCTGATTTTAGAGGTCTTTTTAACAAATTTATCTCACAGAGAATGCTAATAAAAGCACTTTAGGAAGTTTAAAGTATGAAAGGGCTTTTGCACTAGCAAGAAAATAGCTGCCCGTTATTAGACCAAAACGAACTAGAGATACCTACAGCTGCCAATCCTGCAAGAAGCTTTCCATCAATAGCATGCAAGAACACGTGTACACATCAAACAACAGGCAGTCGTCGTAGTCTCTTTATGTAAGCTGGCTAAACGATTGTGTATCTCATAGGACAATTAGCAGGCTAGGTCGACGTCGCGTGATGCCTGACTCCCACCAATGAGCGGCAATTAGCCGCGTGCGCTTCTATGTAGGTCAACGAGGAATTAGAGAATATGGTGCCGGCGTGATTATGTGTCCCTGGTAATCCGGATTGTAAAGATATGGCAGTAGTGTTGTGCATGCTATGATGCTTTTTCTATCTGCACTTTTTATTTTATAGTGCCGGCCCAGAAGGTGGCCGAAGGTGTTTGAAGGTGGTTTTCCGACTAAGTTAACGAAGTAACTTGAACTATGCGAAATTTCACACTTCTACGTGCGAGGAATATTTTTTAAATGTAATCTGAAAGCTTTTGCTTATTAATCAAATGATTATAGAGAAGCTCTGTCGCTTACATTGGAATCAGCCTAAAACGATGAATTAAGTCGCAGAAGAATATTCTTGAGTGACAAAATAATCAATGTCCTAAAAGACTAATGAAAATTCATGTTTTTTTTTTCAAGCAGTGGCACCAAGCCACTGCTTGAAAAAAAAATTGAAAATGTTATATAGTTTGCTCACACTATTTTTTATTTGCTGGTCAAGTATTTCTATGGGGTAAATAAGATGGAACTACCAGAATAAACTGCACACCTTTTTTTATTGCCGGCGAAAAATTGTAACATCTCTATTTAAATCCATGTATGTACTCAAAATTATCCCAAAATAAACAACAGCTAACTTTGCCATGAGATAAACTGTGATAATACAAGATGGCACCGTAAAACAGGGTAAGTAAAATAAATTTTACTAAGTTGCAATTGTAAATTTAAATAAATACTGAGTTAATATAATAATCCTATTTAACTTCCAGGAGTCTGGATTTCTGTCCGGTTGATGACAATAGGCTCGCCCCCAATAACACAAATGGTAAAATGCGGATGTGCTTTGGACACCTCTATTCTCTTGAAAAAACACATACGCGGTGTTTTGTCAAAATTCACCGTCTAGTTTCAATTCACCCGTTGCGTTTCAACTCGCCCTGTTTTACCGGTACGTCCCACGCCACATCCAGTCAATACTATAAGTCCGTGCTAGTATCATTGGTAAGAAACTGTCGTCATCCATTGTCTAATGCCAATTAATTAAGCGAGTCTATTTGTGTACCAAGTATTTTGGTACAAAATTGATGAAGAGTATTTGTGTCTTTTTTTAAATAAATTAATTATTATACCGTGTCGTTATGAACTAGTGGTTCAGTCACCTCTTATACAAGAGGTCATGGGTTCAAATCTTTGCAACTCTAAGTTTCTTTTGGTGTATCTCTTCAGAGTAGTCAAACCCTGACGTCACCTTCTAGTTAAAAAATTACGTGTAAAAGTGTTTGTATAAACCTTTTTTACAGAAATAAATATGATTTATCATGTATATGAGGTTTGAAATTCTAATTGCCTTTTAATGTATCTGGATTTCGGTAAGGCAAAATATTGTGTAGAAACCTAGTCTTATATGTGATTAATATAGGTCTCAAATTGCCAACCTGCCTTGAGCAAAATTTTACATAACTAGCAAAATGTGGCCTTTGACCAACCCTTATAAAATACAGTCGTAATGTAAATATGACTTTCAGAAAGTGTATTCTTATTGGTCTAATTGAAATAAATTATTGGACTTTAGACTTATGTTATTTATTTCTTAAAAACTTCGAGATGTGCTGTAACTATCAGTATTAATATTAATGAGCTTAAATAAACTTTTAATTAAAATGTTTACACGGTAACTTTAGATCGAGTCTTTACGCAGCATTGTTACGAAAAGCAGATTGAATGAAGAAAATACAAATTTTTATTTCTTATTCTTCGTGTGGTTTTTGACAAGTCTGGTGTCCGGGTTTATATGCTGAGCCTCTGACTTGGCTTCATATGCTGTCGAGAAATATTCCTCAGAATGCCGGTTTCCTCACGATGTTTTTCATCACCGTTTTTGAAGCAAGTGATAATTATACAATACGCGCGCACATGATTCCGAAAAGTCACAGGTCCGTGACTTGAGTTCAAACTTGTCTTATTCTTAGAGAGTCAACAGCCGATAAAGTTCAAGAAATAGATCATCAGGTTACCTTAACAAAATAATGACAGTTAAAATTGATAAAATCCTTCCTAATCGAATCAAATTTCATCCTTTGCCCCCTAAATTGATTCCACATTCATTCTTTGATTCTAGAGTCACCGAACTCGGTACAAGTTCACTTCTGTCTAGTTCATGCATGGGAGTCGGTTGCCACTAGTTGGCAATGTTGAATGTATTTATCGCGAGTACATCGTGCGTGCGCTTGCGCAGCCGATCGCGCCTCGCTGTCTGCAGCGAGAATCAGCGGCCGGTTACACGCACACACTTACGCTGTGCGTATCTACATGCGTACGCTAGATAGGGCTGGCTACATATCGACTTTTTTTTAAATACGGGGTGAAATTAAAAAAAAAATTCAACTGCTTTAAACTTTTGATGCAAAGAACATCACGCCTATATTGTTCAAAGGCAGAGATGCACCTATATGTACATACATTATTTTCACTAGTAGGTACCGGTTAAAACGGGGTGGATAGAAACTCAAGGGTGAATAGAAACAAAACTTGAGTAGGTTATTCACGTTACATACGAGGGCTGTAATGCTTTTAAATAATTGAGATAAATAGTTTCGACACCTTGTTAGCATCAAATAATATTAAACTAGCGTAAAAATCCTCTTCAAAGTTTTGTTTCTATTTACCCTTGAGTTTCTATCCACCCCGTTTTACGGTACCTATTGTTTAATTAAGGAATCTGGCCTAGTGAGAGTATGTGAGGATTTGTTTGAAGAAGCAGCTTATCATCGAAATCATTATTATCATGATTGAAATTTTCACCATTCATTTTTCACAGCATTCACAGCTATGACAAAAATATCTCTTAAATTACCAACCCGCCTGATGGTTCGTTCGCGTTAAGAATGCAGTAAAAATGCAGTGCAACTGCAAGATAAAGGTGTATTCCACAGTGGTGTTAAATTCAAACAAATTATGTTTTAAAAGATTAAGTTTAATGAATTTATAAAAATGAATTTAAAAAGATTTGATTGGTTAGGGGGCGGGGCTAGGCCGACGGATAATGATGACTTTACTGCATTCTTAACGCGAACGTACTATAGTGATTAATGCTCGTTTCTCTTTGTGAGAAGAGGGAAATTCCCTGCAATGGGCCAGCAACTGATAGGCTAGTATTTTTTTTTTGTTTAGCAGAATTCAAATATGGCTGAAAACTGCTCAAATCCTATTAGAAAAACGCATTATTTTACACAGTCAGCCCTAAGCTACGCGTAGTGGAAATTACATGAATTTTCCTTTTTCGCAATAGTTAGCCACTTAATATGTACGTTCGCAAACACATAGGATGTAATAATTTGCTGATTATGATTGACTTTAGGTTAAACGTGTAAATATATCATGTGCAGCATTTACGACCAATTTCAACAGAATTAATATGGCTAAATTATTGACTGGGGTTTAAAGTTAATTTGATGTTTTATTAGCCTACACTATTAAATACTTGCAACACCGGAGCTTAGCGAAATATGTGACTTGGCAATGGTTAAAGGTAGACTTATCGTCTATGGATTTCTTGGAATGATTATTGTAATCAAAGTGTAGGAAAATATTCAATGAGTTTTAAGTGCCAAAGGGAAAACGATTTTCACTATATACGGGTTTACGAAGAAGACAATGTATTATTGAATCCACTACTCTTGTTATGACTAACTATTTCGTGCCTTAGTGCCTTGCACGATTCTTTGACTGTTAACGTTACGTAAAATATAACGATTTAAAATAGTAATTATGTATTTCTTTTGAGGACTGTTTTTTACCTATCTATTGATTCTACAACCGTTGGAATTGATGTAGGTACCTAACATTTTACGTCAAACATTCATGTTAGGGCTACTGACAGAACACGTGTGCTTAAATACTTAAAAGAAAAATGATCCCGTGAGTCACGTTATACGAAGGGACGTATATCGTTTCCATTTTAATAAGACTCTTGTCATGCCACTTCAAGCGAAGGCCTACGCAAATACTACGGCCGACAAATGAGCATCAACAAACATTGACGACGACTCAAAATATATTGTGTTAGCGCAACAATGCGCTGCGCGTGAGTCGCATAGGCGAGCTCAATATCAGTAGGCATACATCTGACATGCGCAAACATTATAAATATGACAATCACATGACTAATGCGATAAATATGCGTTTCTCTTCAAGGAAAATATTGAACTTCATCCAGAACTTATTAGACCATTTTTTTTTTTAATAAAATCCGGACAATTGCGATTGAAACCTGTTTTAATGAGAGATATTGTTTTATTTTTCCTGTAATATTTACTTGAATCTCTATCAACTAGATTTACGAGTATGTTTCAGATGTAGGTACCATGCCTTTTTAAACGGTAACTTCATCAAAATATGTTTTATTACTAGTAAGCGACGCCCGTTCATATTGATATTGACCTAGTTGTGCCCACTTTAAAATAAATTGTTACCCTATATTTTGGCCACAAAAGTTAAAAAAAAGAACGATAACCATTTTGGTATCGAAACTCGATCTGTCAAATTTGACAGCTTTGACATGTATGCAAAAAAACTAAAGTGACGCTGTGTCGCGCGTCGGTTCAAAAAAAATATTATTCTCATTGGCCAATTAAAAACCAGTTAAACCGATACCGAATTCAAATGAAGTTATTTTTGTTTGTTCGTGTGCGGTATTCTCGGAAAGGGTTTAACCTGGCCGTAACAACTTTGCCACGAGAACATCGTCTACATAATTCATCCGACAATCAAGAACGAGTCGATTGAGGCAACGCTACTAATTATCTCTCCGCTCCCTGTAGTCCCACCATTATGCTACATAACTAGACTAGATCAAGTTTATTTATGTAAAACTAGATCCCTAGTCACGCAACTAAAAAAAAACACGTATTGGAAAATTGTCGCGCAAAACGGCTTCGCCAGGAAAGTCGGAACATTCGAGAAGCCAGCTTGTTTCAACGTAACAAGTCAGGCGCACAACTTCGTCTGATCACATGTTACTTAAATATCGCTCAGTTCTAATGTTGAAAATAAAACTTTAAGGTTTATATTGAATTTAAATGTAAGTATATCGAGTGTAATTGGGTGCGACATGGGCTGGTAATGGATTTTTCTAATTATCAAACTGTAGGCGTCTAAGTCGGTCATTTTTAAGCTTCATTGGGTTTGCTGCTAGATTAGGCGAGAGTGGAAATATTTGGCCGTACAATGTAATAATTGTAGTAAAACATATGTCTTGGATCTCTCTCGTGTTTACAATGCCCTGAAAGTTTTTTTCAATCCTAAATCGAAAGTTCTTGAAATTAGATTTCGACTGTCCTATTAATTAGTCGAGTTAGGCCTCACATGTTGCTTTTCCAATTATTGTAAAAAGAATTTAAAAGAAAGGGGCGGGATTCGGTATGACGTCATCATACAGCTGATTACTGTACAGATATAATAACGCATGCGAAAATTTATTGCAGACGTCTCAAGTTTTTTTTTTCAAACGGGTACAACATACCGGTTTTTGGTCAGAGACGGTTTTTTTACAACGACGCGTCATGGGCGGAGGCTGCGGATTTTGAAACGGTAATTAATTTTGAAAGAAGTCACATCTTGAACCGAGTGTAAATTAAACTGTGTTGTAAATATAACAGATCTTTATCTTTTTCATGATTTAGATGTATAGCAAGTTAAATAAGGTTTAGAAATGTAATGCGGTAAGAGCGACCAATCAGATTAACCGACAAGCCATCAATTTTAGATTATCAATTATGAAATAATTATTTGGCCCACCGTGGAAGATTAAAAAAAGAAGCACGATTTGCGGACACAGGCATTAATCGCGAGCGTCCAGACCGAGATACAGATTATAAAAGAATAAATAAATATATACACAAACGGCGCTTTGGCGGCAAAACTTGTTTCAGATCGTTCATCCAGTTCGCCACTTTTATACATGTAATAAAGTTGAATATCGTTTAAAATAACATTTGACAGGTGTAAATGACGCGGTTGTGTTAACCAGACTGACTGGTTCAGTCTAGTGCCGATGAACTGCACAGGTGGTCCTTGAATTACTAGAGATAAATTTAATACAGCATAATAATAGAGAGGCAATCGATGTGCGACGTCCCGACAGAAACCGAGAGTCGGGTGGCGAGAGATACATGAGATACGGTTTTTTAACTGTACCTACAAATTATTCGCGGGAAAACACAACTGGTGTGTTCTACGGAAAACTTCTGATAAGATTTTACAAGCAGCCGTAATAAATGAAATAGTTTCTCAGATAAATAACATTTTACTTTATACTAAAGCACGTATTCAATGTTTTAAATTAAGAAGGTCATCTACTATATAAAAATAAGTCGGGTTTTCCGTCCTGACGATATAACTCCAGAACGCACGAACCGATTTCCACGGTTTTGCATTCGTTGGAAAGGTCTCGGGCTCCGTGAGGTTTATAGCAAAGAAAATTCAGGAAAAATAACAATAAATTACATTATTAGAGCTAATAAAAATAAATTAAATTACATAAATCAGATGCAACCTTCATAGTCACTAAGAAAAACTAAGACACAAAATTAGAGAAAAGTAAATGACAGATTGACAACTGACATAATGTCAGGCAAAAAGTAAATATTGAAAAGCATTGTGTTCACTGTGGAATTGTGAAAAAAAAGTAAAAAAAAATAAGTTATTCGTTTCCTAACATTTAAATTGGAAACCATCAAATCAATAACGTGTATTGTGCAAATTTTTATTGAATTTCAACAGCAGGCATTTGTCTTTAAGGTGGTAAGTTGAACTGTGTAAATTATGTGGATCGTGCATAGTTAGGTAATAGCAAAGACATTCAATACCTATAGACCGGACATCACGAACAAAATTTTCGTCCGAAAAAGTGTGTCCTGCTGGATACAAGTCTATGAGTTTTTTTGTAGTACGCTCTGCTGCCGCTCCCATCTTCATATATAATTCTAGATGGCGTTACTGAGACATGGGATCAAAGTTTTTCTATGACATTTCCTTGACATGCCCGCTCTATAGTATTTTAAATCTCTTTGGGTAATAGAAATAATATTAATAATGTTTTTTCTAATATATAAAATTTTCGTGTCACAATGTTCGTTCCCATACTCCTCCGAAACGGCTTGACCGATTCTCATGAAATTTTTTATGCATATTCAGTAAGCCTGAGAATCGGCTACTATCTATTTTTCTAACCTCTAAGTGATAAGGGGTGTTCACCCCAAATTAATTTATTTTATTTTTTTGATATTTTTTATTATGTGGCATCAAAAAATACATACAACTCTAAATTGACACTTTTTTATCACCAACCCTTGCTTTTTAATAGTCATTTTCATAATTTTATCATTTTCTATCCCGCTCGATAACATCAATTATTATCACTTGGTAAGTTATCCCCTCCATGTGTCTACCGGTGTCACTTCTCACCCTGTAAACAGCACGGAGTAGGGATGTTACCTCTACAGTTTTCGGCTATTATTTATTAGTGTTTATGCTTCAAGCGTAGTAGTTAAACACTTTTACTATCTCGGTGTAACTCTCATACCAAATATATTCTTGAGTAACTTTATTATTTATTTATTAATAACTAATATTATTGAATATAATTAATTATTAATCTATAAAAAAATAATCGCAAAATGTGTTGGTAAGCGCGTAACTTAACAACGCCTGGACAAATTTGGCCAATTCTTTTTTCTATTGTTCGTTGAAGTTCAAAGATGGTTTTTACGGCGAGAAAAATTCGAATAGTTGCCGGAAAACCCCTAAAGAGATTTTCGTCAAACATTGCCAGCTGATGAACTCAATGCATGTCTGAAGTCCTCCAATTGTGGAAACATGTCAAAGTACTTCATTTAAGCAAGAATATGCATGTCAAATTGCAAAATGACCAATCTGGAAACATATTCTCTAAACAACTCATTGACATTGGTAGTGGCAAATTTCCTATAGACATGTTGACTGGCTGCATTAACATTTGTCGAAGTTTTTGTCAGTTAACTCGATCAAAAGATGAACTTATCCAGAAGGTGTTTCCAGATGTTTCTCAAAATTACAGGAACCATAATTGGTTGAGCGAACGAGCTATACTGGCTGCAAAAAACATAGATGTAAATGAATTAAATTTAAAAATGCAAGAACAAATTACAGGCGAATCGAGGATATATGAATCAGTTGATTCGGCTACTAACCAAGATGATGTAGTGAATTATCCACCAGATTTTTTAAACTCGCTGGATTTGCCAGGATTGCCACCTCAATCTTCAATTAAAGGTTGGATCGGTAGTTATAATGTTGCGAAATATCAACCAACCGCGTCTTTGCAACGGCACACGGTTAGCGATAAAAAAATTACTAAACAACGTGATAGAAGCAACTATACTGAAAGGAAAGTATAAAGGAGAAGACGTTCTCATACCGCACATCTCAATTATTCCGAATGATGTGCCGTTTGACTCTAAACGACTACAATTTCCAGTTCGGCTTGCTTTTGCTATGACCATAAACAAGTCCCAGGGGCAATCATTAAGTGTTTGTGGTATTAATATGGAAAACCCATGTTTCTCACATGGTCAATTTTAATGTATGTAATATGTTGCCTGTGCCCGTGTTGGAAAACCATCAGATTTGTTTGTCTATAATAATTATGATTCACATGATTAACAATAAAGGGATTACTTATTTTTAAATGCTTAATATGATTTATTTAATTATGTTTCTTATTCACAACGCCCTATCACCAGGGTGACGGTTCTGTTCAGGAGGTTTTTTTGCCCCGACTATAAAATATGTAGGAACAAAAAAATGTCACATTACAAATTATTTTGACAGGAATTTATTGCAATTTAATTAGGCAGTACGAAGTCTGCCGGGTCAGCTAGTTTACTATAATAATCAGTAATTTAACAAATTACGGTACGGTACGGTTTTCCTCGATAAGTATCAAAAAACCGTACATTGCTATTATCATCAAGGCATTCATATTATGTTAATGACTTGACGTCAATGCGATTATTCTGCGTAGAACAAAACTGAGTAACCTCATTTTTCCATGAGTTTATTTCCAACCAGAAAATGCACCTAATTACACTGTAACATGATTTATATTTCTATGTTCTAGTAAAGGTGACGAAGGCATAGTACTAGGATTTTCTTTCCAAATATCTAGATAAAAATGCACTACGTAACTGGCCGGATTGGCGAAATTTCTCACGTCAATAATTCTACATAAAGCAATCTAAGATTACGTACAGAATTATGAAGAAACATGAATCAGAGGATCGGCTATGTATAGCTTATCCGTAGATTTTTAAATACGATTGAAAGACTTAAATAGACGAAGAAGTTTTATATTAATAGCTAGATTATACCAAGGGGAAACATGTTACCCAATCATGGGGTTGTGGAGGTCAGATAAACAGTCGTACCATATAAAATACTGGTGCAGCTGCATTCGACTAGATTTATAGATGATCCCAACATAGATGAAAAAAGGCTGGACAGATATGGAGGCAGATGAAAACGATGATTTTATTTTATTTTGCCCATCTTCCAGAATAATTCATCGAAAATTACAGAAACAACAAGTTAGTTTCTTCCTACCACATAAAACTTATCGATACTGCATGGAAAAGTTTTAAAATAAAAGAAAAAAAAAACAATAGACACCTAATAATATTCTAGGTGTCATAGACAATTAGCAAGTCTAGTGTGATCTATGATTATGTCCGCTTCCTGAAACCTGTTCCGTATGCACATAATTGCTAATAATTACCTATTACATGCTATTGCAGTAAGAATAATAAAACCACGTAATATATCGACATTCATAGGTTTTGTGTTCTTGGAAATGGGTTAAACCTTGTTTGTGATAGGAGATGGTCCACGATAAAAGGCCAGGGCCATAATCAATCATTGTCTAGATCTCTAGATCAGTGCTTTTCTATAAAATCACCCAGTGAAAATGCAGATGAGGTGAAGCTGAAATGAGCTGGATTCATCCCATATCATGATGCTGGAGATTGATAGGTCACTACACTGGCCAGTTGGTCTAGTAGTTAGTGACCCTGACTGCTATGCCGGAGGTCGTGGGTTCGATTCCCACCCAGGACAAATGTTTGTGTGATGAGCACGATCATTTGTTCTGTGTCTGGGTGTAATTTATCTATAATATATGTATGTATTTAGAAATATATAAGTATATTTATCAGCTGTTTAGTACCCATAACACAAGCTCTTAGCTTAGCTTGGGACTAAATGGCGTTGTGTGAAAAAGTTGTAGAATTTTTATATTTATTTATTTATTTACACTAGTTTTTTTTTTAAAATAAACTCTCTACTGTAAGCAATAAACCAACTTGTCGGTCAATTCAGAAAATTCACCCCGAGAAAACTTGAGTGAAGTCAACTGTCAATTGCACCTGTCACACGAGAAGGCTATCAGCACAGGAGCTGTCAGAGATGGCCTATAGTAGTATGATCGGCGGATTGCCAAATCAGAGATCTCTAGTTCTAACTCAAGGCACGCACCTCTGTTCTTTACAGATTCATGTGCGTAGGTATTGTATACTTGAAGAAAAAAAACAGTGAAGAAAAACATCACAAGGAAACCGGCATGCCTGAGAGGTATTTCTCGAGGGCATGTGATGCCAAGTCCGAGGCCCATGGGCGGCATTAAAACTCTGACAATGGCCTCAAGTCTGCTATTACAAAAGTGTCAGAATGGTCTATCCTTGATTTCATAATTGTTGATTTGACATGTTTGGTAATCTACTAATGTAATGGCGTTATTATGACTTTCCAATGATTGACCACTGACACTCCATTGAAAGAAATGGCATAGAATCATAGAATCAAAGAGATTTAAAAGACTATAGCGCGGGCATGTCAAGGAAATGTCATAGAAAAACTTTGATCCCATGTCTTAGTAACGCCATCTAGAATAATATATGAATATTGGAGCGGCAGCGGAGCGTACTAAAAAGAACTCATAGACTTGTGTCCGGCAGGACACACTTTTTGGACGAAAATTTTGTTTGTGATGTCCGGTCTATAGGTATTGAGTGTCTTTGCATAGAATGGTAATCTCGTACATGATGACAAATGAATGACTGACGTATGCACGGTAATCTGCTAAAAAAAATACAGTTGCTTTGATCAGTAACGTCATTGTGCAGTCGTTGCTTTTATTTCGTTACGCAGGTACGTTAGTCAATAACCACACGATAAGAAGACGTATAGGAGCTGGTGGCTACTAAGAATCACTAACTATACGCAAAATCATGAAGCGATAAACGTCAATGGATCAACAGATTCTTGGCCGGGCTATCGAATCTACAAAGTAGATAATAATATGCTCAAATAAATTATTTTCTTGATTCACACGTAATGCGCAAGAGACCACACATTTAATAACATAGCAACCGCTTCAAACAAAGTCTGCCAAGTCGAGAACATTTAAAAACATTAATAAAATAAGATGAAACATAGCCGATCGATGAAAAAACCAAAATAAACAAAGTTTAGAGGACGCCCGTCTGGCGCATAAACAAGTCATGTCAACGCGCATGCGTAGTCTGTGGGCCAAAATTAACCAATCATACATTAGCAACAGAACGGTCAGACGGCGCGCGCGCAGCTTTATAGGTATCCCCGAAACTTTTGTGAATAATTTTCGAAAATTTGTATCTGATTGCAAAGCGTCTGCTCCTTGGTTTTTGGTAATTAGACATTTTGAAAGCTTTTTACGAGCCGTTGTAAAACCTACATATTCAATTTAATAATTGATTTATTTCAAAAAAGGTTTGGTACAGTTACTTAGGTTTTAACAAATAGAAGGTTATACAAAATGACTGGCGTCCTAGCTAGGTTAATATTATTTTTACTGTATCTTTTATTCTCTTCTTGTTAACTTTGCTTATAAGATTCCGGAGCGACGCTTCATGATTATATCACAGTGTAATAATGAGTTATAACACGCGTTGTTATAAACACGACTTGTGGTTTCTTTTTCACTGCACTTATTAATAATATGATGATATTATTTCAAAGATAAACTTTGATATGACTCACTGTGCAACTGTGGGTTTCTCACTACGATGTCCCGACTCCTGCGCAGCCTAGGTATACAATGCGTTACATTCCACCTAAAGATCAGACCACTACTGCTTATAAATTGTGATAATTCTTATTTATATTGGGTATTAAGGAGTTCAAACACCCATTTAAATAATTACGTAATAAGATTATAAAGTTATATATTAATCTTGTTTATTACTGGTTTAGGAATAGTGCCATTATATTTTAATCACTTAGTCTATTTTAAGCGAACATCAAGTGATGTGTTTTCGCACATTCATTTAATCTGGGTGAATGACGTGAATTCTCACTGTCTATGGAACCTACTAGCATTTTATTTTATATCTCTTTATTGTATTCACAAATGTATTTTTTATTGTATACAAAGTATTGTAAAAACTTTTTTAAAAGAGTAACTATTGAGTTTCTTGCCCATTCTTCTTCATGTGAAACAATCTTCTGGAAGGGGCAACTAGAATCATTATATTTTATTTAACTTGTAAGTTTAACGTTCAAAAGTGCCTTTTAAATGGCCTAATTGTAATAAATGATTTGACTTTTGACTTTAACTTTGACTTCGCTCGCGACTTTGTCCTTGTGCATCTTCATAATTTAACATCCCCACACCACATCTTTAAAAATTAAATTTAGACTATGACACTCTCAAATAATGTAGCTTTCTATTGGTAAAAGAATTTTTAAAATCGGTCCGGTTGATCCAGGATTATCGACTAAAACATCACAAACTCACAAATCCATAAACTTTAACTCTTTTTAATTTTAGTATAAAAGTACAGATTAATATGTAAAAGCCATATTTTAAACAAAATGAAACACTTTGAAGAATACTAAACCCTTAGACTCGTAAGTAACGAACTGTACGATTATTTTATAATGCTTTAAAATTTTGGGATTGACTGGTATATGGAAAGACATTCATTTTTCAAAACGTAACAATTAATTCACTTAAAATGCAATGACTAGGTTTAGCTGTTATATGGAACGAGCAATAGAGCGGTTTAAAGTCTACACTTTAAACCGCTATTGCTCGTTCCATGATGTTCTATCTCTATTGTGAGTTCCAAAATATGCATATATCTATATAATATATGCACATTTTAACAAACTCTTAAAGTTACGAATTACACTAATTAATTACATTTATTTTTATGAACCGTATATTAATAAACAGTGTTGTAGACGTGCGGTCCCAACGTTTAAATTACCGGTAAAATTTCCTTTTCAGTCCCATCTATTTTTATCTAAACACCTAATCTATTCATCAGCATACTACGTCAACATGTATTTAATAACAGAATACATAATTTAAGTCCATTAACCTTTCACACAGCCCGTAAATCTTTTAATAGTCAGCGAAGATGTACGTATACTACAGAAAAAGTCTAACACTTTCAAACAAAAAAAAAAAACATAATCTTACTCGTTTTATTTTACTCATTTTATCAGACGTGTTTAGTAAAAGTGTCATCGGTGTCTGGACGGTATACATTAAGTATATTTATTGGGTATCCCCAAATATATAATGTCGTCTGGAAACTTGGCCATTCTCCAACAATAGTTATCATTTTGAGGATGTTTTAATTAATTCGGCTCCATTCACGCTACGGAAGCGTGGGATGCCATTCACAGAGCGGTTTCAATTAATTATAAAACTATATATTATTCTAATATTATGTTTGTTTGGCCAGTAATATGTTAATTTACCTAATAGTGCCCGTTAACTTAAAAGCGTTAATTTTCAACTCTACATTAATTCATTAAACCAAGCAGTCCGCGCTGTCATTGTCATTCTATTGTGTCTCTAATTGACACGATTGAAAGGTTAAGAGTGATTTGATTACTAAATCCTAAATATTATATTATATGCCACCGAAATTATAAATGTGAGAGTTTGTGAGCATGCATGTATGTTGCTCTTTCACCCGAAAACTGCTGAACAGATTTTCATGGAAAGCTTTTAACATTTATAGTTTTGTTTTAACTAGATAGACATACGCCAACGAGTCTAGACATCTTGGGTCGTTGCTAGTTTTGTTTTTTTGTTTTCTTTGTTTTCAGCAATGAGGGTTGCTCATTACTAGTAGTCTTAAGTAGGCTCACGTCAATATGCTAGTTTCTTCTCTGCATGAGAAGAGACTGTCCTGTAATGGGAGGGACGGTAACAAGCTTGTAATTTTTGTCGTAAAACGGCTCTATAGTGGTATCGTTCTGTTAGCTGTTTAAGTACCAACTAAGTATTGTTACTGCTTTGTTTATGGTCGTTACCTCGTAAAGATCTCGGGTAACTCGCTGTTAAAGATTCTTAATGAGTGAAATAAATACACTGATTTTCAATTTACAGGTTCAAGTTTCATGTAGATTTACACATATATATTTGTATTACACACCTACGTCTTTAACCTTTATTTTTTTATTTTTCTTCTTGATCAAATATCTACTAAAACTATTATCATTACGAATTCTTCACATTTTTTTTCAAATTTCATCTGTAACATCTAGTTCTCTTTCATTTTTCTTTCGTTAAATCTTATAGTGCTAAATTATGACTCTCGACACTGACATCAATAGTTTTCTCAAAAAAATTATCAAGCGCCATTTTATCGCATCAATAAATTACTTCTGCCGATCACCAGATAGTGTTAAACAGCAAACATTTTTATTAGTTCGTTTTATCTGCGAGAGTGGGACCACCCAGTTTTAATGAAGATACCTATGTTAAAATAATTTAACGGTTGTAAATAATTGCTCGATATGGATCTGACTCTCAAGACGGGCGGCGCTGATTTGAAAACGGTCATTGTTTACAGGGAGGGTGTATGTTGGTTGGGGAGCAAAGTTACCGTGCAGGAAGAACTTTCAAATTAAAGATTTATTGATTGTGTGTTCAATTCTTAAAAGCCTAAGAACACCAGTGTCCGCGCTGTCATTGTATTTCTATTGCGTCACTAATTGACACGATTGAAAGGTTAAAAGAAATTCGCTTTTTGATGTCTAGCTTTTATGAGCAGACAGGACATATAACACTTTATATACGAAAATTTATAAGAATCGTGACAATTTTAACTCTTAGGCTTTGATAGAACTCGAACAATATTTTGAGAATTGGTTTTGACTGGCTGGTTGGTTTAGGTGTCGTAAGAGCTGCAACCAAGCATGCATGAGATCTGGATATTCATGATTCTCAGGTCCAGCAATATGTTATTGAGTTATTAGATCTAAAATTTCAAAGTTGCAGTCTGGATTTGTGCCTGTATTATGGTAATAGGCGAGCCCCCTTTCTCATAACTAAAATGTAGTTGTACCAAGGCTAACCCCAAAGAACAGGTACAGACATGATGATATGCAGAATTTAGAAAACTTCTCCGCTTTTATTACGATGCATCTTATCACCAGTCCTAAGTGCATCCCTGCACGTATGTAAGCGCGTGTATTTCGTGTCAGCTCGACCGCAAGCGTGACGACCAGCCGGGGGGAAGGTGAACCATGCGGTTTCCGATTGATATAAAACTGTCAAAGGTGTCGTGTGTGCCCGCCGTATAAATACGCTTTCATCTTCAAAAAAAAGTAATGGAGACAGACTTGGCAGACTCTGAGATATTAAATATTAAAATACGCAATAACGTTAATGTAAGAGGAAAGGTAGAAGGAGAGGAAATGATGTAGGTACTTGGAAGCGGTGAAAGAGTTTAAAATTGGATTTTGCTTTGAGTTGTAGTTTACAGGATTAGTGCAATGTGAACCAAGGATGAACCAAGGACAGACTGGGATAAGTTAGTACTCTAGCAACTACTGATTGGAACAGTTTCGTTGAGAAGGTGCAGTTTAATTTAATTGATTTGATAGACAATTAAGGCAGTTGACGATGCTAAAGATAGCTTTGTTACTGAACCAGAAATGTTAGTCAAGAAAAATCCAGATATACAAATTTAGACATTCTTTATCGATTGATTTTCTAGACTCTGCAAAAGCAGTTGAAGATGCTGTAGCCAGTTTCATTGCTAAAGCAGTCATAGACACTAAAGTTTGACCTGATATTTTTTTTAAATATAATGTTATAAAATCAGAACTTCTCGTAGAATACAATCAACATGACGGTCCACAGTCAGATAGACAAAACGCAATTCGTTAAGCCGGCCGACAATTGGCAAGAGACAAGCGCTAACTTTAGCTCCCAAGCCGACTTGTTTAATTTTATTTATTTCATTAAAGCGTTGTAAATATGTCTTATTGGTGTCCAGACGGTGGCTTTCACTGTAAATTCGGTTTATTTTGAGGATAAACTCGTTGTAACTCTCTTTGATTTTCATTTGGGCTTTATCTTGGTGGTTTTGAAAAGTTACTGTATATTATACCAGCAGACGTCCCGCGGTTTCACCCGCGTAGGTCCCGTTCCCGTGGGAATACAGGAATAAAAAGTAGCCCAGGTGTTAATCCAGAGTGTCAACTAATTCCATACCAAATTTTATTAAAATCCATTTAGTAGTTTTTACGTGAAAGAGTAACAAACATCCATCCATCCATCTTCACAAACTTTCGCTTTTATAATATTAGTAGGATTATTTTTTAGGTATTAATACTTAGGACAAACAAGAATCGATAGTTAATATATAAAATAACCATCTTGAGAAACAAATATAATACATCTGCCTAAGAGATCAGCTAGATATTTAACCTTAGATCTAACTTGAGGCGTTGATCTTTCATTACAAATCAATTCCAATACTAACATTAAACAACTACCATCATCTCCTAATACAGCATTGCCTGTACCCAAAGATACATGTGAGACTGTGAGTACTTCAATGAATCGAAACCAAATATCGATATGGCCGTAATCGATGCGAATGTGCTACTATATTTAGCCGCCAGTGTCAAGTTACTAGCTACAACCACCGAGGGAATTCATTTGTGACCTACAAATCAACTACTATATAAAATGATAGCTGAGATTTTCTTATAGGTGTATCCGATGCTGCTGAGGATAAAAGTAGAATCAAACTTTTGACAGTTTTTAATGCAGTCTTTATTAAAACATTTAAAAAACGAATAAACTTTAAATATAAGTATACGTTTTGTGGTTTTCTAACTAGTTTGATTACCTAAATAGAATCACCAATATTCACTATTAATTTATAATTGACTGCTGTAGTAATTGTTTTAGAATGTTTTCCTCCTTGCTGTATTTGATTACTTATTTGATTTATTAATAATGTTGAAATGTTTGGCGGGCTTGTAAAAACTAATTAATAGTTACAATTGTTATTACCAGCTATTAGTCTATTTCTACGTCAAAAGCTTTTTAATTCTCTTCTATGTTTAAGTTTTCTCTTTTCTCTTAAGACATTTAGGTATTGAGTCCAAAGATGTACCTACATAGATGAATGCTTTCAATCTTCCTACAGTTTGTTGGATATTGAAAATCTGTCAACTTTAAAACAAATATTGTACAAAGTTAATTCAACATAAAGTTTCTGGCAGACGAGCGTTCGCAGACGCATCGTCGCCGCGTAACAAGATCTCCTTATTTGGGTCATCTTATGTAGCTGTATACGACACGAGATATTTCATTAATACCGCATTAAATATTATATTCTGTACATTTAAAGGTCACGGGGCTATGTGCAACATTTTATGACCAATTGTACGATCATTAAGGATGTTATTTTTATGCTTGTCTAGATCGTCACGTGTTTCGTCGTGTGGTCCTCCGGCATGTTTGAGACACGCCACTTCTCTGAATGGATTAATTAGTAAGATGGGATAAGAATCTGATATGTCTATATAATGACAACGGTCATCATCTGCCGAGCCTTTTCCTTACTATGTTGGGGTCGGCTTCTAGTCTTTCAGATGAATACCAGTGTGTTTTACATGAATCTACTGGTTATCTGACCTCTACAACCCAGTTACAACACGATACTCTTTGGTAATACCAGTTGTTTAACTTTTGGATTTCTGACCAATTGCGAACCAGTAAATACTGTATTGGTCTGTTATGAACTTAACCTTTGATCGAATCGTGCAGCTTTTATTATTTTTCACAAGCTCTCCAACATCGTAAGACAACAGACTAAGGATAACTGTATTTTTGAAAATGCTATAGCTACCATTGATCATGTGCACCATTAAGAACTATTTAATGGCGAAAAGGCAAGTCCAAATTTCAGTTCAGCATTGATAGTCCGGAAAACCATTAGTGTAAATTATTTGAAGGATTGTTAGAAGAAGAACAAATGACCGCTGATTGGGGTCACGGTGATATATGTTACATTAATTAACAATATAGCGATAAACGACATAGTAATACATTTAGATATTAATATGCACATTACATATGTCAACTGTGAGTAAGAAGCGATAGACTAGGCAAAACTATTTAGTGGTCCATGTTTGTATACATTGAACAATTAGTTCCAGTTATATGAAGTTATTGTAAACAAAAGTGGCAAGGTATATTAAAATGCAATTCGAATTGAATGACTAATGCCTCGATAAGTTAGTTTGTTGTGTAACAACTGACTGTAAAGTTATGAATTGCAACAAAATTAGCGGCTCCATACTCTGTGACTAATACGAAATATTGGGTATATTTAGCTCCAAGTATGAGCTTGGTTAAGGAAAAGTGCAATTTCAAAACAACAAATAGTGCAAAAGAGGATATATATACATATAAGTGAAATTGTTCGTCCGGGATTTTCAAAACAGCATCATTGTGTGATTGGCGTGTAGTTATTACATTAAAAATAACTCTACCTTTGGGTAGATTACCTACATAGATTAAACCTATGAGTTAGGTCACAAAATAGATTGACTAACGTAATGACGTGTAGTTTCCACAGATAATGCAAATGAAAAACCGGCATCCGTCCATTAATTATGAATTATCTTTCCAAAGACAATAAATTCTATTAAAAGAACAATGACACAGAGATAAATCGTGTGAAATATTTAAAGCCACGTTCATTTTCATTGAGAATATTAAGGGCCAGCAAGGATCGAAGAATGTACTGTGCGAGAGCTTGAACTGCTTATTTTTCAGCAAGAATAATACGAACGAAATTACAAAATATGTTTCAACTACACAATAAAAATATAGTAAGCCCGAATTTGTACAGACGCCAGCACATCAACCTACCCCAATGTGTCAAATTTCTTTGATAGGTTTTCAGCTTTATTTTTAAACACAATAAGGTTCATGTTCCATTGGGAAAATTTGACAGTTTGGGGTAGGTTGATGTGCTGGCGTCTGTGCAAAAAGTTATTTATAATTTTCATGCATCGCTGCTAAGTGTTGAAAGCGTTTTATGTACCGACTTAGTGTTATACTTTTCTATAAACTAAGTAGAGTAAATTTTCATGAAAAATGATTTTCTAACTACACAAGTGCTTGGTTCCCCAATGTACAATTTTGATGTTTTTTTGTTTGCGCATTTCTGTTACAATTGACTTGAATACAAAAGTCAAGTGTCTTCAACCCCGCCTTAATAATAAAACTGAGAAGAATCGTTTTATATTGGTACGTTGGCTCCGAGAAGCACGTGGTGCATAACGTGGGGACTTAACGACCACGATTGTGAATCAGTATTGACAGATTGAAATATGTTACGTCATAAACACGTCTATAATGTTATGAGGAGTAAGTGCTACTGGATATATCGATTGGTTTATTCATTGATACGTATAGGGCCGCGGCAGTCCACGAAGGAGATGGCAGGACGACCTGGAAGTCTTCCTTGAGAATTTGAAAGAGGTGGCGCAGAATCGCGACAGATAGAAGGAATAGAGAGAGCCTTTGACCAGCAGTGGGTCAGTTCAGACTAAGTATTAATAATAATAAAGCGATCATAAGTTAAAGGTTAAAGGGGAATACGAGCGCGGCTGCCCTCTAAGAGAATATCCTCATAAGAGGTGAGGAGGAAGACTTCGGCAGAGCTGTAGAGGTGTCTCTGCCTAACCGTTCAGCTTTACAAGCGTGATGTTTTGTCATGTTATATTGCTTCTAATAATAAAATGTATGACTAAAGCACATCACACGATCCCTACGTAGTAACATACATCATAATATGTAGGTAAGTATGTTATAAAGAATTGTTTTTACAAATACCTTCCTTCAGTTTATAAAGTCCAAAAAAGACTCTGTAGGTACTGTGAAATCACATCAACATCGTCATAATATGTGGTTATTTAATAATTGTAGGTTATACAATATGTAACAAAAACCCTGTTGTTCCTTTAAGGGACATATACATTTGCCTACAAGGATACCATTAATGAAATTATAATTTAAAAAAAATAATGATTGGCTAGTCGACGGGTCGTAATCAAATAACTATTAAAATCGACACATTCGAAAAAATGTTTAGAACACCTGACTTTACAAATACATTTTTATTTAGAGGCGGCGGCGGCTTCTTTGAAGTGACAAAAAATGCCGCCAAACGTTACCGCGGCCAGCGGCGACGCACGTGCATGCCTATCCCGTACCCCGCCCCCCCACTCGCCGCCGCCCGCGCCGCCTTGCGAACCACTTCCTTACTTCCTAGTTCCAGTCTCCCGCGCAACTTAGTTACGGACGGATGTAATTGTTAACCTATGTGATTGACTTGTGTTTCGTTTACGTAAATATTATTCTAACGTAAAATATTTGAATATGTTGATATGTCGTTAGAATATTATTAGGCGTTGCAACAAATGTGTAGGGTACATACAAGGTGGTCATATTGAACAGCATCTCTGCGGCCGTCAAGCAGACATCGTAATAACTATTGTTTTTTTTAAGTGTTAAAATATGTAGTTTGAACAACTATCAATTGTGCATAAAAATACCGTGTAAACAAACATTTGCAAAGAATAGATTCATTCGTTAAAGTGACGAACAACAGCTGACAAGGTCGTGACCTTGTGACCGATGCCGCGTCACGTGGCGCGGCGGGCGCGCGACGGCGCGGCATCGGTCAAAGAGATTCGCTGCAGAGGTAAGAAATCAGTCAAACATTACAAATATTAATTATTAAATATTTATTTTAATTATTTTTATTGAACGTTTTTAATAAATGACTCGCTTTATTAGGTACGTATATCGATTCTTAAAACGTGGGTAGAAGGAACAACAGGGTTTTTGTTACATATTGTATAGGAAGGACAACTTGTGTTTATAACTTACTATCAGTAAATAATATAATGTGTCACAAATGGTAAAACTATTTCAAATAGGTAGCTAGTAAATGTAATATTTCATTCATGTTTCCATAACGCGTTTGGAACTGTTTTGGCGTTGTTTTACTTGGATTATAGGAACTTAAAATGACAGTGTTAAGTAATGTCAAAAGTTTGATGCAAGAGTTCTAAGTTCACTAATGAACAGTCTGTTATGACATCATTTAACACATATGCGTTGAAAAAACTTGTAGGTAAATAAATTATAAAATAATAGAAAATGATTAACGAACATTTTAGGAAAATGATTTGTCCATGTTTATGCATTTTGAATGAAAGGCCGTGGCTCAAAACCCTACAGCCTGACAGCCTAAATACAGTAGATCTTTATATAATAGATCTTTATATATATAATTTATAGAATAATAAAGAAATAAAACAGAGAAAAGTGAAGTCCGTTACTTGTGTAGGTAATTTAGATTTTTTTCAATATATATGCCAATTGCAGTAGATACCGATCAACATTTAGCACAAGAGTGTTAAATGTTGATCACAATTAAATGTCCAACAATTATAGGTAAGTATAAAAGTATATAAGTTGTTACTTTTGTTTTTAATATGATGTAAATAAATATTATCTTTTGAAAATAAACTTTACTAGAAAACGCGACATGAAATAAATGAATTCCAGTAAATAATAAACAGTAAAAATGACCAGTGTTAAAATAAAGCACTGTATTGTAAAAATAAACAATTTATGTTTACAACATGTTTGTGTTGAAAAGATAATTATTTATTGTTTGAAATTATTAACGCCACTTACATATTTATTAGTACTTAAGCAAATTATATAATTTGTTTTCTTAGTAAATACTTTAGGAATTTATTTAGAAAAGTTCATTCTTTGAGCACCCGTTAAATTAAAAGTGAATTAAAAGGTACTTTTAATAATAATTACAATAACCACTTTACTGAATGTAACCGCTACTGACCTTAAACTACCAGCTGTTTACAAAATAAGAGGAAAAACCTTTCAATAATGATTGTTTTAATTCGAGACGTGTGTATAATGATATACGTAACAGAATGGAAATATAATAAAATCTGACCGTCAAATATTGGCTCAGGATGTGACAAGACACGTTTATATTTTGAAAATACAATTTATATAAACAGTTGGACTCACATATATATGGAACATGCATAAAGCTTAGAATAATAACGCATTGAAGCCGCTTTTAGTACAAAACACGGGCAAAATCGTGTATCCCCGTTATGTTGGGTGTTAGACGAACGTGACTTTTAGTACTTACTGAGGCCACTTAGGCTCAGTTTAGTTGCCTTACTTTTTGCACTCGTAGGTACTAGGTTTCTATGCGTTATTATTCTTAGAGGTTGAAGCCTAAATGTGGTGGTCCAACGGCCGTATAACACTCAATGAAAATATATTTTAATTCTCATAACATCACGACTGTACTGCCGAAGGGTTAGGTAGTGGCGTAACTTTATACTAAACTCATACTTCGCCAGTTAAAAACCTAATTTCGTATTCGTCCGTGCACGCATTTCATATTCGGGTACCTATTCGAATTCGTATTTGGATTGGCAACTGCAGATTGATGACCCGATTTTTCTTGTTAACTCTAACTTACTCCCAAGTTAGACTAAAACCCAACCTAACCTTAGAAAGATAAAAACCTACAAGAATCTGTTGAATAACTAAGTAAATAAGCTAAGTGAAGGCAAGATATAACATTTTGTAAAGCAAGTCAGAGCTGTGCTGTGCAGTTCGTTGATTTTCTCTGCGTGTTTGTGTGTGTGTGTATCGGGTTTCACACGGCTACGTGCGCCTGATTGGGTGACTGCGGCAGACTCGATGGCAACGCGCGCTTGCGCAGCTAAGGGCTCGACTAGAGTGGCGTTGTAAAAGTGGTTAAAATTTTTGATTAAATTTAAACTCATATACTAAGAGGCACTGATTCGATTTTGAAATGTTTGCTACACATCGCCAAGTGCCATAAAGGTATATTGTATCCCGGAAAAATGTTCAGTTTACTTCAGCTTAGCAAAGCTTATAGTGAGAAAATGCTGTGACGATGCGCCATCTATATTTAAAGTAGGCTTTGAAAACACTCAAGCACCACAAAAGTGTTGCAAGTTGGACCTAGGAATGCTTCTTTAGGCATTTAAAACGCAAAACCACCACCATAAAACTTACGTAAAGATTCAATATTAAGGTGTAAACATAATCAGCTTGCATTCGATTATCATCTGTGTGTGTGATACTACATGTCTACAAAACACCAAACACCAAAACTTTAACGACTAAAATGACCTAAGTTTACAAAAGAAATTCTTGCGAGCTATTAACAATTACGAATTTCAAACATAATGCAAAGCTCGTAAAATCTAAGTTACACAGTCTGGCCACACAGTTAGATCCGTTTGCCATCATTTGCGCAGTCGTAACTGGAGTTGACAGAGAACAAACTGTTATACTGTAACGATTTGCAAACATTCCAATGTGTGATAAAAATAGAGTCTGATCACATATTACTGCAGGATTATGGAGGTGTTATTGGTGAAAATGCAGAAGAATTTATCTTATTTGTTGAAACAACCTATATGTACCTGAGTAGTTGAAATAAAATGTAATGTTAAAAACGAAAAAATGTGTAACTACTTCACAATGACTTTAGGCCGTAATCTAATTGCACTGTGCTGTACATATAACTGCATTGGTTGACCACAGAGCAGATTTGCGCTAAAATATCAAATATTGACTTCAATATTATTAGAGGACTGCAATTAATTGAAACCCCATGATTCTTTAAAACTAAAGACTAGTCCAGCATGTCGCGTCCCTTGCACTTGCTCAAGTGTGCGTTGACAACACTAAGCCGAGGACACACGGAGACAACTTGACGCCTTCTACGGCGCATGCGCGCAATCCAATCTACATCGTTACTGCGTCGGAGCGACGTGTTGCAACTAAACACCTACAGCATGTTGTGGCTTCAGAAATTGTCCCTGATCTTGTGGGGTTTGATAACGTTAAAGGAGGATATGATTCAAGGCGAGATGATGACGAAGCGAGAAACAGAATAAAATATTACCTAAAATCAAAACTCATGAGCAAGTATATGCTCCGTGAAAGGCAACCATTCCCCGCTTTTAGGTATTAGCATGACGACACAAAACCTTGTGTTACATACTTACATAGGTACTATTAATTTTACAAATATAGATAAAGATTCGCATACAACTGTATCACTTGTAGAAGCTAAAAAAGACAGAACCAGCTGTGGTTATCAATCTGAAGCTTCCAATCCCGAGGATAAGGACATAAAATTGGTGACACAAATGTAACCCATTGCCAATGTATTCAAAATAAAACACGCAAGTAAGACATTGAGTTTACGAGTATTTATAGAACAGCATTCACATGAATATACAATTGTAGCCACATCTAATAATAGGATGTGAAAACAGTCATACAGTTAGGAGACAATTGACTAACAAATCTTAGTTAGTCACAGTTTAATGAAAGCTAACCTAAAGCGAAGATTCAAATGTCAAGTTTATTCTTATAGAGGTTCGCTAACTGCGGTTTTTGTTAACATTCGTTGTAAAGATGTAAGGACGATGATAGAAGTTACGAATTAGACATTGTTTATCAGATTTTTAAGAAAAAATATAGTTGGTTTTGTTTTACTTTGTTTCTAAAATAATCTTAAAATAATGAATATATAGAAACAGTTATGGTTAACTGTTGTCAGGGATGCGAATCTGAACACATTGTGGACTTAAAATTCGTGTTTAAAAATGGGATATAAGGCGTATCTACTCAATAACAAGCTGTAAGTATTTTCTCAATAGAGTAAGTTAAGAGATTGCATAAACAAAATCAAGAATTTCTACAAGAATCTCTTTGATAGACGACATTTAAATTTGAACCAGCTTAGTTTGCGAATATTTCTCTATCTATCTCGATATGAGCAACCTGTTGAACAAGAGGTTTGGCTGAATCGAGGTCCAACACATAAAAATGCTTGAAATAACAATATGGTTGAGAAATAACAACATATTTTAGTGTTGCTCTCGAAATAAATGGCTTTACTTTCAACTTGTTTGTAAGTAAGACGACAACTTGTGGAGTATTGTAGTTAGAAGTAGATACTTGAGTAAGTAATGTTACTGCTACTTGAGGCTTTACGACACTACGTTGTGTGTCTCATGGACCATAGCTCCGCTAGTGAGAATAAACTCTGCAATGTCCTGCTTATTTGAACTGTTGTTGACTGGTAGGGTTACTGCTAGGTCTGTTTTAGGTCCTATATTCAAATCTCGAATTTTATAGACATAATTTACTTATTTTGAGTATTGTAAAGATTACCTCAGTAATCATAATTGAGGTGGTCTTTAGAATCCTCTACCAATATTCAACCGTTATCAATATTCTTCATAACATCCTACTAAAAGTGATAGTTTTTTCTTCTTGCATCAATCAAACTCTGCTTTTAACTCATTTTTAAATTTTACTTCACATACTTCATAAACGTCACCTATCAGTTCTCTAACCCTATCCCAGTCTATGTGAAAATATTCATAACTCACTAAGATCAGATTGCCTTTTGACGGCACATTAATCGGTCTCAAGTTCCCAAGGAAAACAACATTGGAGATCTAATTACAGATATGCACCACCTTTCACTAAGCCTTCGTGATAATTACTGGCAATCAACGAGATTCTTTATCTGCTTAGTCCTCTTAAGATTATGCGTGAATATATGGGTAACTATTTGTGTAATGTTCTACTATCGAGTTGGTACTTCCTTAGTTGCTTTATGTTTAATTGCTTATAATAATTACCTTGCTTCATTCAGGTTAATATTGACTGGTACTTAGCTTTCAGACATAAATTATCTTGTCTCTTTAGCATCTATCTTGAAAACGGTGTCTCAGATATAAAGAAGCGGAAAGGATGATGACTCTTTTATTATAACTTCACATGCACACTACATTTGCTAATATGTACAAAACAGTAGTAACAAGTGCAGTTGCTTTGATTATTACTCATTCTGTTCTTGAACCAATCGTTACAATGTTACTATCCATGCCTATTGCACTTCAACTGGACGATGAAAATAACAGTTCTCTCTTCAGATCCGAGAAAATAGTTTCACCTAACAAAATAACTTTCCGAATAATGACCATTCATAAACAAATTAGTTGCAATTCTCTATTAATCTTTACACTATGAGGACAATTAGATTCACCAGTCTTGTAATCAACATTTTAAACTCTATGTCTTTCAACATAAGGAGTTAAATTGAAAGTGTTGATTACTTAATTTTGATCTCAGAATAAGTCAGTTTATAAATTATTTCAGCTTGCAAATGAACGTACATTTCTTTTGAACTAATATAATATGTACGGTAACCTCGTTCTGTACGTTCGTTTGAGTCGCCGCTACATTGAAATCAGTAAAATATCACATGAAAGTTGGCACTGAACGCGATGAGAAAGTTATTATGTCAACTCACTTTGATAATTCTATTTTCATGGATTATAATTCTTGGGATATTAACGGGCTGGAAGATTTTTGAAAGGAGAGACGTAAGTTTATAGTGTTTGAAGATAATCAGTGAACCTCTAGTTTGACAGACAAGAGAAAAGACACGATTATTGAGATGTTATTGATGATTTCAAAGTGTCCACATGTTACTCCTGTCTGCCGAAAGAACTATTATATAAACATTTTAGTGAACATTTTGTGATCATTAAAATCTAAAAATAAATAAGTTCTACAAAAATAGACCAAATGAAAAAAAACATTAACATATGGTCATAAAAGAAATATCAAACTAAAAGAAAATAACATTATAAAATAAAATGTAACTTAACAAGATCTGGTTTGTAACATAAGTAGCGAGTTGAACGAGACTGGACGGCGACTCTTGCGCTGGTTCCGAATACATCCGACTGTGCCCGACTGCGTCCGAGCCGGTCCGAGGATTAAAATGATGAAAATCGCGGCGATCAACGGGTTTCTGATTTAAATTAACGTCTGAATGAGGAGTTTGAAAACTCATGTTAAATTGAAGAGGGTGGAAAGATTCATGCAGATGACATAATAAATATATTCAGTGAAGAATTACTTAATTGAGCAAATTAGTGGGGAGTGCACAACTCCAGAGCTTGGAAAATAAAGCCTAATCTTAAAGTAGATCAAACTAAAGTAAACCTCAAAGAGAAAGACGAAATTATAAATGCTTAAAATGGAGATCTACTCAAGATATTCACCAAACGAAACTCTGATTAGCTAATAGCTGAGACATTCCCATTATAACCATTGATTTACGATAGTAAAGTGCATGCTGGATAGGTCAAGTGTCAATGTTACCGTCTGCCGACATACCAGACGCTTCCGCGTAATCATATAGCAGTGGTGTTAGCTTACTGCTTAGCGTGTGAAGCATAATACTGACTATGTCCGAGTACTCTTAGTTTATTGAATGGGCCGGTACTATAAAGTACATAATATCGAGGTGTTTATACGCTATAAATTATGTTTGGTATAAAATCTGATGGGTCTCACTGGAATGATTTTGAATGGTCAGAACTGTTGTACATTTTAAAGTAAGTAGGTATTAACTTCAGTGGTTATTTTGCTATATGTGTAAAACAACATGGCACAATCAATGGCTTGCTAACAGAAAATTAAAATCATAAACTGCAAATGCTTGAGTTCAAAAGCTTGTTTCCAACCAAACTCAATTATCAATGAAACCTTCTTCGAACTCTACCTGAACCACAGTCCCAAAAGACATTCGATATTCGAAAAAAAAACATAAGTACCTAATGTTTATGGTCGAATTAATGGTCAATTTATGGTCAGTCGGCGCCGACGGCCGTATCGGGTTGCACACAGGTGTTCGACCATATTCAAATATTGAAACAATATTATAAATAATGTTTAACATGAAATTAATTCAATTTAATTATTGAATCGTTTATTTTAATTTAAATGGGTGCTTTAATATGTGTGGTATAGGGTTCCGTTGATTTAAATGATTTGCTTTGGAGTTGAACTTTGTGTTACATAGACCTATGGTAGACAAAAACGTTTGGTTGTAAAAGAAGCAGTTGCTCCACGTCCAGAAACCAGACTTAAGGTAAGATTTGTGAAAGATTTTTTTTACTAATGAACTGTATTTTAGGTATAGAAGCACTACCGCCGATCATGAGGACATGGGGGGAATTTTCGAGTTAAGGAAAGTTTTTCTGGGTTATTCCGTCTGAAATGTTTCAGTAACACCCCAGAGTCTGGACTTCTACACATTTGATAGCAATAGACTTGTCCAGGACTTAAACAGCGACAAAAACAATTTGCGAAAAGGGGGTGTACTAAACCTTTGCCTTTGGGAAAACAGGTGTAAAGTTGTGTGTGTAAAAACTTAGTCAAGTTTCCACTTCAGTCGTGGTCACCATCACCATTAAACCTACGGGCAGTCTATCACCATTAATCTCTCAGTTATCCAGATTTTTTTATATGTTCAAAGTCACAATATCTCAGTTTCGCTGAGTTCAGCAACCCAGTATCGGATGGGGTCAAAATTCTTTGGACTTTATTCCCATAGCAACAAATTTTTATCATAATTATGGAGACCTAAGAAACTTGATGTGGAGTTTACGCTTTTAATCACGGTCCATGATAGATGATGATGGATCAAGAATTATCACCACACTAGGCCATTATAATTTAATACGGTGACATCTTTTTTACTTTGGGGCTTCTAATAATTTAGTTAGTTGTAGGCTTTTGCTTGAGTTTAGTTGTCAATGTCTATCTATTATTATTGTTACTATCATGTATATGTATAAGTGTGTGCTAGCTAAAATTTAAATGATTGATTTATAACGTTTATTAATTACCAACATTTTGTAAGCTCAAGTTCTTTCAACTTGTCAGACAGGCTTGTGGCTGGGGAGTTTGTTCTGCCCCTTCTTCTTACTGGCAAAAACACTAGGAAGTGGGGAATCTAGGGTCGGGCGTTTAGGCGGACTCTCTTATGTAAATCAAGATGTTCATAGAGTGCTGATTCTCAACCTAGTTTGAACAAATGACGTTTCATTTTGATGACGTTGAGTTGCATTTATTTCGCTTAACTTACGGAGTTTTTTTGCCCACTTTTCTACATACAAAACTACGTTTTGGAAGAAGCAACATTTCAATGTTTAATTTAACTTGTAAGCTTGAACTTCAAAGTGACTTTTTATTGATCTAATCATTTATTTTAACAATAAATAAAACTAAAATTTACATCGAATTACAATATTACACTGTTTAAAACTATCTGCAAATATAAATTGACCTACTTAATTGAAACAAGTAAATTAAGTATTTGACTTTGACTTTAACTTATAATCTGTTCTCTGCTCTGTGTTCTAGAGAAAGGAATAATCATCGTTTGCAAATTCACACCAGGTACGATTTACACGAAGAAATAAACCTAAGTACCTTTAACAGAAAAGTCGAGAACAACTGTTCTGTTTTCAAAGTAGGTAGGTATTGTAAACTACGCTCGTCGTTTTTGCATGTGACACAAGACAATGCATGGCGAGACGCATAAAAGCTTAAACCCAGTTTAGCATGCTGAGGTGGACCACTTGACTTTTGTAAGGAGTACACGGTAACCAGTGTGACAAATGATTGCGTATTATGCTAAATTGCAAACAGCCAACATTTATTTGCGGACTAGCAGCGTTTGTATTTTGAATCTGGAACTAAATTCGAAAATTTGACGTTTATTTTTTAAATGTGGTTTTATGTTATTACAACAAAAAGGTTGATATCTATAAGTGTCTATGCAGTCCCTATGTTGCTTTAGTAGATTAAGATCTATTTAACATATCTAATTATTAATTATTGAGTAATTATCTAAATTATTTATTATTCTTGCAAACACCTGTGAGAGAATTGTATCACCGTTTTTAAGTCATGTAAGCCAATAAAAAAGTAGATAAGTAGGTTTCGAACATTTTGATAATGAGTTGAAATATGATATTGTTGTGCGAAGCTCCTTGTCGTATTATTTACTGATTTATTTAATTAAATACCTAAGTTACCTGTCTGTTTTCTTAAATTTTAATAGGAATTATGAGTTGATTTATAAAATTTCTAGACAAAATTAATTAAGACGAAAGTCTACAAATATGATTGGCCAGTATTTGTTGATGTACCAATTAAAAACCACATAGTTTAAAATCAATTAGTTTTAATTAGTAAAACATTAAGTTTAATGGGTACCACGAGCGACATCTGTGTTTATAGAATAACCACAGATAAAGATAAATAGATCTAATATTTAATATTGCTATTTTTTAATTAATTTGCACATTAATTGGAGTGAGTAAACACCAAACCAACACCATGATTGATATAATAGATAAACAGGAGGAGGTTCTCGATTCGGTTGTATATTTTTATTGTTTTTTTTGGTTTGTTACCTCATTACTTCGTCATTTAAGGATTGATTTAAAAAAAAAAATTGATAGGGAATAGTAGTATATTGGTCCCATTTGTATTAAAACTCATATATATCTGAAGAGGGATCCTCGAGGGATTGAGGGAACTCCTCAAAAATGTACGCACACACCGATTTTTACATTTTTAGTGACAAACCAAGCATTTTCATTTCGAAAGTAAGATTTGGTGAAAAAAAACTGATGAAGAAGCCAGGCGACGGAACTCTTCAACGCATAACAGCAAATTATTCGCGATTGCCACAATCAGATGTCTGCAGAGTTTTTGTATTTCAATAATATAACATTACGCCTGTCTACTTTAAAAGGGGCCCGGCAGAGATGTACAGAAACTAAAAATGGCAAAACAAAAACTTATTTCCAAAAACAACAAACGACTTCTAAAAAACATTTACAGGTGAAAAATAACTCCAGTTTCGAAAGTCGGTGGCCAATAATGAACGAAAACCACCAAAGCCACAGACTTCCGAAAGTGGAGTTATTTTTCACCTGTTTTTTTAAGAAGTCGGTTGTTTTTCTGTGAAAACAAAGCTTAGGATTAAGTAAAAAATAATATTGTCTTTGATAATTAAAGTAGGAATATATCGCATGAAAGTTCAAAAGTTTTATTTAATTCATGGAAGTAGTTAAGTAGTAGTCTTGCATTACATACCTATAATTGGATTTCAATAAGTAAAAGGCTGCCTTGTCATAAAATTTGATGTATTTAATATACTAGCAGACGATGAAACGCTTCCCTTCACTTATTAACGGTACTTATCGAGTTACCGATCCAACTGAACCATTTTGTAAAAGTTTAATATTGAACAATGAACAAAACCGTAGTTTATTTACTGAACGGCTGAAAAAAAATACAAAATCAACTTGAACACTTTGGAACTTAAAAAAAAACCTGCTGTCAATTTTAAACTTAGAGGTTCAGAATTGACAGGACTACATAAATGATATTCTAAATTTAAATACCAAGAACAAAACGGTTTTTATTTATCAAATTTTGTTTTCGAATTTGGTTACTTCAAAGAAAAAGTAACTTATTGTTACAAGAAGCAAGTGCAGACAGGTAGATAATCTAAGGCAGTACGTTTTGTTACACGAGCAGGCTCGCTAGGGGTCACTATCGTTCGATAACTGAAGTTATTCTTGGAAGGACTGACCATGAAGCGAGGAGCGAATGTGTGAGGTCTGAGTGCGTTGATGTCTTTTATAAGAACGCTAAATATTACACGATTTTGCTGTTTTTTTTTTCAATCTGGTTCGTTGTTCATTGCCTGTAGATAGATTTGTGCTGATTGGCGTGTTGATTTTTATTAGTTTTAATTATAGTAAATTGTTGTTGTTTATTGTTATGGTTAATTGCCCAGTTCGTCTACTTGTAGGAAGCGCTATTGCTAAGCATGTCTTAGGTTCACACAATAAATGGTACTTTTTAACTGATTGGGTGTTTTGGCTACAATAAACATATTTATAAGTAGGTATTTCATTTTTATTTTAGTTGGTATTCATTATTAAAACATATCACAGATCATTTTTATTTTTCGATTTTTTTTTACGTAATTGCAACTGCCACTGTTTCGAATAGGATTAAGTTCACCTTTGTTTTAGACCGCATTTGCGTGCTTAATGTATTTTATGGAAGATATTATTTATAAGTTAAAAGGTGTAAATAGGTTTTGAGCGCTCAGCAAGCGATACGTTAATATATGGCTAACTAGCCACACTTTAGCTCAGTGTCGTGTCGCGCCGTCGGACGCGGGCGTGCGTTAGTGTGCCGTTTCTGAAGATCGAATGTTGTTTAGGTAACCTATCTACACCTTTGTATTTATAATATCATTGAATGAAAGTGTTTCTGGGAAGTGTCAGGAGGGGACGTCCTAGAATAACATACACAGGCCCTATTGCTACAGTCCTTCCTTAAGGCTGCGTATGACCAGATGTATGAACATAAACGAATCAAAAGAAGTTTCTAAGAATCATAGCCGCGCAAATCATGGTCGCGTTCTGTAGTTTTCGGCATCCCTCATATGGGAAAAAAGTATGACTTTATGTATGAATGTGTAAGTATTAAATAAATAAACAGTTTGTCTTAAGGGCTATGACTCTTTGTCTCGTCTAACACCGTACGGCTAAGTCGTAACATTACCTCTATTTACGTACTTACGAGTGTTTATGCGCCCTGAAGGATGCGCTGTACATTTGAACCTCTTTTAAGTTTATTGTACTTACAGCTACTATTTTTATTTGTTTAGAAGCTTTACGATTGATTTTAGAACGGTTCTTATGGTCTCATATACAAATTCACATTACACAAACACGCACAAGCACGATCATTTGTTCTGTGTCTGGGTGTAATTTATCTATAATATGTATGTATTTAGAAATATATAAGTATATTTATCAGCTGTTTAGTACCCATAACACAAGCTCTTAGCTTAGCTTGGGACTAAATGGCGTTGTGTGAAAAAGTTGTGGAATATTTATTTTATTTATTTATTGATGTAAAATTATGTCTGCATTCTCCGAAGGGTTAGACAAATGCGTGTCTTACTTTCAGAGTTACAGATTAGTCTCATGCTCGTGAGAGATGGGTAACTAAGTGTGAACTTAGTTACCCATCTACGGACTAACCTCGGTAAGCATAGCGTCTGGTGGGATAACATTTAAGTTACATTGGATTTATTATCCCATTAAAAGTCTCTGTTCGATATTGTTACTGAACCTTTCATTAATATTTATACCATTTACTGAGCATTTTATTGTATTGAGATTCAAGTTCTTCAAACGAATCAGACAGACGTGTTGTCTTCTTCGCAGCAAACAAAAACACTACGAAACGATGAAGGGCTGGCTTTTTGACTTTTGAAAAGTGGTGATTTTCATCCTAATTTGAATAAATATGATTTGAAATTTCTAAATAAATCCCAATTCCTTACACGTCCTAAGACGAACTTGACCCTAAGGTCCATATAACAAAGCCTAGACGATGTATTTGTCCAACATTTTAACATTCTTATCTTTATTGGTGTAACAGGATTCGTTGTTTTATACGTGATTTAACTTTATGAGGTAAGTAGTACTACACTCATATGTCATGACGTTTTACAACTAATACTGTTAGAGAGGTTAAGAATGCGTGGGTTCATTTTAACTTAACTTTTCAGAATTCCATTTTCCCGGACTTTTGCAAGTAGGACTCGCGCTTTGAGGTACCTATCCTAATAGTATCAAGACACACGTATAAATTTCAAATTAAGGGCAGGAAAACTAAAATGGCTGAATATAATATCGATAACAATAAAAATTTCGAAGAAATTACAATAGCATTAGAAAGGACGGATATGCAGCATCGTAATAATGAAATAGTAACAGTTATTGCGTCATCTGATGACGTAGCACAGAGAAAGGTTTCAACATACAATCATGACAAAATAGATCCATCTAATATACTCCTCATATTCAAGAATCATATCTTTAAATTCAAAGATATAGAAGTAGTACTTGTAGGTAACTGATAAAGTAATAAATCCTGGCAAGATTAAAGCAGTCCCCAAATGTGACACTGTTTGATATAACAGTGATAATATTGGGATTCAAAGATGAAACATAAAACATTGTGGAAAAGGGTCATAGTGTTAATGTAATTGTTGATGCAGATAGGGTTAAAGTAAATTTTAATGATATTTTTTTTTGTTCTAGCAGTAGACGATTTTTTAATGGCGGAAACAAGACAGAATTTATTTAGTGTTTTATCGCCTCTAATTATGTAACAAATATTTTGAGAGGCAATGGCTTTTGACAGTAATTAGATTAACCTCCGTGCAATGTTCTTCGATTCGTTAAATTAACTTTAGCTAATGCGTTTCATCTATAAGTTCTTATTGGATTTACTTAGTTTAGGTACAGGCAAACATCGTGTTCATCCAAAACTCCTTTTGAGCGGGTGCTTCTGATTGTAATATCTACCTCAACAGCTCTAAGCGTATTTGTGGTTTACTAAAGTTAACTAAACACCGGCTTTCGTTTTTTATTTACTTAAGTTTGGTATGCGTTCACGTGAGATCAGCCTCTTAGATGACTAAACCATAGGTCCGTATCTCTGTTTATCCTAAGATATCTTTCCTAAGGTATCATAATGATATTTACTTTTTGCACGTAACAGATAACAATAAGATAAATCTGACACAATTTTATCAATGGCAACAAAATATTTGAGATAAATTCATTGGCCGTTTACGTGTAAGGAGTCCTTTAAATATTTACGTTTTTCGTTATTTGTAGTTGATTTTGACCGTGTTTGTTTTTTTTTCTTTTGTTTAGGTAGTTTAGGCAGTTTGAAATATAAATAGTTAAATATCAGTTAAATTTAATATATGGGGTGTGAATCTCTTTCTGGCATTAGTGGTATCTAAAAATCCTATAGGATTATTACACTAACCATCTGGTAAAAGTAAATCTTTTCAAATTATAATTAGTTACATATGTAACAGTTTACGATAAGGTGTTGTATCAATGATGATGACTGATCGCAGATAATATATGTATATGCAAGTACATGTACTTGCATATATTATCTGCGATCTATTTTTACAAAATATCTCTCATGAGAGATATTTTGTAAATAAGAGTAATAGTTAGCAATGATTCTCAAGTGTGTCATATAAATTTAAAACTTTTACCTCATTTTGTAATCAAAACAAGAAGGTAAAAGTTTAAATTTGTCATTTTACTCCTTTACTATGAGGAGTACCAGTGACGTGCAGTTTAATCCCCAGATTAACCACATATTTGACGTGGTTTAAGTCGGACTTAACTTTACTCTGCTATCATTAATAAAGAGGTTAATGAGCACTTTATGCTCAGAAGCAGTTTCTAAAGTTAGTAAACAATAATTTACAACTATAGATGTTACGAATATATTCTAATGTAAACATGATCAAAAAATATAAATAAACTTATTGCGACTTTATGATTAACACCATCACCATCTATGAATGCCCACTTGGAACCAATTTTTTTCGCAAATAATTTGTAAATTGATATGAAAAAAAAAACTAGCTTATAAGCTTACTTGGAACTAAGTTAATATCACTTGAACCAATCCAGCATCCAATTACACACCGGTTCCGACTGAACACCCACGGGGGACAAAACGAAAAAAAAAATTGCAGATTTTTTTTCTTTTTTACTCACTTTTTTTAAAATTCCGTAATGCAAACAACACTAAACTGACCGTAAGTTTTATTGAGCGAACGAATGTGGCGCGTCTCGTTTGATACTGGCGTGCGTTCAGCCTCACGTACCTTTTGCGTTTGGTCTTTCCGCTTCACGCTTGACGTTTTTATGGATCAGTCAACGCTGTGATTGGCCGGGACGACGAGCCCGTCGCTACGTCACACGAAAGCCTTTAGGGCTCACGCAACCGATAGATTTTACTATAGTTTGGCAATTTGTTTGCAGTTGTAGCGCTGTGCGGTGGTTGAATTCGTTGATAAGCTCCACTTTGCGCTTTTGACCGCTTCAGTTACTTTTTTTTGTTAATCACAATTATTATAGTCAATTTATACAGTTGGATCATAAGAGAAACCGAGTGCAGTTTTGTTACTTACAAAGATTACTTGAATTATCTAAATAAGATACACCGATATCAAAGTTACTTAGCGCTTAGGTGAAGTTCTAGAACACTAACTGAAGCTAATTAACACGTCTAATTATTAAAAACAATCTAACGAACACAATACACACATCGGTTAAATAAACGCAACAAAAAGTTCAAGTCCAACAACGTCAAAAATCAAGAATGCACTACAAACAAATCCAATCAAAATTTGACCGCACTTTAGACCAGTGTCCAGCGTGAAAAAAACTGTAGACAATAGATTTTACAATAGAAACATTTCAAAGGACTCACCCAAGTGTTATAACCAGACGTTTATTCGGCGAATTCACACAGTAGCACGATCACTAACGTCTTTCTGATGCTCCCGGCGGTAAGCGACTAACGTCCGAGTTGTCAGGCCGCGTTTCGTGTGTGTCTCTGAAATGCGCGACAACGTCGGGCCCTCCTATTGTTTGTCGATTATACTTGTATTTGTGGGCTGTGTCCCTGTGTGTGTTTAATTGAGGTAATTATTTGTCTTTACTTTTTGTTATCTCGAAAAATAATTCGTAAATTTGTTTGGGATGCAAATTTTACTGTGTATTTATATGTAGGAACTGACGAGAAATAACCTAAAAATAAACTAAATTGTACATGTTCGTTCACGGATCATAAATAAATCTATTTTTAGTCACTGAATATGTACCCAGTAAATTCCAGGCTCAGTAAATTTGGTCCTCACACCCTCAATAGCAGACGGAGCCGCGAATAAAAACTAGTTGTTTATAATTAAGTAAAATGATGCACTATGCGTCTGCATTCTTAGCCAATAAAACGAAAGTACCCACTGTGACGTCAATAGCCATGTCGGTACAAAATCGGGCGTCCGTCGGTCGCCTTAAAGTCGACTTAAACGGACGGCAAACAGTGGTTCCGCGAAAATTAACATAGTTTAGCAGAATACCGTATCAGTTTTAAATTTTAACTTTTAAAGGATTTGATTGATGCTTGTTTTGACTAGACAGTTTGGCGAAAAGAGAGGCTTTTCGCCAAAAAGTCAACTGACAATTGAAATACTGTCATTTGTAGATGATTGACACCCATTACAAGTAATAATGAGAAGCTCGAAAATATGACAACCAGTCTCCCACGGGGAATCGTATTACTTTATTTCTGTAAGCAGTCGCTCCATGTAAAACACTGGTATTCTGCAGCATGTGATCGACTGGAAGCGAATTTAATGATGATGATCTCAAACCATTAAGAAAAATAAAATGGGCTCTTAGGCATGCATGTTATTTCTCGCTAAAGGTTTGACGGATGAGTAATATGTTCAGTAGTTTTATTTAACTTCTTAACATCTATAGCTTATCATGTATCTAGATATTGCAAGGCAATTCAAGGGAGCACTACCTTGCAGCACCAGCCTGCGTAGCATGAACACATTGAACACCAAAGAAACGGCCTTTGTCTACAGACGAATCGGCAAAGTGACAGATTATATAGACATTTCTTTCGTCTCGAGCATAACAATGTCAAGAAAGATGAGAAGTTATATGCAATGCCGAACAATGCCGAGCATGAAGTGCGTACCTATTTTCTCTACTTTTGACAGTTCTTTTCGAAACATTTCCTGTCAACAAGTGTCAAACAGTCTACATCAAATGAGACCTAGACAAGAGCAATTTGACAGTTGCTATAGACAGCATGTAAATTTCTTTCTCTACGTACAAGCGCTTTGTCAACGAGTCGCCTCATGCTCGGGTAGAAGAAATATCAAGTTGGACAGAAAAAAAATTGTCGTGACTCGGAAGAAAGATATTAAGTGTTCATGCTACGCAGGCAGGGAGCTTTCAACTCGTTATTATGTACCGATAAGGCCCCGCAATTTTTTATATTTAGCAGAAGTAATACTTATTAACATTCAAGTATCTAAATGCACTTTTTATATTTTACAAAATCCAATCAGAACTAATAGATATTATTATTCCAGCCCAGGTTTAATTTGGAATACACATATGGGCCATCTTTCTGGAACAATGTACAGACGCCAGCACATCAAGTTACCCCAATGTGTCAAATTTTCCCAATTGAATATGAACCTTATTCTGTTTGATATAAAGTTGAAAAACGATCAAAGAAATTTGACACATTCAAGTCTGTACAATGTAAAGAAATAGAAGAATCTCTCTTGAACAAGCCTGAATTTTGTGGAGGTGTGCAAATATGAGAGGCCCTGATTAGATGCATTGACTGACACACAGAGATTATATATGAGAATTTTCTCAGAAGCGATAACGCAGCCTTCGACGTGTCACACCATAATCTTCTCTGTACTCTCATGTACGGAGGTTTTACACTCTCAAAGTAATGTTGTGTTTATGTCTTGTTAATTTTTCATGGTGATAGGAAACTTTACCCAATGATACTATTTTACCAGAGTTGTATTGTACCCGACAATAATGCTACAAAAGAAAAAGTTTTTAGGTTTTAAGGGAAATGTATCAAAACCAACTTTATCTATAAAACATGAAAGAAAAGAAAATTATCAGAAGCGATCACTCAAATCATATCAGCCAAATGGAAAACCGATTACTTAAGCACGATGACGTGCCAACATCAGATTACCCTCTTTAAGAAAGACCATACTGCGTCACTCGTACAAACGGACCAAAAGAATATTCATAGTGACAAAATTAACAATCTGCATTATACTCTAACTCCCTTAATAACACGGAGTAAAATTACAACCCGTATGTCTAGAACGATTGTTTGAGGTCAACATAACGGCCATTCGAATGATTTTAAAATTAATAATATGATCGTTTCAAATATTCGAATATAATAATTTATTATTTAAAATGTATTCATTTCTATGAGTAATAAACAAATAATGTTGTACCTAATGCATCCGTTCCGAAACCTTGAAAAAATTCAGAGAGACCTACCATTCGGATAACTCAAAATCTTGAAAGACACGTCTTCAAAATTTTGTAGGTAGTCTTCGTAATGTTTGCAAAGAGTGATTTATATTTATTTCCATAACATAAGTGTTTTGTTGTGCCTAATACACATTTAGTTTTAGCCATACAGCGAAAACCTCTGATCGGGTTTAATAAGTGCAATCAAATATAAAACTTCGAGTTATTGACTTCGTAAAATTATTTGCCTGGATATTAACGACAGCAGTTACCTACGGCATCAAAATAATGATAGGGACTTTTTACAGAATAAACAGAGTACTATACTCTAGAAAATTGGCCACGGGAACTTAAATTGCGAAATTGTAAGCATCTGAATGAAAATCATGCGCCATTAACCAAAAAACCCATCGCCGAATATGTACTTCTATTGATAAGGGAATAATAATCTTAAGCTTTTGTAAATTCCATTTCAAGTGCTATTTTACGACATGATTATACATATACCATAGTGGCAGACAAATAAAAGATGGGTGGGTGTGAAAATAGATTAAATGTCTAGAAAAGAATTGAACTTTGACTGGTCTACTAATATGGAAGAAAAATAGTAGGAGAGTAGATCAGAAATAAATAGAGAAGTGTCCAAGAGGATGATGATGATATCAAGAATTAATTGATTATTAATTGATCTAGAGCATCTGATCTTTTTAATGGAGAGCCCATTCATGAAAATGAAATTGCCAAAGAAGGAACGTTCCTCAACAAAACTTAACAGATTGGTGATCACAGTATATATATAGCAAACTTTATTCTTGTTCACAACTCCATAAGGAATCAGAACACAAACATCCAAAATATTTATGTTTAATAAACAAGATTTGGACTCTTATCAGATAAGGGTATCGTTACGTAGATTATGTATGTGTTGATCATATGTGACGTAAACACATGTGACTAATTCGTCAAAATAAATAAACGAGAACTAATATCCGTTGAAGGTAAAGGAATTGTCGTTGACGAAAAAGTAGAAGATGAAGTGTTTAATTTATAAACGGTAGCTACACAACAGTTAAAAACCAATTTGAATAATGTTAAGAAGAATACTGTGAAGGCACTGTGATTGTATTAAATATTCGTATAGACCAAACAATTCCATGATGCAGCCACTAATGATGAACACAGGCGAAGTCCAAGCATACGCCATCTTAAAATAATAAAAACTGAATCGGAAATACCAAAAAACATCATAACCGTACCAACGCAAATAGGAAATCCAACACCGAATTAGTCAGTGGCACTTACAACCAATAAACTAATAAGACATACTGAAGAACATGTAAAAAAAACTCGTTAGAAAATACTCACTAAAAACCGCAAATTTTAATAACTTTGATTTGTCTGGTGAATCATCAAAATGCGGCGACCGTGACTTTGAACGACTGTACAGGCCCGACCGTGACGGTAGCACGGAAGTTTAACAGGGTCATCAACACGTCATTTCATGTCTACTAGGGTAATTAGTCTCACTTTTACTTAATTAACATCTGAAGACCTGAAAACGGTACTGTATTAAGGTGTTACGATGTCGATGTTAGATTGAATATTTAATATTCTTTACTTTTATAAGATTTAAATAGAAATTACCAATGCTATAAATACAGCTAAAATAAGGTGAGAAGGATCAATTTATAATTTTACCTAATCACTAAAGGTGAACCGAAAGAGCATGCAAACGCATTGCAGCTATTTATGTATTCAGCTCAGCCAGCATTCACCGAATCTGAGAAATGATCCTTTATTATAAACACATTACCATTTCGACAGTTCAAAGCGAAGTGCACTATCTTAAACCTACATTTCACAGACTGCTTTATAACCACTGATATTAGTATGTTCCATGTGTTTCAACCGTGTATGGTCGTGAAGACACGATACAAGACGTTACTTATAAAAATGTTAATTTGTAAATCTTCTACTTATCGTATGGTTAGTGACAAATCTGGTCTCAGAATTTTAATACCGCCCCTGGGCCTCTTTCTTGGCATCACATGCCCTCGAGAAATATCTCTCAGGCATGCCAGTTTCCTCACGATGTTTTCCTTCACCATTTTTGAAGCAAGTGTTAATATTATAATATTAATTAATTTGCAAATGAATCCAAAAATTCAAAGGTACCTTGGGTTGGAACTCAGTACCTATGATTTGGCTATTTTCCGGTCACACCACTGAGCTATCAATGCTTTGTAATTAGCACTTTGACACGTCTATACTTTAATTATGTCAATAAATTAAACCTAGATAGATGAGGTCGGTGTTTCCTAGATGAATACTCTAGAAGAAACCAGAGATGTAAAAGGCTCTGACTTGTAAAGTCTGTGCAGTGGTTAGATCATGAGAACCATGTAGGTTAATGTTTGAGGAGGGATCTCTTGGGGGTAGCACCACACAGGCTTGAATGGAACTGCCAGGCAGTACACGCATGTGTCTGATAACGTGTAGCCTTAGTCAGAACTTAAGAAGCTCAATGATCTATTAGATAAAGTAGGCCACTATTTGACAATACGAGAGAGAGAGAGAGAGTTTAGTTGTTACTGGTTACCCTGAAGACCCAGATGTCAAAGTCCCAGACCGATAACTTATCTATCTTCACATCACAATAGAAACATTCGCCAATAAGGATGTAAGTGAGAACAGAAACAGAACCTTTGACCGATAAAGTGTAGCCGCCGCGCCGGTGAAACCTTGACAGTACCACGTTTCAATCATTGTTAGTCGACCAGCTGTCAATATTAATCTAGTATCTAGAATAAAGTATCAATGAATCATATCGTTGTATTCTGGGGATCATGTTTGAAGTATATTTCCATTATAATCCAAGAGTTTGAGGAAAGGATGGATTATATCTTGCGTTTTTACACTTGGGAAGATATTACAGTTTATGGATTACGGTGAATGCCTCAGGGAGCTATTCTAGACCCCAAAATGTTGATCACATTTTAAATTGTACTTAATATTTGTTCTAAACTTGATAACTTTTAAATACATAGTTAATCATAATCAAATGTTAATATAGATAAATGTAAGACCGTATTCTATCGCGTGATGGATGCATTTATCAATAAGTATGACAGTCGAAGGAGGTAAACTGATTAAAAGCCACCATCATTACATTGTGTCATACTTAAATGAATAATTTCCTTATACTAACTCGAAATAAAACAAGGAAACATATACCCGGTTATTTTTATCAGCAGATAAGAATGTGTAACATATTAATTTTGTAACACAGCATAATAGTTTTAGATTTCCGGAATAAGTCTTTGAACTATGGAAATTTTTTAGGGCCTTATTTAATAACTATATCTATGTAGGATATTTGGAAAACCTTTGTTAAAACTGTCTGTAGGAAGCGTAATACGTGTACCCAGAAGATTCAAGAATGATATTACTAAGTATGTTTAGTAAAAAAATGGCCGTGAAGCTAGACATCGAATTGGTAAAGAAAATAATAACAGAGAGGTTACCAAACTTATTAAGCTTAGAGTACATTCATTATGTAACTACAGCGTCTCGTGTTTACTTTGACATCACATAACATGTATTTCGACTTATCGAAGGAGATAAACACAAGGTAAATAACAGTGAAGATGATGAGACTCATCGTTTCAGCATTTAAACAATGTCGATTCGTGATTTTTTGTTCCTGTATCAATAAAAATTTATTACATGGAGTTTATCCGAATCATCCCCATGAGCAATGTTTTAGAGTTTAATGAATCACGATTTATTTTAAAAGAAAAGGTAACTAATTTTTGAAGACAATATTTCTTACTTCAGTACATTTTTTTCAAATGTTGTTTGTTTTATCAGTCTTTGTCGGGCTCAGATCATGATAGACATAATTTACCTTTCAACCGTGTCAATTAGAGACACAATAGAAATACAATGACAACGCGGATACCGGTGTCCTCTTGGGGTTTAGTGAATTAAGCTTTTTAAAATGCTTGAAATATACACACATCAAAAGTGTCTAGCGATCAACATATATTTTTGCAATAACTTTTCTCCTGATTGATATTAATTAAAATTTTCTTTAAGGATTCATCAAATAAAGTGTTTTCGTTTGTCACAGTAACGATAAACCAAGTCACCTTTGCATTAATAAAGAAATTTGCCATTTTCCTATTAAAGGGATTTTTGACATTTGAACCACTAACATTGAAGTTCGAAAAAAAGACTGAAATAACAGTTTTCTTTAAAATTTTATTGGGTAACTTAAACAATTAATAATCCGTGTTTCTACCGCGAACACCGCGAACACTACTAACAACACAAGAACATCGGTTTGGCATACTCAAAATGAGTTCATCCAAATCACGCTGTGGAATGGCCGCCCATGTTCGTTGCAACAACAAAAAAAGGTCTTCTTGCGACTGGATACCCTCCATATTCGGCAGAGCTCTTCTCTGTAGCATATCCCATGCATGCTCAATCGGGTTCGAGTCTGGCGACTGAGCAGGCCAGGGCAGGACATTGATGTTAGCTGCGGCGAGAGTCTGTCTTACAACTCTTGCGGTGTGCGGTCGTGCATTATCATGCATTAACTGAAATAAGGGACCGATTTGCACTTGTAGAGGAACGATGACGTCTGATACAATCGTCTCAGCATAAATTTGAGCGTTGAGGTTGCCTCTGATCCAAATCAACTCAGTTCTTCCGCCGATCCAAATACCCGCCCATACCATGATGGTTCCACCACTATAAGGATGGACTTCCTGGCAGGATTTTAATCGCTGTTGGCGTCCAGGGGTTCTCCAGTGTCGTATACGTCTTGTATCCGGTCTCATACCAAAACGAGACTCATCAGAAAAGCACACGAAACGCCATTGTTCTTCTGCCCAATTTCTGTGTTCAAGAGCCCATTGATATCGAATCCTACGATTGTGCATTGCTATAGGTGGTACCCGTAGCGGTCTTCGGGAATGAAGGTTCACTTCATGCAAGCGGTTTCTGACTGTTTGGTCGCTAATTAAGTTCCCTGAAGAGTGATGAAGCCTCACGGCTAACATCATGGCGGTTATTGTTGGAGCTCTTCGAGTTAAGATTTGAATGTATCAGTCTTGTCTCCGTGTGGTGCAGCGATACCGTCCTCCATGGCGCTCAGCCACGGTACCAGTGCTTCGGTAACGTGTCCAAAGTCGACTGATAACACTCTGACTTGTATTCAGAGCTAAAGCCACAGTACGTTGCCGGGAACCAGCTTCTATCATTCCCACGGCTCTGAGCATTTCTTCCCTGCTTAAATGACGTCTCCGCTCCATAATAACGTTGGTTTTAATCAGTAGTAGGGAAACAGTAGCACTAATAATGTCTTCAATGCGTTGTATGTTTTTAAAATATTGACAGCTGATTTTCATCTTTTACTCGAATTTGATTCACAGTTCCTGATTCAAATTATGAAATGCACCAAAAAGGATCCATATAAATTTATAAAATCATAAATTTATTACAAAGCCACATCTCAATCTCAAGAAATCCGCATAAAAATGCTTGATCCCTAGACACTTTTGATATGTGTAGTTAATATCAAAATGTATACCACCACAGTTCACGTGTAAGACAATGTTTAACTTGATAAGTTAAAAAAATAACAAAATAAAATTTATTGTAATCAAATCAGTGTGTTTGAATTTATGATTTGTATTATTTACCTTTATATTCTAATACATCCATGATTTCTCAATATTGTGTATTGATATTTCAAATCATTCAGCATGTATGCTAAGTTTTGTGGTAATACCTATATAAGTTTCGTAGGCGTATTGTGTCTGGTGATATTTACATAATTGCTTTGATCAATAAACTGACAATGTATACATGTTTGTTTCAAGACGCAGTTTTTAAGACTTCTAAAAATTACTTCCCACGTCACCTTTAATACCAGAAAAACGGTAAGTACCTGTAGGTGAACGTCATTCACTAAATGTTGCAAAACCGGTTGCATATAGTCTGTTTTGTTTAAATTTATATTATTCAAAATAGAATGAGAATCAGCATTACGTAAACGTCTAAAATTGCTTGAGACAGAAAACGGACCCAAAACACCAACCCTTCTTTATTTGTGTTTATGCTGTGAAGAAGAAGAAACGGAACTAACTTTGAGAAGTTCTTCGCTTCTTCTTCTTCAAAACATAACTCATAATTGTGTCTGATGTGCCTTCTGTCCAAGGACGCCGCGCCGGTTTGATTTCCCTAGATTATAATATGATCGTAATCTTTTATAATTCCTTTGCATCAAAGTTGATCCACCAACGTCATAATGACGTGGCTATCATTCTTTAAATCTTTACGTTTAGCTTTAACTGAAGTAAAAAGCGACTAGTTAAACCTTAATGTAGCATATGGCATAGCACGGTGTATGACGTCAAATATACCCAAGATTTCCGTGTTCTTTTTCCTTTTTTTGATTTACGTACGAGTAAAATGATGAAGCAGACCTTTGGCCAATATATTTGCTAAATCATGACACAGGTCCTAACCTGTCTTATAGACAGTTTAGGGATAACAGTTTTCTGTTGAAGTGAATAATGGGAAAGTTATGGTCTGCGTATGAATAGTAGCCCCTCCAAGCCGTATATAGTATTTCAAAAATCATGATCATCAATACTTCGTCCAATCGTCCTAAGCTTAACTAATTTGTTTAGGGGTTTTTGACTTGCATACTTAAATCGCTATTTCCACCACCACTTCGATCATCTCTTACGGATAAACAGCTCCATAAGATGAAGTAAGTAAAAGATGCCAAATTAGATTTTCACGTAAACTTAGACCGCCATGTTTTATTTTAGTTGATCTTATTTAAATATCTGCTCTTTATTCTAGTTTTAAGAAAGCTTTACTTCTACTGCTATTGACAGCTCATATAAATACCCGATCCTTTCTTGTTTTACTGCAGTTGCACCATATTTTAAAGAAGCCAATATTATTATTGCGACTGTTGCGTACGTGGATTTATATTGTGTTTGACCACAGACAAATGACTCAAGCCAAAGATCATGCCTAACCTTTGGCTTCATATCCTATGACGTCTCGAAAACAATTTCTTCCCGTTCACCATCTTGCGGAGGTAAACAATAATTGTCAATGTTACATAACACTGTCTCGGGAATTCCGTGACGAGTACACAATTATGAGCCTACTGGTACATTTGCTGTTTATCTCTCTAGCATTTAATTGCTCTGTGTGTTTATAACTTTAATATACTCTTTCATTTTTATGAGTATTAAAATTTGGTGTTAAAAGCAGGTTGCACCGCACTTGAATGCTTATTTACGTAGAAAGAAATATCAGACCCTATCAGTAGTTCTATTTTTGATGTAACTTTAACACGGTCTCATGATAAGTGTAAATGTGGCACTTGTTTTAAATTGCCACTTAAGTACTACTTATTTTTTTCTACCGAGACAAATTTCATAAATCAAGTTTGTACCTTTACAAATCCTTGGCTCGTATATTTAATTTGTACAATAAAAATATTTGCGCTTTATTTATATTTGAGCAGAAATACAATGCTGTATTTAAGTAGGGGTGGTTATACAATATTTGATCGTGAACTCTAATGCCAGCTAATGAGGGATTGTCATCATTATCAACATTAGGCTCTTCAATCAAAGCCCGTTAATGAAGAGTGGTGACCATAATCACCGCGTTTGATAAACGAATCGATATGAAAGATCTCGTATTTTTTAATTAGGTAGAAAATAGGGTTCGCCTCTTTGCGACGTGTCAAATCTATAGCTTAACTACAAGTATGTAGGCAAACAAGACTAAACTATTAATCATGAGTCGAATCGTGATATGCTCTATATCTTACAATGGCAGGTTTTTCCTCAATCCAATATTAATGTATGTTATAAAGTATTGACTGACATTCATAGACAATCATTTGCTTCCATATATAGCGTTCGCAAAAACCGGCAAAGAGCGAGTTGGCTTTTTCCATAGAAGGTTGCGCCACTTTCAAAGTTAAATGTCATTTTTATATCGACGGCAAAACAAAAACAGGATTTGTTGAATATTAAATATTTGATTAAAAATAAGCCACATCCTTCCATATCTTTTCATTTTAAACTATTTAAACTTCTATGTAAATTGTAAATCTTTTCAATATTTATTTCACGTGCTACTATGTAACTTTAGTTTTTAAACCAAATAGTTTAAAAAAAAAAATGACATGTAAAAGTATCTGGGAAGATCTACTTACAGAAATAAATACCATTTCATTTCATTTCATTTTAACTAGTAGACCGTATTGTTTACATCTATTCCAAATTTCATGTCTATACCACTGTCGTTCTTGAAATATGAAGCTATGACAGCCAGACAAACAAACAGAAAGACAGTCGAAGTCGCATCATAACGGTTCCTTTTTTACCATTTCGGTGCGGAACTCTAAAAACACTGCAATATGCTGCAGAAAGCCGCGTGTGAAAATTTCCGTTTAGATTCACGAGAAATTTTATGTATAGTAGGTATGAGTCAGTGATGTTAGACGGTGAAACTTTTAAGGCAAACTTTTCCGTACCAGCTACTAGGAAGTGGAATATTTCCGTTTCTTCAGAATTAAAGTGTACGAAATTATACAGGTGTGTTGCGCGATAATTCTTGGTACTTTATTGTGAATGGAGGGCTGCCCTTGATATTAAAACACTTGTGTGTACAGCCAGTGTTGTTGTTGATTGCAAACAAAAAATAAAAAATAAACATTACTGAAGGGATTTGTGAAGTCAAAAACGTGTGTGTGTGTGTTGTGAAAACAAAGCTTGTGGCAGCCTCACGAACGACCGAACGTTAAGCCAAGCTTGACGAGTGTGATCCCGGCTTTCACTTGTAGTTTTTTGACGTTACGAGTAGCCAGAAGCTCGAGAGTCTGACAACCAGTGCCCTAAGTGCGAGTTGTTTTTACGCTAACGCGATCGAAACGTTCACCGCGTTTGGCTCTCTGATTGGTTAAAAGCTTGGAGCTGGCGAATCGGAGCGCCGAACGTCATGAACGTGTCGATCGCGTTAACGTAAAAAACTCGCACTAGGCACCCTGTTTAATCAAGGGGTATCGTGTTACCCAGTAACGTCGCTCCATGGAAAACACTGGTACTTAGCTGCATCCGGTTAAACAGGAAGCCGACCCCAACAGATAACTATGTAGTCTAATTTCTGCCAAAGCAGATAATGATAAAAAAAGCATAAAGTTGACAATAAATCGCTATCTAAAACGTGATCAATAAAGATGCTATCATCATGCTATCATTAACTAAGTAGCTCTGTCTGTAGTTTAAAATACATATGTAGGTGTTTTACTTTATAAAATATGTAAGCAGTTCAGGCGCTAACACGGGCCATAAATTTCCCGAACTACGGTGCAACCGGCGTTTAAGTGACCACAATAGTATTTTCTACGAATTACTACTGGTACGGTGCCACTGCACTACGCCAACATGCCTATGACTCACGTTTACCTGATACATATCAATCAGAGCTCACTTTACTGAAGTATGTAGGATACAGGGGGAGCTTTCGGCAATTAGTGATTAATCATTTACCTGATTGAATTTTAATATCACTACATCACTATCACTACAATAGGCTATTTGACATTTTAGTTTTTAGTCCATCATCTAGATTACAAGAAAATGTTCGACCCATATTTTTTTTTTACAAATTGATGGAAAACTGCTTAGATTAAGCGCATTAAAGTTGAGGAGACGGCTTGTAACGTCATTAACTAGTATAAACTGCACTGGCTAGGGACGTCATGCGACATTTTGACTCGACGTATCGCCGTTATTTTTTTGATTACGTGTAAAAAGTAAAAAATATGTGTCGAATATTTTCTTGTAATCTAGATGAGGGACTAAAAAATAAAATTTTGTCTAATAGCCCATTATGAAACAAACTCCTCCGCCACGTCTATCTGTTCGCGATAAACTCAAAAACTACTGCACCGATTTTCATGTTCTTTTTTTACGTATGGATAGAGTGGTTTACGAGGAAGGTTTTAATTTATAATTTGTCTAGTTTTTGTTAACGTTGGCTAAAATAAAATTATATTTATTTGAGGTGCCGAAAAACCAAGAGCGGCATCAGCTTTAGGTATAAATTTAAGTTCTTCCAACTTATCAAACAGACGTGTGGCTTGGTAGTTTGAACGAAGGGTGGACATTTTTAAGGTGCTGCCTTATGTAATTTTTGGCGTTCAAAAAGTACTGTTCCTCAGGCTAATTTGAACGAATGAATTTAGATTTTGAATGGTGATCATGGTTAGCCGGGGCCGCGATATAATTACGAGAATTTAAATACATAGGATTATACCTGGTGCAGTATATAGTTCAGCTAATGATAAGAACGCAATTACTACTTAATAGGATAGTTTTCTGTTTAGGACTTAGAACAATTTGAAGAATCGAGACTTTTTCTAGATTTAGAATACTTTGGACAATTTTAGACATTAGTTTTCGGGCTCCTCACTAAATATCTACTTCTATGCACAGACAGGTAAAGTACTTTAACTGTTGACTGACGCAATAAAAACCCCCGGTTACCGTGTTTCTAGGAAAATTAAAAATAAACTTTGCATACATATATGGATACCTACATACATACGTAAACTCACGCCTTTTTCCGTGGAAGAAACTACGAAATTCCACCAGCTCGATCCTTACATTTATTACCTACTTAGCTCTGTTTACGTTCATACATAAATGCTTGTCACTTGCAAGTAGGTACTATCTTTCTGGAGGTTATAATAATAGACTGGCCTGTTGCTCTAGCGTTTAGTGGTACTACTATGACTATGACTATGACTGGTGGCTCTGACTGCTAAGGAGGAGGTGGTGGGTTCGATTCCCACCCAAGACAAATGTTTGTGTGATGAGCAAGATCATTGGTTCTGTGTCTGGGTGTAATTCATAAAATGGTAGGTTTTTAGAAATACATAAGTATGTTTATTGGTTGTTAAGTACGCAAGCTCTGCTTAGCTTGGGACTAGATGACGTTGTGTGAAAGTTGTGGAATATTATTAGTATTAAATCACGAAAAGTTTTTTGAACACATAACCCATAATTTGTCCTTGACCCTAGGAAAATTATTACTTTGGCTAGATTCTAAGCATTTCCATTCAATGTGTCAGTCTATTAGGTATTTTAAATTACCAGTCAACAGCAACGCGGATAAATTTCACGACGTTTTATAAAATTTACCGTCAGGTTTAGGTAGGCACATAAATAAATAAATAACCGCAAATAATCTGACGACACGTCGTGTCCTGTGTGACGTATATTACTAACTGACGTAAAGGGAGCAAGGTGGTTATTGCTGCGCGCGCAGCTTGTTATCGTAGCACGCGCATCGTTCTAATCAGTTAATTTCCCTCTTTTCCCCATATGAACACTATAAAGAGATTATTCTCTACATATTCCGTTGCGTCATATTTATTTTTCCTTGGTTCATTTGAAAACGATTGTTAAGGAAGGAGTAATCTATCTTCGTCAAACTCAGGTTTTTTATCATTTTTACCTTTTATTAATATTGTACATGTCGGTTTATAACTAAGTTACGATTAGTAGCCATACAAAGTACCTATGCATTGAATTATATCTGATTGTTTTCAACGTAACTGGCGATGTTTAAAATCTACACACTTCAAGAAAATTTTAACCTCGAGAGAAAAAATTAAAGACACCAATGATAGTACGTTATTTTTAGATAAAATAGACGTAATGAATGTTTTCTTTGTATCCACGATTTCTTTCGCTTTAGTAGGTATAATATTATATACCATACATTAAACTATTCTCACAAAAAATCTCAACGATATCGTCGCTTTCCATTAGTGAAAGAATTTTAAAATCAGTGTTTTCTACACACACAAACTTACAAAAATGGATACTTATTTGTTGAATATGTAGAAGAGCATTTTCTTACTAAACTATCCTTCTACATTATTTTTCTAAAATAATAAGGTTGAAAAGGGGAAGACTACATCTGATATATCCCGTCTTTATCCGGTCCCCTCTTCAGGTCATCGATCTATCCGCTGGTTTGAGGGGTATCCCAGGAATTATTCATAAACCTTTAGTAAAAACCCCACACGTCATAAATGATCATTTTTACACCACAATTTTATTCTAACGGGTAGTAACAAATCTCATCTCAATTCGGCTAAACTGGCAACCCCAAAAATACCTTTAACCTAAAAAAGAACAAAGAAATTTCGCCGAAATGTTGCCTGCTCTGACTCATTAACAGGAAACTCATTATATAGTAAAGATACAATTTTAAATTATGACCTTCCTTCTCGATTTTTTGTAATAAATGATTCAGTGATTGTTTCCTGACTTATCTGGGAGCTATTTCTTGTTGAAAAAGTCATGATGGTGATAGTCGTTGGGTACTATTATAATTCTTGCACAACATTTTTTTTTAATGATTTGTGAAACATTTTCTGGCGGGCTCGTAGCTATGGTGTGAGTGGTGGCATGATGTTCGCTTACCTCATCGGTCGCTATCTACTCCCTTGTTTAGAGGCCAGCACATCAAGCGACCCCAATTTGTTTGATAGTTTTTCAACTTTAGTGCAAATACTTATAAAACTTTATACAAAATAAGGTTCATGTTAGATTAGGTAAATTTGACGGTCTCTGGAGTAGGCAGTGACTTGTCGCTGCCGGCCATGGTCGAGAGGATGGTCGGCAGCGTCGAGTCCTGGGACGCGGTGGTGTCCTTCTGCGAAACAGTCGTCTCGCAGAAGGAGGCTGCGGAAAGGGAGAGGGAGATTACCTCCACTCACCCTGCCCGCAGCAGACGCACCGGGCGCAGGCGGAGGGCGGACAACGCCCTCTTCCAGCCCCCCTGAATGGGTCCAGGGCGACGAACGCGGGGATGTCCGCCGCCCCCACGTACACGGACCCGAGGTGGCGGCGCGTCGTGTTCACGCGCGCCCCTCTTAGACGTCGCGAGGGTAGTCTAACACCTCACTCCCCTCGCTGACTTGGCAAAGCCCGCGGGGCCGGCACCAGTCGGGGGTCGCGGAAGTATCTTCTGTTCCCGTGACCCCCGGCGCAGGTGTGAGAAGGAACACGGGGTGGTTTTTAGTCAGTAAGAGTCTGACAGACCCCTCCGCTTCCCCGGGCGGGGGACATCCATGAGGATGGCGTCTGTACCTACATGTGTTAAAGTATTTGACTTCATTTTTTATATATTTTATTACATTATAAATTATTATTATTGATAGCCGCAATTGATTGGGCACTGATAGCCTAGATGTGTGACCGGCTCACTCATAGGTATTGAGGTTGAACCTATGGCACGCACTTCAGACTTTTCGGATACAGTATTGTATTCACTTCAAAACTGGTGAAAAATCATCGTGGGGAAACCGGCATCCCTGTGAGATATTTCTCGACGGCATGTGAAGCTAAGTCAGAGGCCGATGGGCGGCATAATAACCCTGATACCAGGGAAGATACTAACAACGAGAAAAGAGAAATTAATTATTCAACTACCATCAATTTCATTGTTGAGATAATGGCTTTACATACTACAAAGATTACTATAAAACCCCTGTAATTAACCAGTGGATTCGTTTGCTAAGATCTTGAAACAGTTCAGTTGCTAGAATATTCTAATATTAGAACCTTATACCGTGAACTATATCTAAAATATCTGACTTATTTAAATAACTATTCTACCGAAATGCCTTTGAACTAACTAATAAACCGCTAAGTAAATAGAATTACCTAAACACTACTAAGAATGCATTGAATGAACGCGATATTAAGATTCAATACTATGATAGCAACATGGACTCTGTCAAAAGTATACGTGAGCGCAGTCACATCGGATACAGTCGCGTGCGCAGGTCACATTAATGCAATTATCGCCGATGAACCCACAAAAAACACTTTTGTGTAGACGTGTTCTTCACACCGCAATTTTGATTTAGGTAGACAGATTCACTGGTATGTTCGATGACCATTGAGACAACCTACGATCCTACTAATATTATAGATGTGAAAGCTTTTGAGGATGTAAGTATCAATTTTTGTTACTCTTCTAACCCATTAACCGCCTAAGTCGAATTTCTGGCCTGTTGCTCTAGTAGTCAGGGACCCTGACTGTTATGCCGGAGGTCGTGGGCTCGATTCCCTCCCAGGACATATGATTGTGTGAGGAGCACCATCATTTGATCTGTGTCTCTATTTAGAAATATATAAGTATGTTTATCAGCTGTTTAGTACCCATAACACAAGCTTTTAGCTTAGCTTGGGCCTAGATGGTGTTGTGTGCAAGTTGTGGAATATTATATTTATTTATTCGACAACAATTTTCGGGTCCACTCTGCTCGAGTCGTATTTATGGGACCTAAAAAACCTGTTTGTCCAAGTTGATCTCTTGGTTCTCTATTACTGATTTCTACTATTTTACATTTTACCCATTTTAGGCGTAATTCCAGGCAAAATGATAAAATTAAATGTATTGACAATTTATAACCAAGTTTCGCGCGGGGGGCACGGCAATCGATATAAAATCAGGCGATTAAAAGGTTAAGTAAAAACTGATCGGATTTTGATTTCACTTATACGTCCGGTCTGGTAAGAATGTTTGCGGAGATATTTTGAAACAGACAAGAAGGCGGTGGTAGACGAGGTTGGGTGGGTTTGGTAGTACATGTAACACAGCTAAAAGAAGAGGCTAAAGGCAAGAAGACGAAGCTTCACACCACATGTCTGCGTAGAAGCGTCGGGTTTTTTGGACACATCGCTCGTAAACAACCGCCGCCGTCCGGCCGTTTGACTGGCCTGTTGGTCTAGTAGTTATTGACCCTGACTGCTATGCCGCAGGTCGTGGGTTCGATTCCCACCCAGGACAAATGTTTGTGTGATGAGCACAATCATTTGTTCTGTGTCTGAAAAAAAAAACCCAGCAAAATGGAATTAACGTTATCCATATATTAGGTATATCTATAGTGCACACATGATATATTTATACCAAACATATATTAGTATTGTTTGTTTTCTTTTTTTTTTTCATTTAAAATTGCACCTAACACTGCTTTTCTCTGCATCACTGTTTGATAAATCCTAGTTTAAGTATATCTTTGTAATTCTGAGCATGTAACTGTTGTTTGTCCTAAATAAATAAATAAATCACCTAAAGTTTGACTGGCAGAAAATGCCTATGGCTTTAAGTCCGCCTTTTTTGTACTTTATTGTGCTTGAAGTATTAAATAAATAAATAACCTAGTGGAAGACGACATTTCCCATAACCACTGGAGTCCTTCTAAACAATTAAATTACGTCTACGATTTAATATTACATACATAAAGTAAAGTAGCATTTGATATATTGACGTCACAATGTTTTCGTCAGCGGTAAGTGATCAAAATCATATGACTGGTATTATATCAGGGATTATAACGATATTTAATTTATTTCACATGTTTATTAACAAATATTTATTTAGAGAAAAACAAACAGAATTTAACTGCCCGCGGGTTTGTTCGACTGTGAATAAAACCGTTTTTGGCCGAAAAAAAACATAAGGATTTTTTTTGTTTTTTATAAACACTTCCGTATTTAATTTTCCGCCAGGAGACATTTACTAGATAAAACGGTTCATAGGCTCCAGTTAAACCGGGTTTAAAAATAAATTCTTAGCTCCTGAGATAGTCAGACAAACAGACAATTTTTGGCATATATTGAAATCAGTTCACCGCAATGAGCACGTGCTATAGTTGCAAACATTCGGAGTAACACGTGTGTAAGCCGTGATGCTTTGCAGGTATATAGGTAAGCGCCGGCGCACACTATTAGTCACGTCCGCTGCCGGCATGAGAGTCTGATATGAAACAGGTGGAGTTTAATATCGGTAATAATAGGAATCGGATTAAAATCTGTGGTATTAGATGTAACATTTGCTAAAACAGTTTGTAGTGTTCAAAGAGATTTAAAATACTATAGAGCGGGCATGTCACGGAAATGTCATAGAAAAACTTTGATCCCATGTCTCAGTAACGCCATCTAGAATAATATATGAATATTGGAGCGGCAGCCGGAGCGTACTACAAAAAACTCATAGACTTGTATCCAGCAGGACACACTTTTTCGGACGAAAATTTTGTTCGTGATGTCCGGTCTATAGGTATTGAATGTCTTTGGTAGTGTTCTTGTTTTGATTAAATCACGGCGATGATAATTGAAGTTTAAAGTTTTGTATATTTATAATAATCATCTTCGAATCGTTCACTGCTGAGTCATCAATAACCTATTCGGATTGATAAACAAAATGCACCTGAATTTCAATATCTTAAGATGGTTAAGATAATCTTTTATTTGCCACGTGGTATAAAGATGCTGGATGGTCTGGTTTTCACGGAACTACTGCTTATCTGACCTCCACAACCCAGTTAGTTGGTGGACAATACAAAACCCTTTAGTAGAACTGGGGGTCGAGTCTGCTATTGCAATTGTTTCTCAATGATCGATTTTTGACGTATAACGTCAAACTTATGACACATTTCCCATACAAAAACTGTCAAAGTTGTCAAATATTCGATCAATGACCGGTCATTGAGACACGATTGCAATAGCATACTCGAGCTCCTGGTCAGACCTTCGGGTTTCTGACTACTATTGACGACTGCTAAAGATCTGCAAATGTCAGACGGACAGGCTAAACATGCTTTCTGAGGCAGTAACCTATACACAGACCAAGCTTAGCTTTACCTTCGATCGGCCTGCTAATATTACTGCCATTAGCCCCCCATCCACTGTTGGTTAAAGCCTTATTTATTGATTCTTTTGCCCCATTCTGCGCTCCTGCTTCTTGAAACATGTAAGAATTCATTGGGAAATTTATAAAAGTAGGCTGAGATTTATGATCTTGTTAAGAGGTGATTAAAGAGGTTTGGTTTTCTAAAGGTTTGGTAAAGAGATTTTTATACCATGTCAAACCTTCGATTCCTATTTACATGATGGAACCACATCAAACCAAACCCGGAAACTGCGAGTTTTCTACATCATCCTGGACCCCCAGCTTAGAAATTTTTCTTCGCTTTTCCCTCGTTTCCAAGGCAATTTTTAAACATAAACTCAAATATTTCTGTCGTTGCTTGCACAGATTTTCAATATATACTTACCCTAACTACCTAAATTAATTGAAGCATTTAATTTCGTAGTGTATTTGAATCTCACAATATAAATCCAGACTCTGTAGTTATTTTAAACCTTTAAACAAAATAAAAGTATTGTAACCACACCGAAGGTACCTACACCTACTTAGACTTGTTATTAAATCTATATTTAAAGTTGACCTTCCCCAGATCCCAAAAATAAAGACAATTATAAGACCAATGACATCATGATCGATTGTTTAGCTCGTGGTCACATTGGTAGATAATAAGTAACTGAATTAATGATTAGTCAACCATTTTAAGCCTAATTTGAATAAATGAATGAAAAATTTTTTTGAGGAGCTTGTGGCTAAATTATAACAGCCGCATGGGTCGATCGAAGGTTAAGCTACGCTTGACGAGGTCGGTCCGTGGATGGGTGACCATTTATTACATACCAAGACTCCTCCGTGCCTCGGAAAAGCACGTTAAGCCGTTGGTCCCGGCTGTCATTTGTAGATCTTTGACAGTCGTTACTTGTAGTCAGAAGCCCGAAAGTCTGACAACCAGTTTAACCAAGGGGTATCATGTTACCCAGTTACTGGGTTGTGGAGGTCAGACAGGCAGTCGCTCCATGTAAAACACTGGTATTCAGCTGCATCCGGTTAAACTGGAAGCCGACCCCAACATAGTTGGAAAAAGGCTAGGCAGATGATGATGAATGAAAAATTTTGATTTTGATTTTTATTTCAGAAAAGGAATCAGTTGTTCAACTGTTACTCGGACTGAATGAGAAGCTCCTTTTTATTTAGTTACTTTCTCAAGTATGATATAAACGAGTCAATCAACCACATAAAACGTTTCACCGAAAAGTATAATTTTGAAAACCCTAACTTAGTAGATACACACTTTTAGCAAAGAACACAGTGTACCTACTAATTTTCAAATCAATCAATCTAAACAGTAAAAAGTTTTACAGAAAATTCAACTCCCCATTTAATTAAGTTAGGATATCCTTTATTTACAATAGCATCACAATAGTATTATATGTATTTAGTGTGTATGTTCTTCTTTTGTGTTTTAACTACTAACACAAGTAATAAGTAATTTTGTTACAAACTAACACGATGGATCATTGTTGTACGATAATTGAGAATATTATTATTTTTAAATTTTTCACACTCTTACACTATGTTAGCTTAATTGCCATAGTATATGAATGAAATAATATCCTAAAAGCTTTCACATGGCATACCTATATCTTATCTTGGTTTTTATCTTGTACCTTTACCAAAATTCATAGCAAATAACGTTCTGATTCTGATTATCACTGTTGATAGTTAAGTCCTGGTTTTCTTAAAAAACAAAGTAGGTGCATTGGCTTGACTTTCATTTATGTACAAAAGAAAAGCTTTTGTATAATTACGTTTCATGTGAATAAAGCCCAAGTTTACGCTAACCGCAAACGGATGGCGTGTTGTGGTCGCGTTTAAATTTAGGGTTGTGCCTCGTGACTTCTTGTGTTGAGTCGCGAAAAATATACATTTCTGTGAATAACTTGATGAGTCACCTTCTAAATATAACTGCAATATCGTTAAACCAGGGTAGAAGGGACGGGACACCATTATTTCAGTACCTACAGACTCCCAATTTAACATAAGCCTTATTCGATTTGTATTAAAGTTGAAGCTTGATGTGCTGGTCTCTGTACATGATCATGGACTCCCCAGCGTTGAAATTTTTCATCGGCTTTTTCAAATTTCCAAGTGTTGCCTCATGTTTTTATTTTGTTTTAAATAAGTTAAATCGTGTTTTCTGTCTAAAATATTATGTTGTATATAATTAATGAAGGTCTAGGAAGGAGAACCTTATTTATTACCAGCAGACGTCCCGCGCGTTCACCCGCTTAGTTCCCGGTCCCGTGAGAATACAGGGGGAAAAAAAAAGTAGCCTATGTCTCCCGGGGATAGTGTAGCTTCACAACGGTGAAAGCATTTTTCAAATCGGTCCAGTAGTTTCGGAGCCTATTCAATGCAAACAAACAATCAAACATTTCCTCTTTATATATTAGTATAGATTTACGGAAAATGTCATACGGTTAAACAGGGGGTCGAGTCTGCTATTGCAATCGTGTCTCAATGACCGATCAATGATCGATTTTTGACGTATAACGTCAAATTCGTCAAATTTGACTGGCCTATTGGTCTAGTAGTTAGTGATCCTGACTGCTATGCCGGAGGTCGTGGGTTCGATTCCCACCCAGGACAAATATTTGTGTGATGAGCGCGATCATTTGTTCTATGTCTGGGTGTAATTTATATATAATATGTATGTATTTAGAAATATATAAGTATGTTTATCAGCTGTTTAGTACCCAATAACTCAAGCTCTCAAGCTTAACTTGGGACTAAATGGTGTTGTGTGAAAAGTTGTGGAATATTTATTTATTTATTTATTTAAATTTATGACACATTTCCCATACAAAAACTGTCAAAGTTGTCAAATATTCGATCAATGACCGGTCATTGAGACACGATTGCAATAGCAGACTCGAGCCCCAGGAATGATGTTTTTTTCGTGTTTCTTTAGCGCAAGTGGGTGTGCCTCTGTTTAACCCTTCCGAGATTGCATGCGTGATGTTATGTTACATGTATTCTTTATAGTTTGGAGGAAAAATCACATCACAAGAAAACGTAGAAATTAGGAAAAAAACTGACTCAAAATTTTAATGCCAGGGTCCACAATCATCTCGGTACATAAATTATGGTATCAGTACCTCTATGTGCGAAAATGTCCCTTTCTCCCAATATATTTACATCATACAAACTACTCACGCTTTTACTCTTGGTGGTTATGATGTATTAACCAAAACGAGAGTATTCAGATCTCTCACAAGTAAAAAATGATTTAGGCGGCTTTCTTACTTTCACCATTCTACGACTAGGAAAGTACAAAATCTGTCTGATTCATCATTAAAGTTTGACTTCCTCATAACCCAACTGATAGATTGTACCTATTACTTTGAAAAACCAGGTAGGTATCAAACAATAAATCACCAAACTATATACGAGCTATTTCTATCAACAACTATTTATAGCAAATTAATAGCGTAAGCGTTCAAAACCAAAAAATGATAACTCATTTATTGAAATAAGGCCAAAATAAATAAATATTCCACAACTTTTTCACACAACACCATTTAGTCCCAATTTAAGCTTGAGAGCTTGTGTTATGGGTACTAAACAGCTGATAAATATACTTATATATTTCTAAATACATACATATTATAGATAAATTACACCCAGACACAGAACAAATGATCGTGCTCATCACACAAACATTTGTCCTGGGTGGGAATCGAACCCACGACCTCCGGCATAGCAGTCAGGGTCACTAACTACTAGACCAACAGGCCAGTCAAAAATAAGCAAACATTACAAAGATATACCCCGAAAACGTTTTCCATTTCTTAATGTTTTGCTAATAAGAAAAAGTGGTGTAACAAAATCCCTAGCAACACTTCAGTACCTATAATCCGTTTTACAAATGTTGAATAAGCACAATAATAACTTTATAAATCATAAAGTTAACATTCAAATACTTATTCCAAAAAATTAAATTCTTTACTGAAATTAACATTAAAACTAAACTCAAGCAAAAGCCTTCGAAACTGAATTAATCAAGCCTCTGGGGAATGATATTATTAGTAAAAAGGTGTAGATAGGTTATAAGCGCTCAGCAAGCGACACGTTAAAATGTCGCTAACTAGCCACACTTGACCTCAGTGTCGCGTCGCGCCGTCAACGGACGCGTGCGTGCGTTAGTGTGCCGTTTTTGAAGATCGAATGTTGTTTAGGTAACCTATCTACACCTCTTTACTTATAATGTTATTGCCTCTAAGTATAAAGGGCATGGCCGTTTACTCTTGCTTAGTATGAAGCAACCCTAAAACGTTTATCGACAAAAGAGGCGCCACACCCTTTAAAAATATCACAGTGAACTCATGGGAATACCCCTCGAATACCAATAATTAACATAGTGGATATAATGATTTATACAATTCGTTTTCAGGCAGCAGTGAGCATGTCCACAACAGACATAAATTGCGCTTATGGCTTTGAATTGCAAACTTTTCAATTCTAAAATCACATAAATAGGAAAGATTATTTTTTTTGTTTGTTTAATTGTACCTAAGGGTTAAAACTCATAAACTACTCAACCTATTCAAAACATTTTCAGCATTATAGAGTTTAGACTATTACAGAGTAACATGGTCTTTCTTAACTGGCTTCAGGAAGAGGTTCTCAACTCGATTGGTATTTTTTTTATGTACTTATACGTACACCGATTACTCAGAGATTTATGATCTGATTGACGTGATTCTTTTTTAGTTTGATGCGGAATAGTTGGCATAAAAAAAATATATTTCATGTAATATTAAAACAAATGGAAAAATCATTTATCCAAATATATAAAACTAAAAATTGCAAAGTAAAACTATTTTTTTTACAAAATATTGTTAATTCTTACTTTGAGCTTAACGAAGAATGTGGTGCATAAGTATCAATTAAAGTTTATAATTATGAAAATATTCTGACCACTGCTTTATACTGATTCATTTTCACATAAAATAAGCCTTAACTGTTAACTTTTTGTTTAAACTGTCTTTACTGTATCTTCCTTCTACAAACTGTGTGACTAAGCTTAACTGGGGTAATTTTTTGAAGGGAATTAGGTTTATCCTGGTATTTAGTCTGTATCTGACTCTCTCAAGTACAGTCAGCGTCGAAAATATCCGCGCAAACAAAGCGTTCAAAAGTATCTTAATAAAAACTAAGAAAATCTTTTTCTTTACGAGTGGCTTCACATGCCGCCAAGAAATATCTGTCAGACAGTTCTTGACGGTTTCCTCACGATGTTAGCCTTCACCGATTAGGAAAATATAAGCTACATCGTTTTACATTTCGGGGAGTGTGCATCGGAATTGCACAATTAAATTCCGCCGAGCCCTTCCCATCATCGGACCACTAGCCGTACGGGCTCTGCGCCATCGGTACATGCTGGACATCCCACCCATACGAACTAAACATTTTGGGAACACGTTCATTGTGTGTACAATTCTCTGTCGAAGTCGGTGTTCCGATAGCTACAAACTAGGGGTCCTAAAGTTAAGAGTGAATTGGCTACTTCTAGGCAAGCGTACTTCATCGTAGATCACATCAGCGCTTACCATCAGGTAGGAGATGGTTGGCAAACGTGAGTTTATCAATAGGAATTGTGTACTGTTTTCATTCTACAACATTCCTTGTGTCATTGAGTTAAAATTTCATTTAAATTTATAGTTGATCAGATTGTTTTGAACAGTCTTCCCCCCTGATATTACTGACACTGACAGTACAAAGGCCTCTTCGCATACTAAAAGTTAAAAAGGAACGAACAGGCTTACTCACCGCGTGTTTGTACCCTCGCGGTTCCCTGGGTTTCCTTAAAATACTTTCCTTTGCCAATATTTTTTTTTTTTAGACAGAACAAGTGTATTTTCCCTGTTCTATTAATACTAGGGTTCAAAAACCCAGCTATGACTCAGTTGAGTCGTATCATGCCTTTTCTTCTATGTATATTATTTTTAGCAACGTCACATTTCAATGTTCTTCCTTCAAAAGGCCTTTCAAGACTTTGCCCATTATCGTTGGACTCACAGAACAGTAGAATATCTTATGTATGGGCTTTAAAAGAGACAGTGACCTTGACAGTTGCTTCCGGTATATTTTCTCAGGGATCAGTCAATTTGGAAATGCCGCCCGTAGCCATTAAGTTTTTAATTTTTTTACGAGTAAGTGTCTGAAAAGACCTACTTACATATTTATAAATATCATTTAATTTCATAGTTTACACAATCCTTTCCTAGTTTCTTTGACCTAACTAAAGCCAATCTATTAACTAATATCAAATCAAATAATTTAATATTTGTAAAACATAGTACATACCTAGACACATTAATACAGTTCTAGAAATCAGTTTCTATTCCGTAATAAGTAATTCCAGCCTCATACTAATCTTCTGGGTGTCTTCTCAAACGGAAAAGATACGAGAATAAATCACCGCGCTAGCAGAATAATTGCTAAAAATGAGGTGATGACCATGATGACAGATCAAAATTCAGATTGCACTAGCATTTGTAGCCGACTGCCGACCTCTTAGCGTAAGTTCTACGTCATTGGATAAACATGCGTAAGATGTTTGCGTATGACACGTCGCTGTCTTCAAGATTACGTATATAGTTAGTGAGTAGCTGATAATATTAACAAAAAATAATAGCCTGTCTCTTTATGTCTTATTTTGGTCCCCATAATAGGAGTGGTTTTCTTTTCTATTTTTCTATGCTCTTATCCACAATATCGTGTCAGACTCATGTTGGACTTGTTATCAGACCTTCCATCTTTTGACTACTATCAAAAATCTACAAATGACAGCCGGGACCAACGATTTAATTAGTTTTTTGAGGCATGGTGGGTACTTAATAGATGGTTACCTATCTATGGCAGGAACCTTGCTTATCCTTAAGATTTGATCTGTGCTGCTTTTGGTACTTAGCCAAGAGAGAGCCCGCAACTTCGTAATGCATTGCCAATGTGTTGTTTTTTTAAATATCATTTCCTTTCGTCAACATGTGATCCTTTTTCCTTAATGCAATTATTTTGTAAATCAATCACAAAAATATTATAATCTCCTTTCACAGCAATACTCAGTATTAAGTTTTTTCATCCATCATCTCAAATTGGTCATTCAAGTTCTTCATTCACGCCAGCCTGCGCGTACGCCGGATGATGCAACGTGTTCCGAAGTCAAGTCATTGGGTGCAGCCGCCAATTTCGCGTATTTCGTAAGTGCAGTAAGGTTACTATCGCGATTGTCTGTCTGATGTAAGGTGGACAGACGGTTACACGACTCAAGAGGAGGTCAACATTGATTAGGAGGTGATGGTAGTACAGAGTGTATTAGTAATTGGAGAAAAGATTGTTAATTTCTACGCAAAAACTACAATCTATATCTATACTAAGATTATAAAGAGGAAAGATTGTTTGTTTGTTTCATTGAAAAGGAACCGAAATTACTGGACCGATTTGTAAAACTCATTCACCGTTGGAAAGGTACACTTTCTTTGTTTGGCATACTATAGGCTACTTTTATCCCTGTATTCCCATGGGAACGAAAACTACGCGGCTGAAACCGCGTGACGTCTGCTAGTTATATAATAAGTTGACTTTGTGGCTACATAATTACAGCCACACGAGTCAATCGAAGGTTAAGCTACGCTTCGCCTCGAAAATCTCGTCGAATATTTTCTTGTAGGTAATCTAGAATGGGACTAAAAACTAAAATATTGTCAAACAGGCCATTAATACAATAGGTAAACTAAAAATTAAAATAAAAATGTTTGTAGCTATGTAGGTAACAGTTGTTTTTTTAATTAGTTTTTGTAGTTAATCACGAGTACTTTCACCTCCTGAAAGGTGATATGAGAATTGTTGTTTACACTGTACACTCCTACTTAAATTCACAACCACTAAATTATTAAGAGTGTGTACAAGGATAGAAAAATATCTTACACTCATAGTTCTTGCTAACAGCCAAATATTCAAATTTTAGGCTGTTCCACTTCAACACCATCTTCTATTAATTTAGACAGTTTTTAGGAAACTGGGTCAATAACAGCTGATGAAAAACTATTTGACTTTTACCCAGCAGTTATGCGACATATACAAGTCTATTATACAAGTAAGTGGTTCACCTTGCAACTGATAGATTGTGCTCAGACTTAGACATTACTGATTGAAGTTTTTATTATTATCATTGACCAGACATACAACAAATTGCCAGTTGAAATTCGATTATATTGTTTTTTAATTTTTATTACAAAATTACAACTTGCCAGATAAGTGGGAACTATAATTTGTATGATCTGTATTCTGAAATGAAAATAATAATAAAAACACAATTTGAACGTCAAAATCACAAAATACTCCCCCGAAATGCCCACCCTTCACTACTTTTTAGTGTTTTTGCTGGGATGAAGTGAAGTGAAGTGGCGCCATTTCTTCATGTGCCTAGCCTTTTCCCAACTCTGATGGGGTCGACTTCCAGTCTACCATAATCCAGCTGAATACCAGTGCGTAACATGGATAACCAAATCAAGCATTTTATATTGTTCAGTAACTTTTGTTATTTATGATGTTAAGTTATTTATGGTGAATTATTTTTGTTCAGGGACTTTAGACATAAACGACGGTATGCTATTTTTGTCAAAAATTTGTTCAGAGACTTCAGAGGCAAAGAATGTTATGCTTTTATTACTGTAACTTTGTTTAGCGACTTTTGAAAAGTGATTTAGGTCACCTACTTATGCCCTTTTATGATAATCATTCATTTCTGGCGCTTGTAATGTTGAGCGATTTAGGTTTAACCTTTTATTCGTGTCAATTAAAGACACAATAGAAATACAATGACAGCGCGGACGCCGGTGTCCGCTTGGGGCTTAATGAATTAATACGGTGTACAGCGATTTTGAAAATCTAAATGTGGTCATCACACTTTTGATGCTGACTGTACCTACGTTGGTAATTATTTTTTTACCGTAACATCTAAATTAACAGCAGTACCTACCAGTCTAATATTCAATACAAGTCTTAACGAGCCATCAAGCCGATTCGATTATCGATTAATAACAATGAGAATCGATATAAGCGCAGTTTATCGATCCCGTCGCTACATCTCACTAACGTCTGATTAGCCCATCTGTCGGGGCGTGATGCCAAACTGATTGATGTCAAAATAACTACAGGTGTTTAACCTCTGGTTAGTTTAACTGTCTGAGTTAATAATAAAGGCGGTGACGAAGCAAAATGTGCGATATATCTCTTTATAAAAAAAAGAACATAAGATAGGTAGAGTTTATGAATAATCAAGAACATCTCGTATTAAAGGTGTTTTATTAATAGTTTTAAGAATAAATCTATTGTAATTATTTGTAATTTTCTAATTTCTAACCTATTCTTAGAGCTAGCAATTTAGAGGAAGGTATGTTCATAGCCGTGCTGTAATACTCCCTCACTCTTTGTATGAAGGCGTGAACGCACGAATTGCCATTATACTTTAGTTTTTGTAAATCACTAATATGCGAACGGTCACAATGTATCGACACGTTAGGGCAATCTGGATATTTTACATTTTTAGTTTGAACGGTAATCCCCAAACTAGAAGTTAATATATATCTTGATGATCAAATACCTACGACAGTTAAATCAAAATCAAAACTCGTCATCATCACCTGCCTAGCCTTTTCCCAACTATGTTGGGGTCGGCTTCCAGTTTAATCGGATGCAGCTGAATACCAGTGTTTTACATGGAGCGACTGCCTGTCAGACCTCCACAACCCACTGGTAACATGATACCCCTTGGTTAAACTGGTTGTCAGACTTTCGGGCTTCTGACTACAAGTAACGACTGTCAAAGATCTACAAATGACAGCCGGGACCAACGGCTTAGCGTGCTTTCCGAGGCACGGAGGAGTCTTGGTATGTAATAAATGGTCACCCATCCAAGGATCGACCTCGACAAGCGTAGCTTAACCTTCGATCGACTCATGCGGCTGTTATAGTTTATCCACAAGCTCCTCAAAAATCAAAATCAAAACTGACTTATTCAAATTGGGCTGGAAAGCAACACTTTTTAAACGTCAAAATACATTTGCACCCAAACGCCCACCCCTCACCACTTCCTTGTATTTTTTCTGGGAAGAAGAAGTGGCGGAAAGAGCTTCCCAGCAACACGTATCTGTCTGATTCGTTTGAAAAACTTGAATCTATACAATGAAATAGTCAAATTGCATACCTAAAGGTTCATAAACTTTTTAAACATTACGTTTCAAAATGATTATCACGTGGTAGTGTTACTACAATATATTAAGGAAAAATATATTTATATTTAGGTACATTGAAAACTAAACTCAGGAGAAAAAGTAAAAAAAAAATTATGTCGTGTAATGTTCTATAGAAATAGGTACCAAAGATGCGAGTAGCAGACGCCATTTTGAAAACCTATTCTTTTGGCTCTAGTCGGAATACAGTCAATAATATTTACTTGGATTTTGAAAGAAATAAATTCTATGGCCTCTACATACGAGACAACGTAATACACTACACAGGTAACTACATAACCAAGTAGAAGATCCTTAACAAGGACTTATTTGAAAATGGAAGAAGATTCCAAGTAGGTATTAAAAACAATTTTAGATCATAGACAGTTGGATAGCAGCCGTTACTCCGCCATATTTGTTACAAACCCACATTAATTATATCATAAGCTAAAAACCCACTATAAAAACCCACCACAATTAAGATTAAAGCGGAACAAATTAATAAGTTATTTATCTTAAATATCGCGACAGTTTCTCACTACATTCATATCCCGCTGAAGTACGAGGAACTAAACCGATTGACGTCTATAAGTCAGAATTCCTGAAAATTAAAACTTGTTTCGTTTCTGACTTCATTATTCAAACCTTCCAATCATTCTTGTCAGCACGCAGATTTACGATGCCAACTTACATTTACATTCCTAATTTATTGTATAAACTCTATTGGTTTACTGATAAAGTTGAAATTTGAACGTTAATTACTTTTGCAACCGTAAAGAATTGGTCTACCAATGATGATCATTCAAAGAAGACTGTTAGGACTGGTCTTTTTGTGTATTTTTTGGTTAAATCGTTACAAGGGTTTTGCGTCATCGTCTGTGAACGCTAGCGATGCGAAATTATGAGCGTTTAACTTGAATGCCTGTATGATATGGAGAGAATTATGAAAGATGATATGGAGAGAATTATGAAAGATTAATTTTTTTTACCGGTTTTAACGGATTTCAAAAAACGAAAAAAGAGGCAACAACAGCCAAACATTTTTATCACTTTGACTAATTGATAAATGGCATTTATTTCTGTAACTTTTTGACTTTTACACGTCAATCAAGCACAATATTTCTTTGAAACTATAGTCCTATTCATATAAGAAAAGAAATTTGAATAAGCCTTTTTTACAGTCCCTTCAACAGATGTTAACTTCTATTACGTTGGTAGCATGAGAAATGGCAGCTGAAGTAAACAATTGGTATTAAAATGCCATCCTTTTAACAAATAGAAGTTAAAATCGGTTGATCGGACTGTAAAACGGTTTGTTTTAACTATAGTAAGGTCTGTGTTTCACTATCTGACTACTCTGGAAAGAAACTCAGAGAGCACAGGTCTTTTTTAAAAAGTCCAGACATTACCTTGGTCAGCTTTTGTGAGGATTATGCTCAATTAAAGTTTATTCAAGCTCTGATGAGTGGGATTTTTTATAATATATCTATGTGAAATCAGTTTATAGCAATAGAAAATGTGGGATTTATTAACCACATAGAAACACCAACAAAGTGCTGTTAGGTACCGTAGTACGAGTATTAAGTCGAAAATGGTAGAGGTGTAAAATCCGAGTAGGTTTTGAAAACATTACCCTTTTCCGACTTTGACAATGATGACAATCGAAAATATTCAATAGCCGTACAAGTTATTATCAAAAGAGAGCACAGCTTAAAGTTGAAGCATAGACCCTTTTAACGGAAAATATAATATATATACTACTACTATACTACCTACTAATATTATAAACGCAAAAGTTTGTGAGTGTGGATAGATGGATGGATGTTACTTACTCTTTAACGATGGATGGATGTTATTTGGTATGGAGTTAGCTGACACCTTGGATTAACACATAGGCTACTTTTTATCCCTGTATTCAAACACGAAGGGGCCTAAGCGGGTGAAACCGCAAACGTCTGCTAGTTAATTTAATAAAAAAGGAATGATTTAACTTAACCGATTTTAAAAAATGTTTCTGACTTAAAAAGCGACACCACGAAGTCTCCGTCTGCCTAGACGCAGACGAAGACTTCGTGGTGACGCTTGTTTCGGCTTCCAGTTTAACCGAAAGCAGCTGAATACCAGTGTTTTACATGGAGCGACTGCCTGTCAGACCTCCACAACCCAGTAACTGGGTAACATGATACCCCTTGGTTTAACCGGGTTGTCAGACTTTCGGGCTTCTGACTACAAGTAACGACTGACAAAGATCTACAAACGACAGCCATCGGCTAAACCAATTTTATTTTTAAAACCAAGAGGGGGTGAAGGAGATATTAATTTTTAAAAGTGCCTTATAACGGTCTACTTAATTGAAAAAAAAATATTTGACTTTCAATTTGACTTTGAAATCTAAAAGTAGGTACAAAATAGACGTGAACGAAGGCCAAGACACGCGAAGTGCTAGTATTTAATTACCATAAAACATGGAGAATTTGTTTTATGTGTTCCAAAAACAAAAACAAACCATAAAATTACTCTACGGACGATGTGACATATTGGTGTTCCAGATAGCTTTCAAACGATTTGAACACTTAAGCGTAATAAAGATAAGAATGAAATTTAATTGTTGGAAAGTTAATAGGCGAGTCGTCCAGCTGTCTGGAGCGTTACAGATTTTTTTAATGAGTTTGTTTTTGGTGTTAAATAGTATTTTTATCGAACGTTTACACTCTACTTAATTTTTGTCGACTAAATAGAACACCATTTCAAGTCGGTAACTAATCAAGGACAATCACCAGACTGTCCTTGATTTTATTTTAAGACTAGCTTTTGCCAGCGGCTTCGCCCGCGGCTTCGCCCGCGTGGATGTCGAACTTCCGTCCCCTATGTTTTCCCTTTAAGGGTTGAATTTTCAAAAATCATTTTTTATGGAAGACTTACTTTTCACTAAGAACACCCCTTCAAGTTTAATGTATCTAATACCAGCGGTTGGGGCTGCGCGTTGATATATAAACGTAATAATTTTAGCATAATACTTCCGGATAGACTACCTACTTTCAAAGTTGATCCTTCCGATATGTATGCATAAAGATTTCTGGAACTACTGAACCGGGAAAGAGCGCCGTACAACTAACCATGTGTAAAACAACTGATACTAAGATCAACCTGCCCAGGCGTATTGATTACCTACAACCGTACCAAGTTTGGTTAAAATCCCTATAATAGTTTTTGAACTATGCGTGCACATACAGACAGAAAGACAAAACATTCACTTATTGCATTTTTGGCATCAGTATCGATCACCAATCATCCTCCAATATTAATTTTGAATAGATATTCAATGTGCATAATTATCTTCGTAGTGTGTGATAGTCTATTGAATTGTATGGCGAGCGATAGTGTATCTTATGATTAAATATTATAATATCTTAGCCGTGTGCAGCGCCCTTTGGTGAACTCCACTGCGGGTGACGTAACCTACGACAAACTTATTATTTGCGGTTGGTACAGTAGTCGGGTCTAGGGATCGAACCGCAAAATTAAGTTTGTTTTTTATTTTATATACTTTTCCGGGATAAAAAGTACCCAGTGTGGTGCCCAGGATATCAAAGAATAAGTATACCAAGTTTCATCGTAATCGAACCGGTAGTTTTTGCGTGATACCTGAACATACAGACAGACAGACAGACAGACATACAGACAGACAAAATATTTTTTAATCATATTTGTGGGTTCGGTGTCAGCCTAGTAACACCCCCTGCTATTTATTTTTTTGATATTTTCAATGTACAGAAATTTTACTTCTACAGATTTATTATAAGTATATATCGCACCCCTAGATAAAAACCCCACTAACTCAAAAAGTACGAGTTTTGAGTTAGTGGCCTTATCGAATTCCTGACTCGAAGACCTATGCATCAATATAACTCGCGTAACGATACCTTCAACCATTGTTAAAAGATGGCGCTAAACGCTGCTTTACTTAAATGACCTTGCCCCGACAGGCGCGAGTACTAGTCCGCCATTTTTAGTTGTCTTCGGATTGGCGTAAGTGACACACGTTTGAATAGTGGCAGATTTTGAGTTGCTGGAGTTTACACGAAATTTATTGAGTAAGTTTCTTATTTATTTTGAGTTGATTGAGTTTTGCTGAAATTTCATTGTAAAAAGTAATAGTTAATTTTGATTTACGGGGGTTTTGATGATTTTATGTTGCAATATTTTTTTAAATATTTCGAGTTCCTCAGGTTTACATGAAAGTAAAAGTAAATTTCGATTTACCGTAGTTTTGTTGAATCTAACTTTAACTTTGTTTATTTTTGCCTGTTCAATGAAATTTGTAATTTTTAAAGAGAAAATAGGTTGTTTATGAAAGGTTCAATTTTTTTATTTTATTTGTTATACAGTAACTAAACACAGTACGTGCTTTTGAGGGTTTTTTGAGTTGGTTGACTTTACTTGATTCATTATTGAATTTGAATATTATTTATTTTTAGGATGATGACGGGGCGAGGAAAACTTATGGTACACATGATTAACGAAGAAAAAGAGGATCCTGAGCAACCAGCAGCAACAGATGATTCAAGACCTATTACATCTCCTGGTATAGTAACGCTCAATAGTATTAACGAGCCTGAGTTGCCAGCTGAAGGAAGGTTAGCTCCATCACCGAGCATTTTAGAATCTTCTTTGAGTCTTAATGAGCCTACAAACGCTGAGGAACGACGACGAGCTCCTAAACGTCAGTATGCTACCTCGCCAGTTCATAGCGGCGATGAAAGCGATTTCGACGATTCCGATGCAGATCCGCACTATCAAGACCCTATTCCCAAAAGAAAAATAATTTTCTCTCCCTTGCGTAACTCGCCTATTTCACAAATGCCACGAACTCGCTCCATTTCGTCTTCGTCTAGCAGTTCGAGTTCATCAGGCTCGAGTAGTAGCTCGAGCAGTAGCTCTAGCAGCAGCAGTAGTAACTCAACGAATGAACATGACGATACTGGCCCTAATTGCGAGATTCAACGCAACGAAAATAACAATGCCGATAATAACTACGAGGATCACAATCTGGGTCAAAATATTAATCCAAGTGATGAGACTCTAGCGCAAGAAGAGCCAAAACAATGTTAAAAGAAACTAAGGCAACCGGAGACATGGAAGGTCAATATAAACAAAACCCTCAAAAATTCAGGCAAATCTTACAAGTCGAGGGGTAAACTAAAAAAAGAAATTCCTGCTCGCAAAATTCGACCACCTTGCGGAGAAAAGTGTCGTTTGAAATGTAGTACCAAGATCACCTTAACAACTCGTCAAAAATGGTTTGAAGCATTTTGGAAACTCGGTGACCTTCAGCGACAGAGGGAGTACATTGTACGACATACCCATGAAATAAAGCCCAAATACCGATACTCAAGTACGGAAAACTTCCGGGCTCTAAATACGGCCTTCTATTTTGAAGAAAATAACTCGCGCATTCGTGTTTGCAAGACCTTTTTTAAGGCCACGCTTGATTTAGGTGATCAAGTAATTAAAACAGCGTTAACCAAAAAGACGGAAGCTGGGTTTATAGAGGGAGAGTACAGAGGAAAACATAAAAATCATCCTACGATAGATCCTGTAGTTAAAGAAAGCGTTGTTCAATTTATCAACTCAATTCCACGGGTTGAATCGCACTATCTTCGAGCTCAGACTACTCGGGAATACATTCAAAGCGAAAGGTCATTAGCAGATATTTACCGGGACTATAAAAGCTTACGCCAAGCTAATGACTTACCATTTGCTTCCGAATCAACATTTCAACGCATATTCAACTATCAATTCAACATTGGCTTTTTTAGCCCAAAAAAAGACTTGTGCGATTTGTGTGAGAGCTACAAAAATGCGGATGATGAAAAAAAATTGACATTGCAGCAAGCCTACGAACAGCATCTATTTGAGAAAGACCTAGCGCGAAGTGAGAAAGAAAGGGACAAGAAAGAATCAGATGCTATAGTAGTCGTTTATGATCTCCAGGCAGTAATGCCTATTCCTAAAGGGCAAGTGTCTCTTTTCTTTTACAAGTCCAGAATAAATTGTTTTAATTTTACCATAAGTGATTTGTATGCAAAGAATGTGGACTGTTTTTTCTGGGATGAAACTGAAGGAAAGCGTGGTTCAGTAGAAATCGGAAGCTGTGTTTTAGCTTTCATCGAAATGCTGCTCAATAATCATCCCACTGGAGACATAGATCTAATATTTTACTCAGACAACTGTTGCGGGCAACAAAAAAACAAGTACTTATTGTCTGCTTATGCCTATGCTGTGTTCAATATGAGAGTGAAGTCTATCACTCATAAGTTTTTAATAAGAGGCCATTCGCAAAACGAAGGGGATAATGTCCATAGTGTCATTGAGAAGCAGGTAAAAAGGCACATAAAATCAGGCCCTATTTATACACCACAACAATATACAACATTGATCAGGTCTGCCAAAAAATCTGGACCAGCATACAAAGTGCATGAAATGACACATGACCGCTTTTATGACTTAAAAGTGTTGCAAGAAGCTTGGGGTACAAATTTTAATACCGATGAAAGTAACAACCAAGTTAAGTGGCATGATATAAAACTCCTCAAAGTAGAAAAAGAAAGTCCAATGGCCTTTTTCTATAAAACTTCCTTTGCAGAGACTGAATTTAAAAAATGCTGGGTGAACAAGAGAAAGACTAGACGCACAGTAGAGTCAACACCTGGTAATACAATAAATTTGAGTTTGAGTAGAGCATACACAGAAAAAATTCGTTTGTCTGAAGCAAAAAAGAAAGATATTAAAGAACTTGTAGACAAAGATGTGATTCCGAAGCCTTACTATGATAGTTTTTACAAAAATGTTTTGTAATGACGTTGCCATTACAATTTTTATAGTAGAAGTAGGTAGACTAGTTTAAGAATTCTGTGCCATTAACAAATTAAATTGATTAGAGAGTACGGATTAAGAATAATAGACCAATAAATAAACTGTGATTTGCAATTTTAAGACTGTGGTAGGTACTATTACTTAAGTAAGTAAAACTAAGATGAAAATAGAGACTGCCTGAGAATTTTATAAAGACTGGTTGATTTTATAGTTTTTGGCTTTTATTAATGTTTGTTCAGAGGCTGTACTTATTTTAAGATTGTTCTGATAGTGCGTAAAGAGATAAGAATACTCAAATTTATATTTTTTTATGGGAGATAAGAGTTTTTTTTAAAGGTATTATTGCTGTGATTATTTAAAAACGCATAATTATTCATTATTGTACGTGTACGATCTCAATTTCATGAAAATGTGTAGTATTTAAGTAATAACTGTTATAAAAAGGACTTACCTAATATTTTATAACACTAATTATTGTATTTAGTTTTCTTTGTTATTCATTTAGTACTTAAATAAATAACTTTCTATTTGAGGACACATTTTATTTATTTCAACTATTTTAGATCTATAAAAACTAAAGCTTGCGTTCCTAAGATTAGCACGTTGCAATCACCCGTTCATAGCATAAGTAACTCAAAACCCCCGACAAAAAGTTATCTTATTTTTGGGGTGAAAAGTAACGTAACTCAATTTTATTTCAGATAAAGTAAAGTAACTTGACTTAGTACACAAAAAATTTGCTTACTCCCGCTGCAAAACTAGAGTAACTCAAAAATCCCGTTATTTTCCACGTTTTTAACTAATAAAATACAAATAAGCTAATTAAACAGCTTCAGAAAACGTTACCTTTACGAATCTCTCATTAGATCTTTGATATCTTTCTTATATACCCTAAAAACAGTTTTTCGTCATTTCTGAAAAATGAGGTTTTTTGAGTTGCCGGAGTCTTCATCTAGGGGTGCGATATATAGATTATAATATATTATATTAAAGTCGACTTTGATAAGTGTTCCAACAAAAGTCGGTAAAACAAAAGATAATAAATATAAGTGTTCCAATAGAATGGGAGAGGCTAGAAGTGGTAAAGTTGACGTGCCGCCAAACTATAGCTTAAAAGCTTAAACATAATTAAAAAGATACTTAAATTTGTTAGAAAACGTTGTGTTTCCAACTGTTGTTTACTATTCAGTATAACATTAAAACCAGTACCTACTTACAACTGGCGCCTAGAAGACGAAACCTAAACGTATGAATTTTCTCGTACCGACAAAGAACAAGTTCTTTTTATTCTACGTAGTTAATTCGTGTTTGCTAATAGCCATTCACCTTTGAAAAACTCCAAAAGATTATGTTTTATTACACGAGTGTACATAATAAATTATTACAATTATCATAATAATAAAACTAACAAATCGATTTTCAATATGCCATTAATTAACGTGTATCTAAGACAAAAAGTTGGCGCCACAAGCTCATAACAAACGGAAGTGGTCGGCCTTCAACCTTAGAATAAACTGCTGTAGTCTGCGAGCTAAGAAAAATAAAAAAAACATGTGTCTATAGTTTTTTTTTTTTGTATCTGTGGTAGAGTTGACGTTTTAATTTACGCGGGAACTGAGGTTAGGGAAAATACTGTGACGTTTCTCGCGTTAATGGCTACGTAGCGCGTAGATATGTAAAACCACCCCGGTTCATTATGATATTTGGAGCTTGAGGCTTAATAATAAATGACTCATGAGCCGATTGACGGTTAATCAACGCTTGACGAGGTGAGTCCGTGGATGGGTGACCATTTATTGCATATCCAAACCCCTCCATATCTCGGAAAGCACGTTAGTCCCGGCTGTTATTATTTTGTAGATCTATGACATTCATAGTTGCAGATAGTCAGGGGGTCGAGTCAAACGTCAAACTTATGACACATTTCCCATACAAAAACTGTCAAATATTCGATCAATGACCGGTCATTGAGACACGATTGCAATAGCAGACTCGAGCCCCAGGTATTATGTTACCTACCCAGTTACTGGGTTGTGGAAGCAATTGCTCCATGTATAAAACTGGTACTAAGCTGCATCCGGTTATAATGGGTAACCTCAACACAGTTAGGAAAAGGCTAGGAAGATAAGGGGTTTATTTAAAGGTATTTTTAAATTACTTCAGTTACCTACTACTAAAAAAATACCGATACACGTTATACGGACAACGTAGTATGGCACTTCAAATTCGACCACTTGACTAGCAAAAAAAGTAAAACCAACTGAATTAGCACGTCTGCGCGAAACGTTAACTTTTTAAATTCTCAAAGAAGTCCCGTACATAATCCCGTAATGTTGGTAACATTATATTTAAGTAAAAATCGACACAGACATTACTTGACGATTGATTTAGCAACAAAAAATCGCATCTTGAGTGCCTTTACGATCTGACATTGAAATATTGTTGAGACGAAGAGAAAAAAAAAGTAGGTATTGGAGAGATCATTACATAGAGTAATGAACTGGCGTCTATGGTCTGAGTTGTGAATTAATTTTCTATTAGTTTAGGAGTCAAACGAGGTGAGGGAGTGAAGGTGGTTGCTTTTATCTGCATTCAAAGTCTAACATAACATTAACAAAATTATATAATACAGTCAATTACAGTCCTTCAAAAAGCCCGCCCTTCGTCGACCGGTTGAGCTCTATGGTTGAGGATACCTATGGTTGAGCTAAATTTAACTGATAGTATACACCTATACCTCTACCTCCAGGGAATTATCAGGCTAAATATAACGTTATAGGAACTGGATTTTCCAATATACGAGCATATTAATTTAACTAGTTTTTGGCAATATCCCACAGAAAAATACGTCAGTAAAATTGTGACCACATCACTTTTTTTTGGCATTCGCACGGAACAAACTTCCTTCCTTCCTTATGATAATGAACACCGTCCAATGGAAGAAAATACCACGTTTGGCCACATTTACCTACGTCAGTATTGTTATGCATAATATTTTGGGAAATTGTACCTATCTGATTATAATTTTAATAATTATTACGACTTTCTCTTTCCTCTATTTCCAAATTAGTAACTGGATACCTTATAAGCCAATGCTTAATTAGCAGTTCATAAACACAAGTTATAAGGTTGTGATAAGGTTCATAATGATTGGTTCAAGTAAAGTTTACATTTTTTTTTTTAATGTTTCTTTGATTATTATCGTAATACTAATGGTTTTGACATGATTAGTGGTAATTTTGACATTTTTAGATTCTGACATTATTTGTTTTTGACATTTTCTGATTTTGACATTATTAGTAAGTAATTATTATCAATATTCTCCAAATGTGTGTGCCTAATAACATCAGTGCTTAAGTTGTAAGAAACTCATTACTAACAAATTGGATTGTATAATCTGTTTAATAAATGATAATTATTATTATTATTATTATTATAAAACTTTTGCAAAACAGGGATCATATAAACACAAATATGGGCGAGGTTTAAAATTACTGGTCTAGTTGTTAGTGGCCCTAGATGACTGCTATGCCGGAGGTCGTGGGTTCGATTCCCACCCAGGCCAATCATTAAAATTTGTTCTGTGTCCGGGTGTAATGGGCAAAATTTTAGTTTTTAGTCCCTCATCTAGATTACAAGAAAATATTCGACACGTATTTTTTTCACGTAATCAAAAAATATCGGCGATACATCGAGTTTAACGCATGACCTCACTAGCCAGTACAGTTTATGCTAGCTAATGACGTTACAAGCCCCCCACTCCTCAACTTAGTGGTTAATGTGCTTAATCTAAGCAGTTTTCCATCAATTTGAAAAAAAAAAAATATGTGTCAAATATTTTCTTGTTATCTAGATGAGGGACTTAAAACTAAAATTTTGTTAAATTGCCCATTCATCTATAATATGTAGGTATGTATTTAGAAATATATAAGTGTGTTTATCAGTTGTTTAGTACTCATAGCACAAGCTCTGCTTAGTTTGAGACTAAATAGCGTTGTGTGAAAGTCGTGAATTATTTATTTTGACTGGCCTGTTGGTCTAGTAGTTAGTGACCCTGACTGCTATGCCGGAGGTCGTGGGTTCGATTCCCACCCAGGACAAATGTTTGTGTGATGAGCACGATCATTTGTTCTGTGTCTGGGTGTAATTTATCTATAATATGTATGTATTTAGAAATATATAAGTATGTTTATCAGTTGTTTAGTACCCATAACACAAGCTCTCAAGCTTAACTTGGGACTAAATGGCGTTGTGTGAAAAGTTGTGGAATATTTATTTATTATTTATTTTATATTTTATGTATATTTGCCGCGGGAACTCGCTGGATGCGAGCCACTTTCAACGGTCTTATTGGAGATCTATAGGGGAGGTCTCTGTCCACTTGTCCAGCAGTGGACTTCCTATGGCTAAAATGATGATGATGATGATGATGATACTCTACGTTACGCAATTGCATCGTCACCATCTCCCAACTATGATGGGGTCAGCATCCAATTTAAACGGATGCAGCTCAATACCAGTGTTTTACTTAGAGCGACTGCTGGTCTGACCTTAAAGAGACTTAGTGAAGTACCAACCTTACCTTCTAGCTAAAACATGTCGTGTTTGTATGAACCTATTTACTGAAACAAATATCTAGGTATCATTCATCATTCTTGTGAGGTAGTTAATCCGCGGGCTAAAAAAAGCTAGCCTAGATCTAAGTAAAGGAAAACATACCCGGAAAAAATACCACCTCAAAGATTAGGTACACATCTTTCAATGATGACCCGCGTATACTAAGAACTTAACAGTAAGCTATAATTACATATTAGGTATATTAATCTGCGGGATGGAATTATTATCCGATCTAAGTCCTAAACGACGTGACAAATTGTTAAATATGGCTCTCTCAGAAGTCAGAACTACGCTAAGTACTTAACTAGGTTTTACATACAATGATGAATATATTTTCTGAGAAAATGTATGTCAAGAAAATGAAGATTCAACCGATATGTTGACATAATAAATCAATGTCCAATGTCCAGGTATGTAGACCATGAGTTTACAGTTTGTGGACATAAGTAAAGTCTTCTTACTTACTGAATTTTGAATGTTTTGATCAGACATTGTATCTACGCCATTTCGTGTGCCAAAATACAGTGTGGAATCGACAGTGTCGATTCCACACTGTATTTTTCGGCACACATCCAGATGTCATTCTGGACCCAACGTAGAAATTGTTCCTGTATGGTTCTACAGTAAAGTTATACACCACTATTTTTTAATTAGTACAAAAAAAAATATCCGTGCCCGTTACAGATCATACTTGCGTAATCAAAAGAAAAAAAATCGAAATTCAAATTTTAAATATGTCACTATTTAGCTAAACTTAAATAACGAAAACAGCTGTTGGAGGCGGAGCATGCTTGAGCGAGAACACGCGAACGTGAGCGAGAGATGACGATTAATGAATACTACTATGTCATGAATAGCCTGTACAATAATATATTTCCATAAATTGGGTGACTTTTTAGGATATAAACAAACGCTAATAACTTTGCTGTTTATGAATATTATTTATTGATACTTTACAAATATAATGAAAAGACCGTCTAGAATAAGCCCTTTAAGTATTTGTACTAATAAAACATTAGTGGTGTATAGGTTTGGCCCACACCTGTCTATACTAATATTGTGAAGAGGTAAAGTTTGTGAGTCTGTGACGTTGTAGGGAGTGATCTCTGGATCAAATGAACCGATTTTGAAAATTCTTTTACCAATAGAAAGCCTCGTTATTTGTAAGGGACATAAGTTTTGTTTTTTTTAGACTGACACGGGGTGGTGGGGATGTTAAAGTACGAAATGCACCCGAACTAAGTAAGTCGCGAGCGAAATGCTATATAAAAATAAAGACAAATTTTATATTGTTTTGAAATATTATGTAGGCTCTGCGCAATGTCCGTGCGCATATGCACAAACTACCGCAGCATAGAGATACTCCCATTAAAAACCTTCTTGGGTCTACGAAAATCACCCTCTACGAAATTTTTCGTAGACCGTCTACGAGTTAATTAGCTAGTATCAAAATCCTACTAATTTAAACACGAAAGTTTGTGAGTATGGATTGATGGATGGTCGTTTGTTACTCTTTCACGTAAAAACTACTGAATGGATTTTAATAAAATTTGGTATAGAGTTAGCTGACACCCTGGATTAACACATAGCTACGCTAGTAATATATATTCCGAGATAATTATGTAAGAGAAAGTCTGTGAAAATGGCAAAGTTAACCAAGATGTAGCATAGAAATTGGTAGGTAGGCTTGTGATGCGGAGAAATAAGTAGTATGAAAAATGACTGTCGGGAACTATGTTTTCAGTATGAATGTGACCCTGTGGAGGTTTTCAGAAGTAGAGGTCACAATTAGGATTTAAACTACTTCAAATGGAAATGTAGGAAAGAAGAAAACATAAAACATACTGCAACAACCTCAAATAAAATTATACAAGAGCAGGAGGATGGTGGTAATTTATTTAATTCTCCTAGTTTCAGAATTGCCACTTCCTAGTGCTTTTCACTGTTTCTCTACCTACACGTAATATTTCAAAGCTATATTTTATGTCAATTTCGATACTACACCACTGGTTGTCCTACTTTATATTCGATCGTACATATACCTATACCGGACACTGTCTTCTCTGCTATGTCAATTGCAGTAATATATTCAGTATGACAAGATGACACATTCCACATATACCCAACTGATTAGAACGTGATGTGTCAGTATCAGTCAGAGTCAGTTTGCCCATTTTTTGCTAACTTTTTTGTATTGCGGCGCAAAATCATTTGTTTAAGAGTCAGTATCGATTATTTATTTATTTATTTATTTATTTATTTATTTATTTATGTTAACACGACTTTCATAAGTCAATTACATTAACACAACATTTATAATACTCAATAAAAACAAAACACAAAAACATATCAGAATAAAAAGAAATACAAAAATAAGATCGAAATAAAATCAACATAAAAATCAAAATTAAATTACAATAAAATCAACATAAATCCGAGAACAAAATAAAACCATCATAAAATCGAAATAAAATCAAAATTAAACACAATAGTAATACAACAATAAATTAAAATAACAAATTAATTAATTAATATTACACAATAATAAATTATGAAAGAACAAAACACAATTAAATGTTAAATTTTGCTTTCACAAAACGCTAGGCATGTGCGCATTAAAATATTAAAATCATCTGCGAATATATCACAGTTCGGGTTAGCTTCCATGAGGCTATTCAGCGCGGAAAGAACGCGAGGAATCGGGGATGAGGCTCGAGCCACTGTGCGGCATGTAGGCACAGCTAGCAGACGGTGTTTCCGACCGCGGAGGTAGTTGGTAGGAACATGGAAACGAATCAGCTCATTGAGGAGATCACTAGCATCTGTTGTCCCCCTACATATTTTAAGCATGATATTCATTTGGTCGTATGCTCTTCTGGTTTCTAACATATTATACCCTAGGCATCCTACAAGAAATTTTGTTGGGTATAAATATGGATAATATCCTTGACTAGTTTTATACAGGAATCTCAAAAATGCTTTTTGAACCCTTTCAAGTAGTAGCGTATAGGTAGACTCGTGTGGATTCCAAACGCAGGAGCTTGCCTCCAACTTGCTTCTGACAAGAGTGCTGTACAAGAGTCGTATGACATGCTCGTTTCGAAAATCTCGCTTGATTGAACGCTCGATTGATTGAACCGGAATCATCGAGTTAGATTCGTATCTTAATGAAGTGTCTAAATGCCTTTTTAAATGTGTTATTAATTTAGTTTATATGCTCGTTATTGGGATTGTGGTTAAATAGTACCAGCCGCACGAGTTGATCGAAGATTGAGCTCCGCTTGCCGATGGTGAATTGTAAATGGGTGATCATTTATTTCCGTAAAAAAAAAAACAAAATCTTAGTCTTTAATCGAATTAGGCTGAGCTTTTTGAACGTCAAAAAAAATACATAAGACAGTCCCCCTAAACGCCAACCCGTCACCACTTCTTGGTTTTTGCTGGGAAGATGAAGTGGCGGAACAAAATCCGCAGCAACACATCTGTCTGATTCGTTTATAGAACTTAAATCTATACTACTAGCAGACGTCACGCAGTTTCACCCGCGTAGTTGCCGTTCCCGTGGGAATACGGGGATAAAAAGTAGCCTATGTCCACCGGGAATAGTGTAGCTTTCCACCAGTACAATAATTTTTAAAATTGGATCATTAGTTCCGAAGATTACCCCCTAGGCATACAAACTTACAAACATACAAACTTACAAATTTTACCTCTTTATAATATTAGTATAGATATATACCTACCGTACCTCTGACAGGATTAATAGAGCCGGAGGTTTCGATTGTCATTAGTAGATTTGACAGCCTTTACCCCTAAAAGTTTGAGACCCCCAAAAGTCAGGGTGAAAATCAGGCGGCGCGGCGTACCTGTCTACTAAGATGAAAACTAAAGGAATATTTAAGGATCAGAGCAGATGGCGTTCAATAGTGTCTTCCTACCCACCATGGGAAAAAGCCATAAAATTGTTTATTTATTTACAAAATTCACAGTCATTTACAAAATTTCACTTAACGATAAAATTATTAGTACAACCAATTACGGATTTACAATCTATTAACCAGACAATTATGCATCAGAAACAAACAGAATGACGTGCTAGCACCATCTAAGCATGATAGTAGTGTGTGGTGTGGGTGGGTGTGTTTTAATTGTGAATGGTCATTTTTTATGTATGTATCCTAAAATCAAACAAAATATTCGTCACCCCATCGTTTTTCCCATAAAACAACTAGATAACCGGCATGATATGTATTTGAAGTGGTTTTCCGATTCCCATTAACATTTTCCAACACGTGATTAACGACTAGCTTGCCACCATATAGTATTAAAACTATTAAGGGGAGGTTGCAGTCATTTTGTCATTTAAACCTCTTTTATAATGAAAATACTGCGCCTTAAAAAAACAAAATTAAACATACGGCCAAGTGATGTGTGAAAAAAGAATGTAGAAAACAGCTTGTCACATGTATCACATGTATTGCCTCAAAAATAAAGAACAAACTAAACTTCTATTTAAACTTGTTAAAAACATACCTTGCTCAGATATACCATCTTAAGAGCATGTAACAGTTAAACCAAAATATGGAACTAACTGCTTACATATTTCTTAGGGTGCGGTTAAAGAACATTTTAAATCCACGACGCGAATGGAAGGGTTTTTTGTAAGTCTGATGTGTATATCTATACAATGTCACCGTAGCTCCTAAACGAATAAACCGACTCTGGTGACACTTCTCTCTAATAAAAAAAACACTAGCGAACTGTCAAGTTACAGGTCTCTTGTTCACACCCAAGGCTCATGGGCTGAATACCTATAAATTCGGGGCTAGTTCACAAGCCATAAAAAAAGAGGAAGACGCAGTTTGTACGCTATACAGTGCCCGTATCTTCGTGCAACCTGCCCTTAAGTGCACCGCCTCAGGCATTTGCTGTTTACATTGTGCAATTTTTGCCGTAATAGCTTTAGTGGAACTGATGGCAATTAGATCTTGACTCATTGTCTTGTTTAGACGGAAAAGACGAGTGCCTCTATTAAAACGTCATTCTAATTTGGTGACTTTGCACTTTGTAGAAATTTTTCTCATATGACTTGGCTGTAAAAATGTTCTAAGTAATTAGTATTTTTACAGGGACATCCGCTCTTGCTGTACACATTGACATTTGTGTATGGGGATAACCACTTCAATGTTAATTTGAAAGCCAGGGTCAGACAGCACCTGACAGGCATTACCGCTAAAATGAACTTTTAATAATAATAAATAAATAATATTCCACAACTTTTTGCACAACGTTTATAGTCCCAAGCTGAGCAGAACTTGTGTTTTGGGTACTAGACAACTGATTAACATACTTAAGTATTCCTAAATAGACTAAATTACATACATATTATACATAAATCAAGGCATAGGCATTGTCTTCAAGGCTAGAGTGAATAGGCTCTTAATAAACTAGTGCTCTTCACCATCACTAATTGAAACCTGTTGCAAATAAATTATTTTCTTTTTTTTTGTCTTTCTTCATTCAGATTTTTAATCATCTGGTTTTTAAGACAAAAGAGAGAATACAAGTGTATACTAGTAGATTAATCAGACCTAAAGGTTTTGTCGCTATGAGTATGAATAGGTAATGTACGTAAGTAAGTTGGCGATCTGTGGCCAAAAAAAATGTAAGTTAACATAAGCTACCAAATATACTATGATTACCGCTATAATTGATAGAAGTTCGAAGAATTCCGTTCAGTCCGTGGACAGGTTCTGTTCATGAGAAAGAACCGGGGTTAAAAGTTCCGTCGCGTCGGCACCCTTTGGGCACGTTACCCTACAAAGGTCAGGTGTAGTATTTTCTAGGTACCGGCAACATCCGTGTAGTAAAGTGGATTGTCAAATACAAATGATTTCATTCTAACTAGGTATATTAACATATCTTGGTGATTCAGACTTCAAATGATTGGAAGCCGATAAAAACGAAAGGATATCCGGCCATACTTGGGTCTATTGCAGCCGGCAATGGCCTTGTGTTATCAGCCCGTGAATGACTTGGCTGTGGCAAGGGGGCGGCAGGTTAAGGCTAAGGCTTGTGGCGAGCTGATTCAGTATCAAATAATTTTGAATTTTATCTTCATTACTACATAGTACTTTAGGCTTGAGAAAATTTTAAAGGTCGCCCACGGCATCGCGAGCACTCCGGCAACTCCCGCGCTAAATATCTATTTTTTTCCCATTCAACCATTCCTGTCCGGCCCTAAGTGGTAAAAATCCCAATAGTGCGTCTTTGTCAGTTGCTTTTTCGTCTTTCACAGGTTCCGGAACTTCAGGAACTATATTAGTAGAAGAGCGAGAAACCAGTAGGGATGCGGGTTTGAAACAATTGTTATGATTTATGTTAATGTAGGATGGCCTAGCAAGTTAATATATGACGTTGACAGTCCCGTCTATTTTGGATTTATTCTCGTGGTGCGTCCAATAGTTTTTTTCTATTAACAGCGTTGTTTTATATAACCAAATATGGCCTGATTTATTGTTGACTGCATAATTATACAGGAAGCCTGAATTTCAGCAATGCATTACATGTAATTCATAGACGTCTCAAATAGATTTTCGTGAATTACATGTCAGATATGAATTACATACATATCATAAAGAAGCTTATTCAGGTGGAAAACGTGGCAAAGATTTCGTCTAACCCAAGTTCGACTAATATTATTCTGCGTAAAGTCTGCCATAAAATGACTCGTATACCCAGAAAGGTTAATGCTGAAAAAAACTGGCTTCGCAACAAACGATGCAAGAAAAAAGGCTACACAAGTCATAACTGAGTGCCTTCCTTGCAAAAAAGCATTTGGTATCCCCTGCTTTAATAAAGCCCATTAAAGTTTGTAGTCACTCAATTAAAAATATCTACCATAAAAAAAAATTGAAAAAAAAATCGATTGGACATTCGAGTTTTATTTTATCTAAGTCATTGTTCATACGTCCTAAGAAAATCATAGCTTTAGTTCACACGTCGTCCAGCCCAAAAAACGCAATTCAGTTGCCTTTGGCGACTTTGGCGAATGCATTACATTTAATGCACGGACGTCATGCAGCTAGATCAAAAATGCATTACATGCTTTAAGTTACAAATTTTTTTTTTTTTTTTTAATGCACGTACAGTCAACGCGATTTAATACGTCATGATTTCAAATACTATTGGCCTATAAGAGAAGAACTGTATTGTGTAGATTGTGTAATATTTAAAAAATCAAACAGGTTTTTAAATGCAAAAAGATATGTGGAAGCTAGTTTACGAAGGGTATAGGGATTGATCTATGTAAAGACGCATTCTTGAGGTGTTATTTTAATGTGGACGACAAGTGTGTCCTACGAGACATTTAGAACTACCTATGTAAGGAGATGTAAAGTATGTCAGGAATTTCCATACAGAACCAAAAAAAAATGAATTCACCTGCATGGCTCTTGATGGGGCGGCGACAACCGACTTCATTGAACGAAATAGTTTTTCCAAAATAAACTGTTATAATAATAATAATAATTTATTTAAATAATCGGATAACAAGGATCCACAATGTTAGTAACGTGCCTTATATCTAGTGTTAGTAGGTACACAAATAAAAATAAAAAAAATACAAATAAAATTGAGCCACTTTGTACAGAAGCTGACCCAGTGACTTACTCAGTCATCTTCTCCACAAAATGCCTCAGAAAAGGGGAAAGCACACTCCCAGCCAGTGTTTTCAAAATGCTTTACGTACTTAAAAGGACGTATAATTATATTTATAAGCTTAGATATACATAGGTAGGTACCTAGGTATATAGGTAGGCTACCTATGTCTAATTCATCTCTTCCAGTAAATTAAAAAAAAAACTGCCCCGTTAGCCTAGTGGTCGTAATTGCTACTTCTGAGTATAAGGTCCTGGGTTCGATTCCCGGGTTAAGCATACCACCTATGACACAGGAGGAATTTTAAGTGTTTTAAAAAATAATTAAATAAATAGTGACTAGACTTTTTAATCCAAGTTTGCACTTTAATCACGACTGCTTTGCGTGTTTAGAGAGTGCTGCTAATGTGTTAGTACATTTTGTATACTTAAGGGCGCAATTTGATACTGATTCGTTATATTCATGTTACATGGAGAATTGCAGTGTTTTTCTTGAAACTCTATAAGTTTGTAGAACGTTCCATGCTACTTATTGCAGGTATCGCAAACTAAGGAGAATTTTAAGTCTCTTTTACTGATGGTCGCGTTGTTAATCTTGGAACAAAAACGGACTAGTACTAATATTGGATAATATAATAATAACTCGCCATGATAAATGGGAAAAAACCGCGACTAGGAAAAAAAACATTGCTTTCCTGCGTTAGAAATATAGTTTTATGATTGTGTCATAGATTTTGTGCACGACATACACCGCGCCCGATTGAAATTCCCATCGCCCAAACATTCCACACAAACTTTCGTGGGCTATTATTTAACCCCTTAAAGATTTGATTTTAAAAAAATATTCACATTGCTCAACAGCATGATGATGATGATGATGATTTTAAATAAATTGCACAATAGGTTTTCACAAACACTTTTACACGTCTTTTTTTTAACTAGTAGATAAGATCGGAGTTTCACTAGGTACCTGACTAAGTACTCTGAGAAGAAACACAGAAAGAAACTCAGAGGTCATAGTCTCTTTTAAAGTCCAGACATTATCTTGGTCAAATCATGTAAGATCCATGCAGATTAGTGTCTGATATGGTCTTTTGAGGACAGAACCATTCCTTGTAGATGTTCCACACATTCGCACGAAGCGCTTTGCCTGTTCCTTCATTATGCGCACAGCCAAGGAGTGGAATTCCCTGCCTGCATCAGTGTTCCCGAGTTCATATGACCCCAATCTGTTTAAGTCGCGAGTTAATAGGCTTCTTATGGGTAAGCTCGTTCCATCGTCGACCTCATCTCTGACCGCAGGACAAGATTGAGGTCAAGAGTAGACCCATTACTTATATAAAAAAAAAGAAGAACCACACAGAATGAGGGGACCAGATCAGTCAGTGCAAGCATTTGCCAGTAATCGTGAGCTCAACTCGTAACTTGAGGAGCTCTTGTGAAAAAATACACGCTTCTAGACACTGGGGTATCGGCTATGTATTAAATTGAGTATCAGTATTTTTTTTCTTTTCGTGTGTTTACTGACTAACCTGCAGTACGATTCTGGTCAAATCACCGCGTGAAAATGTAGGCGTAGTGAGGGCGAATTGAGCTGTCATTCCATACTAATGCTAGGCATTGGCAGTTCCCTTCACTCAAGTTTTTACGGCGTGACTTTACTGAATCGACCGGCCGGTATGTTAGTGTACTCTTATCCCGTCCATAGGGCTCTGACTTTGCTTCAAATACGGTCGAGAAATATCCCGCAGGAGAGATGCCTTGGATGCGAACTCTAGACACACTTATAGGCAATGATATTATAAGTAAAAAGGTGTATACTTAGATAGGTTACTTACAACATTCAATCTTCAAAAACGGCACACTAACGCACGCACGCGTCCGTTGACGGCGCGACGCGACACTGAGGTCATGTGTGGCTAGTTAACCACATTTTAACGTGTCCCTTACTGAGCGCTTATAACCTATCTACACCTTTTTCGAGGTAGTTGAAAAACCATAGTATAGATACTTAGTTTTTTTTTTGATGCGCTGGCCTCTGTATCTAGTAATGTATGTAAAAGCAACCCCAAGTCTAGATGGAGCCCGATTGATGGGAATAGGCTCCCTCCCTGACAAAACTAAAGTAGGTAATTGAGGTAGGTCTCGCACTGCAAACTTTTACCATCTTACGTAGGTAGGTATTCTTGGTTCTGCACGATTCATCTCACAATTTCTCGGCATTCCAAGAAAGCCATTAAAATAATTAATTAAATGTCCACGCGACTACTCTTGAAGGCTTCGCGAACTTATGATTGATCGAAATTACCAATTAAGATTTTCAATTTTCCATACAATAAAAAGTAATGAACATTTTAACCAAAACTTCTTCTATAACATCCAAAGGGCAATTTACTTATATAATAAAATCGTGTGTCCCAGCTTTAATTACGCAACACCTCCCATTTGTTTCGTCGGGTAAAAATACAGTAAAGGCACGTGTCATCTGCGATTGTCAGGTGTAGGTAAGTAATAGATGGGTGGGCAAAAATGCGTGGCTTTGATAAATCAAAGTAGACCTTTAGAAACCATTTGGGTCGATAAAGGTTTAGCTTTCCGAGTCATTACGGGTCCCTAGTTACATGTACCTACAACTGAATGTACCTACCTAAGTACCTGCCAAGGTAGGTGCTCCATTAAAATATTTCTTAAATTATTATTAGTTTTATTGTTGTGTTTTTATTTAACAAACTGTCTTCTAGTTTATCAATTAAAGACATACTTAATGATTATCTACGGAAAAAGAAACAAACCCATTTTTTTTTACCAAACCTGGAACGGAATCTAGTCACTCACTATAACACTGTTACTCGGTGCGAGCCTGAAACTTCTGAAAGTAGTCTGAGTGCAGTCTTGAAGACTGCAAAGTGTACATCTCTAAACAAAATTATGTCTAGAAACATTTTAGAATCTACTTATATAAAAATCAATGCCACTTTTCATTGTAATTTTATAACTCAAGAACGGGCGCACCTATCCAAACCAAAAGCTTTGTTCGGACTATAGGTAATAAGTAGATGGTTTATGTGAAGTTTGCACAAAATCGGTCGAGCGGTTCTACATTTATCACATTTTTTGTAACAAATGAATTCAATATATGGCGGATCATTTTGTTAATGGGGATTTTGCTGTCAAATTGAAACTTTTTTCAGATGGGGATTGTGTAAAATAGCTAGCAATTTAATAAAATATTTTGCTGTTTTAATAAAATGAATTTGATGTTATATATATATTCACTTTATACGTAGCGAAGCACGTACCGGGTCACTAGTAGGTATTAAATACAAATACAATACAAATGTATTCGTTTTTACAGTAACGCCATCTTGCGATATCACAAAGAACTACAACGTACACACGTCAATCATGAATGAATGTAGTAATGAATGACTCCGCGAGAGATCGTTACTCTACACCAATAAGAATCGTAGAGGTATTAAATTGCAACAAATTAAATACAAAACAGTCGGCTCAGCTCATCAGCTGATAAGTAGTAGAGTAATAGTATTTATTGTAGACATAGCAAGAGAAAACAATCATTATTCAAGAATATTCACGTGGAACAGTGTGTTTTGAGTGCCAGTGATGTGATAAGAAAAAGTTAACTTTGAATAAAGAATTATAAAGTTTGGTGGCCAAACATAACCTCAAAAAAGTAAACAAACGCACTAAGGTCAAAGGTAAATATGTTCTGTTTCTTTGTTTTGACATTATTTAAATGACGTTATAATAGTTGGGAATCTTCCAGTAAGTTGGTGTTTACTTAAGCTTTGGTGTTATAGGTACCTAGTGTTGAATTTTACCATATAGGTATTGTGTTACTGATTTACCAATCGTTATTACCATTACCTATAATGTGCGACTTAGCTGTGTTTGCAAACTTGTTTTAATTTAATAAAACCAAGTTTACCTACCTAAATAGATAAATGCTTTCTTCTTAAGTAAGTAAAATTTTTAATTCATTACAAGTTGTAGTTTTTGTTTTGGTTCTGTCAAGTTACCTAATTACTGTCAAGTTACTTACCTCTTAAATTATAAAACCTATGCAATAGAATTCATGCATGGAGTCTCCTTGTTATAATGCTTTAGAAAATTTTAATAACTCGTGTTACTTACATGATAATCTGTTTTTTCCCCTCGTTAAGATGAACGGAAAAAATCTAAATCCAACCTTCTAACAAACACAGATAAACTTAAAATGGTAAAAATAGTGAACATTTTTTAAGGACAACGTTAATGCCTTTGAAGCACACACCTGTTCACGATAGCTAAGTGGTCATTAATGTAAGGGATACACCACTTTACGCTAATGACGGACTCACCTAAACGTTATCGCATCAAGTAAATAGAACTGTTCGAATGACTCAACCACAGAGTCGGCGAAAGTGGCTTCTTTTTTTTCACACTGGCTGCCAGGCGTCGAAACTCAGGCATGTCCGTCACTATACACTGCACAGGTAAAATTCTGTCATAAAATACACTTTTCCATCTTCAACACTGCATCCATAACACAATAGAGATAGAGATTAACAGATAAACGTGTCTTAAAGTTGTCGAAATTCGTTATCGTTGTCGAGATCGCAACAGGCACATCGTCCGCCGTCGCCGACGTCCGTCGATTGGCGGTGCAATGGCTCAGCAGAGCTACGACACTTGAAACCCACACAAGGATGTCTACAATGACAAGAAACGTGATCACACACACGATTAGGGAAACATGAACAATGAAATTTAGTTTCTGGAAACGAACATGTGCCGTGGAGGAGCGAACTCTTAGCATTGACTGGACTGCGCTTGGGCCGTGCAGGATGCGACCCATTAGGCAAAAGAGCGTCCATTATTGTATTGTCGTGGGCTTATCGTAGTGCTAGTGTCTCCTTAAATTGCCGACCCGGAGCGAGTGAACGAGTGTGTTGCTCAGAAATTTGGGAGCGTTGCCATTTGCTATTTAAGAAAAGTAAATGCACTTTTTGACTTCGAAGATACTAGAGACCATCCAGAAGGTAGACAATCACATTTTAATAATACAAAACATTAATAACGATACAACCACGTTCAAGATTGCGTGTCTGAGATGCTAGAGACATCCTTTCAATCAGTCATCATCAGTAATGACTGCATTTATGTACATTAAGAGGCCACAACGAATCAAGTCACGGGACCGGATCCAGGGTTATCACGCTCGTTTGTTCAATTGGACGCTTAAGTACCGGCGAAGCTCTGAAGCCGGCCGTTTCCGTTGATATTTCACACAGGAACCTGCGGAGGGAAACGTGGACATGGCGCAAGCGCAACTTGACGACCCTTCCATATAAATAAAGTAGGTCGGATATCGCGGATTTGGCCTTACTAACAGTCAGGTACATCTTGTAATCGCCAGAGCTATGTTATGCAGCCATGTAAGTGACTTTCTTACTCATCCTACAGCAATTCAAATAACTTTTTGACAAAAGCGACGCGTCTATGACGAATCCACGACTATCTTTGGCTTCTAGCGCTAACAGGTGTTACTGCAATTTACTATTTACCTGTTCCTCATAATACCAACTAAGAACTGTAAAATTCCAGTTTAAACCAAGCCATTAGATTGAGAAAGAATAGAGATAGACTGACACACTTTTGTAATGCATGCGGCGAAACAGAGAACTAATATAGAACATACTGATTTTGACAGCATTCTGACATGTTTCAATGACAAGTAGTGCCACCATTATATGCAAAGATGTTTGTCGGTCTTTATGATTTTTATATCGGTGTCGTTGGCACTTGGTCATCTCGGTGAAGGCACAGAGCTCCCGACTCCCAACGAATTCGACCAAGGATGTACACAATGAGTTTATAAGGTCGAACGACTTAACAGCTATTTGCGTTTTATTGTAAACATTTGATGCTGATTTTTTATACTGACTGCTGTAATATTGCGTTCTGGGTAGGTCGGCAAGGGTTCAAGGAATATATGCTTGGGATTTAGTGGTAAGACGAAAATCATCATCACCTCATCTATCTTGCCTTATCCTCATTCAAATTCATTTATTAACTTAGATACAACAGATTACTGACAGTTTAACAGCGGGTCCCAAACTAGTGAAAAAACTTAACAATGTTGTGCTACAGCAAGAAAAAAAAAATTTTGGGTAGACTTCCGAAGTTCCGATCTTCACATTTTATTTCTGGGAAATATGGCGATCTAAACCTTTTGAAACATGCCTTTCGTCGATATCAGATCAACTGTAGTCTTTTCTGCTGATGAAAACGTATGATTTTAAAGTATGAATTAAGTGTTGTCAATTTACTACCTTCCTTATTATGTACGTTACTTGATCAAGTCTTACGTAAACTTAGGCCGACATTGACAAATGTAACTATAAGCTTCTGCTTAGGCTTTACTTCCTCAGATCAGGGAGATGCATCTACAGTCTAGCAGCTAGAGATGGCATCGTCAATTCTTTCCAATGCATAGGTACAAACCAAGCGTGTAACCGTTTACTGTCTCTTTGACATTTAAAATTACACTGTCACTTTGACATTTGATATAGAAACTGACAGTTGTGCATAAACCCACGAATTTGATTCTTGTTGCCGTCTCTCGTCGCTACGGCAAATATGTGCCTTGTGGCGGGCTTAGATATGTTTCCCTCTCTACCTAGTATTTGTTTGTCAGTTATCTATACTAATATTATAAAGAGGAAGGATTTGATTGTTTGTTTATTTACATTGAATAGGCTCTGAAACTACTGGACCGATTTGAAAAATTCTTTCACCGTTGGGAAGTTACACTTTCCCCTCGTGGCATAGGTTACTTTTTATTCCTGCATTCCCACGGGAACGGGAACTACGCGGGTGAAACTGCGTGACGTCTGCTAGTGTTCAATATTAACAGGAATAATGCTTAAATATCTAGCTTGCGTACGTGCTGTAACGTTTGTTAATCATACGTCCTTATTGTAGGCAAAGAGTTTCTTCCTCAGTGTCTAGTCCTAATATAAATATGTCTGCCGGGATGTCATTAATTATGAGAATCAAATGCATGACGTCATCTTTTGTCTTGAAATTAAATAAAAACACTGTTTGTTGAAAATTTTGATATCACATCTACCTACGTGAAATTCCAGATTTGATACCAAGAAATGCTTAGAGCTATTCAAAATCAAATTACCTACTTATACATCAATATTCCATTTGTATATTACATTTGTTAAAAATTAGGAAATACAAATAATTTACTATAGGTAATTACGATCTAGTCTAACAGACTAATAAGTAATTCCGTCATTACCTTCTTCTGATTGTTAAGTGAAGAGAATGTATTGTATTTAATGGAATATTTCAGCCATTTTCAGATTCTGGTACTGTAGCAGATTCTGAGAATTGCCTTTATTCATTGCAGAATTCTTGAAATATTTGCATTAAATATACGTCTCTTTCATTACATTCAGGGGAAGTTAATGACGGCGGTTAAACGCTCGAAAATTCACCTAAACATACAACTAAGAAATTGTCCATTGACGTAATCTTAGAGTCTGCCTAATCTTTGTTGCACCTAACACTATTTCACACATAACACTAACACTTATTACTACACTAACTCGAACGGTTTAATACTTTTGAGTCTCTATTGAAAGTGATTTGATTATATTTTAAGCTTAGCTTTCTTATACCTGACATACTGTACCTAATGAATGTGTAGGGCTAACACGAGTAACGGCCGTACCTACACCTCGTGGGAGGTGCACCGGTCACACCACTGATTTCAACCAATGGTGGACTAGCGTTACGGATTTACCAATATAGGTAACATTGATCATTTTGTTTAGCGGACTTTTGAACTGAGGGGCAATTTTCGTATTTTTTGAGAACATTCGCGTTCGATTCTGTCTTAATTAAAAAGACGTCTAAGTAATTTCTCTAGGTTTACTCCTTGATTTTGAATGTCATATCCCGATGGCTAATTCTCTGAAGCCATCAGAGCGAATATTCGAATTGCCGAAATACAATGCCGAATTAAAAATGTCGGAAATATGTAGGTAACAAACAACCTTTTCATTTAATATTCCTTCTTTTACTCTTTTTCATTATTTTGTAGTTACCTAGAATAGCTTACATTTCATTGGCACGTCGAGCCAATAGATATTCGATGGATAGGACTATCGTTGCAATGGTTTTTCGGTGAAACGGACGGTCGATGTTATAAGTAGTATTTCGGCAATTCGGACATTCGGTCTGATGACTTCAGGGAATTAGTCTAATGACTGATTTGTTGATTGATTGATTTATTTGATTAACTGCTTGATTTCGGACGCCATAATTGGCGTCCGAAATCAAGCAGTTGGTAAACCCAATTTCTCTAAATTTTTGATAATGATTGTCGGTGAGATGAGAATGGGATTTAATTATAACGTAGTTTTTAAATAAGGTAATACGTGAATTGAAGGCAAATTGCAGCTGCGGTAATGCTGTGAGCTGATTCAGTATAAGGCTTTTGAAGGTATCTATAGCAATCGTTATTGTCATCAGACTTATAATAAGAGGTCTAGTAGGTACGTATATTATTCTACGAATTAAATGATCAAACAAGCAACCAGCTTGCTTGCCTCTGTATGCAAACTAGAGAAGAGGCCTTTGCCCTGCTAGGACAGTAACAGGCTACTATTATTATATTTGTTATAACTAAAATAACACTGTTTTGCATGCATATTTTAAGGGCAATGAATTTAAACAAAGTGATAACATTGCAATAGTCTGTAAGAATAAGTTCAACTATTTTTTCAAGTGTTTTGCGTCATGCAAGAAATCCTTATCAAAATTATTGTTTTTATTAAATAAGTATAAAACAGTGTGTAATCTGTGTCTAATAATGTGGCGTGTCTTTGCCCCATAAATTAAAAAAAAAGATAGATAAAGTTGTAATCTTGAGTTATCTTAATTCTCTGAATAATAAAATCATATTTCACTTGTTATTTTCTAACATTGGACAAGTGCCTAGCAGAAGCTCTCTCTTCATGTCAACAAAAATATTATTATTATGTTGACATTTCACATGAAGAGCTTCTATCATTGTATTATTATGAATCAAATCAAATAGAAATGTATAACCAAAACGCTATTAACTTATGTTGATAGTATGCCAATACCTCTTGCACGTAAGTACCTAACTTGTGAAGTTGTGATGCAATGTTGTCATTGGCATTATTAGTCTGGCATCCTTTTCATGATTGCTGGCCTTCCTTTTTTGTCACTCTTGTCATCTGTTACTAAATGTATAACCAGAACTCTTTTATCTAATGTTAATAGTAAGTAGGTATATTCCTCTGGGTTTTTTTTCAATTTTTTTTTGCCGCAAAATAGTTATTCTGTACTATGCGTTTCAAATGAGAATAGGAACGTCAATGACCTCTATCTGTCAGATGTCACTTGAAAAGTGCGGTCTGCAACGAAAACCGTATTCGCGTATCAATTATTTTTATTTTTTTGTTTTACCGAGTCGCAGTTAATTCGAAATGAAAACACGTCTTAAATGAATTAGTCTTGTGGACCGTTCTTTTCATGTGACATCTGACAGATCGAGGTCATTGACGTTCCTATTCTCAATGGAAACGCATAATATATGACTTGTAAGAATCCCTTATCAATAAACTACTATTACCATGACTATTAGCACAGTATACATATTTTTAGACTGTGCTATTAGTATGTCAATACTGCATAGGTACTTATAACTGTGTGATACTGTAATGCAATGTTGTGATTGGCACTATTCTAGCATCCTTTTCTTGTTCATTGCTGGCCTGTCTTTTTTTTAAATACCTACTTATGTAATCTGTTACTATTTTCTGTCACTGTCAGTATAATTAATGTCAATATATTACGGTGTAGTTCTATCATTCTGGAAGAAGGCCGCATTCTTATTTTAAAATATTTTCTAATAATTAAAGAACCATTAAGGCTTAACCTTTAGCTCACGATAACTGACAAATGCTTGCTCTGACTGATCTGGTTCACTCATATCTGTGTGGTTCTTTTCTCAAAAGACCATTATCAGACACAAATCTGCATGGCTCTTACATAATCTGACCAAGATAATGTCTGGACTTTAAAAGAGACTGTGACCTCTAAGTTTCTTTCGGTGTTTCTTCTCAGAGTAGTCAGATAGCGAAAAACCGACCTCATCTTCTTATTTAAAAAAATTACATGTAAAAGTGTTTAGAACCTATTTACAGAAATAAATATCATTTATCATTAAGCTAGTACATTTATATAAATACGAAGAAAAGTAATCCCAAAATTAAAATACGCGATCTACAATCACGGCAATATCCGCAAGTTTAGCCTTAAAGAAGCATAACAAAATTTTAGGCATTTTTAATAAATTGGTAAGATATTAAAATGGCAGCTAGTTAATTGTCCCTTCTTGTAAACCCAGCGAATCACACAACAGCCAACGTGATACTGGTCATATTAATTTAGGTCTGGCAACCAAACAATTTAAAACAAAAGCCAACAAATTTTGCCACGTAACCTTTACGATGGAAATTTCTAGTGTAGGTTGAAAGGGTTTTGGAAGCCATAGGAAGGCGTGTGGCTCACCTCCTCTGGTTACGTAGGGAACTAATAGGTAATTAATAAAACTAAAGGAACCCTAACTAGTTTGGACGGTAGTGAACCTAAATGTCGATAGGGAAAGATTTAATAACTTATATAAATTTTGTCTGCGTAGGAAATTACCCGGTACTATTCTAGTACCTAAGTACTAAGCTGAGCTCAATATAATTTCGGTTTCAACTCAAGAAAATTATAAAAAATATTGGGTACCAAATGTACTTTCAAATATGTATCTTTCTAATATACCTACATATCAAATTCTCGTGTCACTGTGTTTGTTAAAAAACTCCTCGGAAACGGCTTGTCCGATTCTTATAAATATTTGTGTGTCCATATTCATACAGGTATAATAATAGGACGTAAACCAATAAAAACTTAATAAAATTATCAGGCAGGATCAAGTTAGAAAAAACATTTTAATTTTTAAAAACACGACGAAAAATTTCTTTGTTTTTATAATTTGAGTTTCATTCTTTTATATCCATCGGATAAGTTTTAATATTGGATGGTATTCTTGTTTAATTAAGCTCACACAGGTAGGCCTAGTGCCTACAGGAGTGATGTTGATTATAATACTTCAAAATCTTAATGAAAACAATTAGTTATCAACAAACGCCCGTAAAGTTAAACCAAAGGGAATCTTTGAAAGTTCTATAGCTACTTAGTTAAATTGTATCTTACCTTACTCTTCGGTTAATTGCAAGATTGAAGATCAGAGTTTTATGACAATGATGTTTTCCAATTGTAAAAAAATACATACACACGAACATAGAACCTCCTCCTTTTTTGAAAGTCGGTTAAAAAACTGACGTAAAATACAACAAATATTGCGTTTCGTGACCGTTGTGAAAGGTTATAGCGTATAACCAATCTGAAGAGCAAACTGGTGTTAGTTAGATTATAAACTAGTTTAGAACTTTGATTAGGTCACTGATAGAGAGCCTAAGTTTGATGGACTTAGGTTTCCCTGCAAATAGAACTTGGTTCAGCGCATGTCTGCAAATTCTGCAATACATTAGTAGGTACCCCCATAAGTAGGTATACAAAAAGAGAAATAATATTGTAAATTTTGCCGTAACTAAATATCTCAAAATAAAATACGGAGAGGCGATTTGTTTATCACATCAAACGATAAAGCGGTCATTTTAAGTTGTTATCAATCTGTTAAAATAATATAATAAACAATTTGACTAAATGTAGAAAGCTGAAGTTTTCAAACATATTTTGTGTGAAAAATTCAGCTTTCTGGAAAATAGCCTGAAAATTGGTGTCAATTTCTGAATTTCTAAAGCTTGCCTCCTGTTATTCAATGGGACTTAAACATAACTGGTGAAATATGAAGGAAAGGTACAGAAGCTAGCACTAGCTACCCCAATATGTCTAATTTCTTACAACAAGCATAATAAGGTTCTTGTTCAATTGGAAAAAAAAACAGTTTAGAGTAGCTTGATGTGCAAGCGTCTGTACATACCGAAGAGATTTAAAATACTATAGAGCGGGCATGTCAAGGAAATGTCATAGAGAAACTTTGATCCCATGTCTCAGTAACGCCATCTAGAATAATATAATGAATATAGGAGCGGCAGCGGAGCGTACTAAAAAAAACTCGTAGACTTGTGTCCAAGCAGGACACAAGTTTCGGACGAAAATTTTGATCGTGATGTCCGGTCTATAGGTATTGAATGTCTTTGGTACATAAGTACATACCTACCTAGCACTTATGTACCTATAGTATAGTTACACTTCTGCCTCTCCCTGCGGGGAAAGCAGGCGACGTGATATGTTATATTTAGAAGAGAATGATCTATTGTTACGATTGTTTCACGATTTCCTGACATTACTTCCAGTTATTTCTGGTTATTCATGGCAGCACGTGTTCACAGTGTCATTGTGTCAGCTCGTACAAAAGCTTGCTTATATTGTAACGAGATAGATTAAAACCAAGTTCATTACAACTGGGTCACAAGATACGCTAATCTAATCTGATAAACGGGACTGTGCGTAACTGACATTGACGATGACAGCTATCTTCCGCCATCTTTTTTCACTTTTCGCGCCACAATTTTTTTTATAAGTAATTTATTAAGTGTTTGAACACATGTATTAGATTAAATAAAACACAGGCTTTACGTTAACTTACCAAATATCTACTATTTATATTTATTTTACATATTCTTGTTTAGATAGATTTTATTTTATTACATTTTGATTCTTAGATTTTGCTATTCTTGGCACGGATAGAGCGATATATAACTTTAATAGTGCAGGCCAACTGACCAATATTCAAAATGGGATAAGTAACAAACCACCCAAACGTTATTAACAAATGATAAAATGACAAGTAAGACAGAAAATCAATCATCAAAAAAATACTAATAGCAATAGTAGGTAGATAGTTGAGTGACTAACCTAAAACGCTACTTATAGTATTTAAACTAATTATTTGAAGTTGATAAAGGTGACTAAATACTGGACACGGTTACTAACTGCAATGATGGATAAAATGACCTAATTGACCTACCTAACTAACTAGTTACTATAGGATTATCGCTGCAATAAGCAATGTTTCGACATTTGGTTACAATTTACTGTTAGGTTTATTTAGGGTAAGTAAGTAGTTCATTGTCGGTTTTTATACAAAAATCATGTTTTTGAAATAGAATCTGGAGGTCTGGACAAACTTATAGTTGGAAAATGTAATAATAAGCGCTAGTTCTATAGGAACTTTAAAAAAACGTTAATAATCTCGATAAAGAAATGTTTGACAATAGGCGTATAATTTCAACGCAATTTGTCAACCTTCGATAGCTCAGTTGGTAGAGCGGTGGACTGTAGATGTAAGAGAATGATGGTGATCCATAGGTCGCTGGTTCAAATCCGGCTCGAAGGAGTCTTTTAGTAATTTGGAAAAGTTTTTGTTTTGTAAGACTATTTTAAACGTAATTAATTACTCTTATCAATATTATCTCAGAGAGAGGTCTATAACTATTGGCGATTCTTTCAAAGTAAAACGTAGAATAGCTGCGATCGAAGGAATGTTTGACTGTTACATTAACATTGTAAAGTACTTGTTTCTTGTTTATTACAAAAATTACTTTACTAGCCATTTATCGTTGTGATTTAAGACAAAAAAAATGTAAAAGAAACTGTTTCCGCCCGGGATCGAACCGGGGGCCTTGTGCGTGTGAAGCACACGTGATAACCGCTACACTACGGAAACGATACGTTTAGTTGTGAAATTAGCGTTCGGTTCAAAGTAGTTAAATCAACTTTCGTTTATTTAATTTTCTTTTTAACCGACTTTAGAAAGGAAGAGGTTAGACTGTATGTTGGTTTCGAAATTATTTTGCCAGTAAGATATTT